>JAMPIV010006495.1:117500-618631 GCA_024509875.1 Oreohelix idahoensis | reverse complement strand
TATGCGGTAATACATGTCAAGCTGACATCGACGTATATCGGTCCTAACTGGTGTGATGTGGTCAAAAAATGTTCTTTCAGCTGTAATCTGTGATTCGTCGACACAAAGACTGCGTAAGCTGTGACCCATGAATCTGGCTCCACCACTGTAAAAAGTGTCTTCCTTCTTTATTGTTTATTTCCCACTCTTAAAGTGACAGTCTGTATGCTCTGTAAGGAAGAGTGGTGTGTTGTTGAGATCAGGCATGCTCCAGTCTACCCAGCTGTTAAATGGGTAACTCACAACCCTAGATTATCTGAGTTATGGAAGGCCAAAGGCGTACCGAGGGGAATCAGCATGGCCCTACAAACATTTGGTTCACTTCCAACCGACGCCAGGATGGTGTATGTATGGAGTTATAGAAGTGTAGAGTGTGTGGATTACCGCGAAATGGTGTACTGTTATCGTGTGCTGCTGACCAATATAACCACTACATACACTTGTGTCTACAAGGCAGACCGATGCAGACTTGCTGGAATCTTTGTTTACTCAATTTATTCAGACGTACACACTGGGACATACGAGTACATCATGGTATGTTGACATATCAATTTGTAGGTATACATAGCAGATCTGAAGTCATGACACATTCAGAAATAATGGGCAGTACATCAAAAGTTCCATGTCATGATACATTATGGCCGCATCCCCCTATCTGACTAAACCGCTATCAGTGAAGGCAGATCGTAAATAACTAAAGTTTACTTGACGTCCATAGTTTGTAGTATATATATCATGAAACTACGAAATGGGGGGGGGGGGGGGGGGTTTCTAGCAAGATTGAGATCTCCCTGTCACTGTCCGATAATAGGATAAATAATCTGTTCTCTTGGCAGTGATCAAAACATATGATGACCGAAATCTAACATGGCCGCCTCCCTGAGTTGTCGTTCACTCATTCATAGGAAGGAGAATATAAGCCAGAGTTAATTTATAATGGGTATATAAATGATTTCATAAATGTTCCCATACAGCTCTACGGTGATCAGGTTAATTCACGTAGCCATAACCGCTGTATGGAAAGTCTGTCATCTTCGTCGATACAAAACACGACCCTAGCGATACGAAGCACAATGTTCCATCTAGGTCGAATCGACATGAGATCATCAAAATAGGGTCTGGCAATACATGGAGTCCCCTTGAATTATACAATTGTACCGGTACCTTAGGAAGAGTCCTCTAACATAAACTATAGTAGAAGATACCATCTCTTTAGAAGAAGAAAACCACTTCATGAAATCATATTTCCTGTAAGAATCTACCAGCCCCTTTGAAAAGTGTTCGTACCCCGCCATTATCACGGTGTACATCGGAACTCATCACGACTTGTCAAGACAACTCATACTTCCGCTAGACCGGAATAATAAGAATCTAGTCCCGCCTACCCATCCAAAATATACAATATAGGACTGATTCTACTTGTACTAATAATATGTAATACATATGAATTCAGGCCATAAACATTAAAGAACTCAATTAATCACTATTTTCAGGACTGGCCCTATAAATAAGTAGCAAATATAAGAGCAATACAATATCCGAGAGTTTGCCCGGATCAATATCAACCAAACGATTACTCCTATAATTCAAAAGTGTGAATCAAACATGGATTATCTCGCTTTCCCCATAGACAGCATTCTCATACACAAATGAATGAATGTCTATATTTTTCCCATATTAAATAGCCATATCGATTTTTGTAATATGTGCGTCAAAATATGCAACGCATACAATGCAGTTTTGTGGTTTTTGTGTGGCCTCTGAAAAAGGACCGTGAGGGGAAACAGATCACCAAGGATCGCTGAAGCTTGGCACATATCAGGACTCATACACATGTTCGTTCGTAGCTGCATAATTTACAGAGGAGGCCAAAATTCTGCAATGTCAAACAGGATATTGTCGAACGGGTTCTGACTGACGAACTTTATTCCGATGTCGCCACAAAAATTCACCCCCCCCCCCCCCCCCACATGTAGGAATCTAACATGTGTCTGTGGTGTCCCCGTTCTGACGTTTTGTTGCTGGGGGGGTTCTTTCGCAGATTTCCACAACCTCATCTATTCGTTGTGTGTTTGCTCCTGTATTTGGGTCGACACAAAATTTTGCAGAATGATTCACCGTTTGGTGAGTTAAACCTGGCAAATTCTTGTATGGTACCCGATATGCGCGCCATTGATCAGAAACAACTGTCGTACCAGGACGAATGTTGGGGGCTATGATAAGGGGCATAAGTGTAGCCGCTGAGCGGTCCTGGCACTGGAACCATGAAACACTCACTTGTTTTCACGACCATAGGCCACCAAAATACCCCACTGCTGTGGAAATACACGACCGACGTTATTTTTTTCTGCGTGTGAAGACAACTTTCGTCTGTCTCTACCGTGGTATTGGGACCGCCAATTACAGCGGGATTTGCAATTAGTACATTTGCACAAACCTCACGGAGGTTGCTGTTCCATTTAATGGCAGCTTGATTGGCAATTCCTAAGCTCTGATTTACAGAAATCAATGCTAGTCATCTCTTTACTCCAACAGTAAATGAACAGAAATAATCTGCCTGAAGGACAGACGTGCACCCTGTTAACCATGTGCCAGAACGAAGAGGTATATCCCTGCTTACATATGTAACATCTCTAACGATCTTGGCGAACCGACAAGGACAAATTCATCTGGAGATTGTTAGCACACTGTCGGACGGTGTGTAGAATGCCCCGATTCCTGCAAAAACTTCACACAGTTCTCTTTGTTACGTGTAAAATCTGACACCTCCAGGAAATTCATCTTTCCACGTCTCTGGACACTGCTATCAAAAATGACAAATGGAACAATAAGATTTCCCGCTCGAAAAGCAGCGCCAAGGCATGGAAATTTAAGAAAAAAAAAAATGAAAGAAAAAAAAAGTAAGAAAAAGTACCGCGAAAAAATCGGCAATCCAATCGCAATGTCTAGGATGTAGAGTTGTCACATTTTTGCCAACCAGGACCCCATCTTCGCGAATGTCACAAATCTCTTACCCACCCCGTCCCCTTTTTGTCCTTATTTTTTGTTAATCCTGAAAAAAATATACAACTTACTCGAATGTTTTTTTTTTAAAGTTTTTAGTCTCTCGTTTTGGCGAGGCGCGTCCCGTTCAATCTAGTCGGTATTATATTAGGGGCGCATGTTTCCAAATATAAAAGACCCTTAAGTCTAGGGAATTGCTAGTCATCGTAATCATCATCATCATCAGCTTTCCAAGTCCCTATCAGAGTCAGGTATAGAGCCATTTACAGCTGGTTAGACTGATGCGTGACACCTGTTCCCGTCCTCGTTGCTGTTGCCTTCTCTAAAAAAACTAACTCAAATATCAGAGGTCAGGTACGCATTTACAGCTGGTTAGACTGATGTGTGACACCTGTTCCCGTCCTCTTTGCTGTTGCCTTCTCTAACTCAAGATCAGAGTCAGGTACCCATTTACAGCTGGTTATACTGATGCGTGACACCTGTTCCCGTCCTCGTTGCTGTTGCCTTCTCTAACTCAGGATCAGAGTCAGGTACCCTTTTACAGCTGGTTAGACTGATGCGTGACATTACCTAGCTTTGAACACGAAACCCGGTAACTTATCGCGGTAGTGGAGCACTGTTGACGCATCTTAGGTCCCAATTCAAGGTTCCGTTTTATTGGGTTATAAACTTAAAATACGAGGGAGGGGGGGCGGGGGGGGTTGAGGGCGGGTCTGTCGTAAGCGTGTCAACTATGAAATGCAACGCTACGAACTTGCCCTCCCAAATCACAATGTGAAATCAACCTTTTTCAGTCAAGAAAAAGTACGGTTGTCAGTTTGGGTAATAAATTTCCAGAAATTTATTTTAGCGGTGAATTAACACACAAGAACCGGCTTTTGCTTGGGCAATATGAATATATATGAATTTTATCGACAACACTCCAAAGAAACGTTGTTATCTATTAGCTACCATCAAGAAACGTTTTAATCTTCTAGCTACGTGTGACAAAACGGGGCGGCCCCTATCGATCTTTGTTTCTCTCCGACAGTATCGGTACATTTGTGGTACTGATTTTTATTATGTGCTGTCAATTATCGCACTTTTCTTTCTTTCTTTCTTCATTCGTTATTTTTCTGCTAAGTAGCACATATTTGATTTTATCAAATCATTCGACACTCCTCTCTGTGATGTCACCTGTTTGTTACCCGGTCATTCTGGCTTGCGGTGAGCAACTGAGATAAGATAGTTGCCGGCGTGTTTAGATTGAATCGCTGATAAGACGACTCGTTTGGTAACCCAGATGGGCAGACACGGAGGTTTTGCGTACTCATATGACAGATAACGAGATTACTGTCCGTTTGACACATGTGGGCAGACAGGTGTAACATAATCGCTTCCGGGCCGACTTGTTATGACAACATTACTTTCTAATACAGTAATAAGCATTACAGCTTGCACATGTTGTCATGTGAGTTCCCCGATCTGTCTGTAAGTTTGTACACAAGGGCATCGGACATCATATTACCATATATGGGAGAGCTGACCTCTGCCGTACGTTCAAAATTATCCGATGTCGGAATATTTTTGATATCATCACACACTATCTGCATGATTTGAAATGGTTGGGTCTTTCTGATTAGATTCATAGCAACAATGCTTGGGAAGATAGGAATATAGTCTGACCATTTTCGCAGTTCTATTTCACTGTGAATTTCACGCTCGCCAAGACAACATCAGACCTCGCCAGAGTGAAGACTAGATTCATAATTCATTTTTTAACCGGACCTTTCATTGGAGAACCAAATAAGATTTACAAAGCTTAAGAAATCTCTACATTTTAATAAGGAACACCAGGACTAGGAAACTGAAGAAACACACGGAGTCAGAGAGGGAATCTATTGTCAAATTAAAGACACCCCAGACGCGTGTAAGAGACCAACTCGTCTCTTTTATTCATCTGAGCAACAAGTCTGTAGCCAAGATTGGCGTAAGTAGTGCATATTTCATTCTATGCTTCATTACTAACATGTGAACTAACTGTGATGAAATTTCTGGATCATTTCTTAGCCTCATTCGAAAACGAGACACCGTACAAAAATTCGGCATACAGGTCAGCCAATGGAAAAGATCTCATTCACGGACTGTTTACAATATGCTTCGCATTCAATATGGTGGACCGCAAATCTGTGTAACCAAGGAAAGTGTGGACAGGAAGTGTGTGCTTAAGGACGGAGTACCTCACTGATGATGGACAAAATTCAATACTAGGGATCCTTATCTGTAAGTAGATTAGACTTTGACTAGGAGTGGTATAATGCCGAGGTAATTCTGAGTTGGATGCAGCGATACATGAACCTAGTAGTGATAACCGCTGTTTAGGCTGCTCCAGTGACATGTCGGGGGAAGCTAGGAAAAAGATAGTTATTGTAATAGATAAAGAATAATCAAAGAATTACAATAAGACCAAGATGGAGGTAATCCGCTGGGAAATAAGCCAACTATAATTATTTTGGATGTTCCATATATGCACACAATGTCTACAATTACACGGTTTTGAGGAAGCTAATATCTGTGACGTCATTGCTTTCCGATGGGTACACCTTTGACCTATATAAGGAGGAACGTATGGAAGTCTAGGACTCGCGCAAAATTTAAACTGGCAGACCAGAGCAGCAGTTATTGTCACAGGCTTCCCTTGCCATCTGCAGCTGTGGGCAGACTGTATGACCATTGTGAGCTCATCTGTATATTATTGAGGGTAAGCGAGAATGTATTTACACATTTATTATATTAATCAGAATGTGCCTTAGAAAGTGGATAATTGTGTTTCGAATCACTGTGTAATTATTGGAAGGAATCTAAGGCTATGTTTAATCAAATAAATTGAAAATGGAAACGAATGACAAAGGAAAGTGTGTTCGAAGTTTTTTGAAATGCTTTTAAAGAATTATTTCTTGATGGAATGGACTACCAACTGGGAACAAAGGAAAAAAAGAAAGTAATTGATTTATTGTATTGATTAAGGTATTACATAGTGTGTTCCACAAGGCCTGATTAATGTATAGAAGCAAATCATGGACAGAGCTGTACAAAAGAAATTACTAGAATATTGTGCTACTTAGTGAAATAATTGTGTAATTACTTACTTGTTATGTCTCTTGCGACTAACTGCATTGTCTGAACTGTCTCATATCATCTACTGACTAGATAAGGAGATAGTGAGCCAATACCATGTAGGTTAACTATTCCGTTCCAGGTTACATCCTGCACTGAAGGGTGTGCTCTATCTGAAGAGCCAAAATCAGCTGGAGGAGACTCTTGTTGTCAGAGCCCCATGTAGTTACAGAGGGACATCAACAGGGCCACTTTTACCTTTGGAAGAACCTCTGTAGGATTCTCTCCAATAACTGTTGTTCAAGCCTTCAAAGGAGAATTATAAGCTAAGTGGCCTAGTTTTGGGCTACTTTTCAGTTACACAAAAATTACCACAACCCAAATGACAGATTTGTAGTGATGATAAATCATAGTGGTCAGTAAAGACATATAAAAGTTAATAACAGTGAAAGTATTACTAATAGCTCCAAACAAAGACAGTCTACATCAAGATCAAGGTTACAGAGGACAAGATGAACTGTCATTATAAAATTATAAGAACTGTAAATTTGTGAAATAGTGAAAGTGAACTATACATATATAATTTTTGTTGTTGTTGAACCAATTTGAGTTCAAGCGAAATTACTAAAAGAACACAAGAAAATCTTGTATATAATACATTGTAAATTGTACCAACAGTCTTTATACTGACTTATTTAAGTTCAGTTCTAAGTTCTTGTTGGTTAGTTATTAGATTACCCCTAGCTGAGTAATAAATTTAATCATAATTATTATCCTAGTCATAGTCTTGGGTAGGTCTGTGAGAGGAGCACTTTAGAAACTAGGATTGCACAGTACCACCTCACCTAGTGATCTATACAGCTGACCTTAACCTTGGACTACTATACACCATTACTCTTTTCAGAGAATGAGGTATTTCTTATAAGAAATTGTATATATATATATATATATATATATATATATATATATATATATATATATATATATATATATATATATATATATGTGTGTGTGTGTGTGTGTGTGTGTCGGGGGGCAGATGTGCTACACACCCAAGACCCGTGCACTAAGAAAATTTATAAAGGATCGTTTGACAGGGGTTGCAATTATTGGTTGCTTGCAACCCTCTCAGCAGCAGACTTAACAATTCAAGCAACCCAAAGCCTTATGCAGATCAACATTTAATTCTACCGAACAGAACCGAACACCAAACAAACAATCAAACAAACACCCAGTCAGTGTTCATAGACTGTGTGCTCAAGGCATTTACAGCTTGGCTCTGTCTAAGCTCGTCTGTTCTCTTCTGGGCGGCTCTCTCAACAATAGACCAGTTTCGCCGCTTGCTACCCCTTTTATAAGCCCTGACCTAACCACTCAACTTACTGCGCGCTACGCGCATTAATCTGCGCCACACGCGATTATTGCTCTAGAATGCATGAAAACATAGATTTACACAACTAGAGCAAAAACACAACTAATATGTAAGCTTTATTATGGCCTTGTAATAAATCTGCTTGAAGATAACGGGGTGAACAGGCACTAAACCACAGAGACAATATGGCTGACCAGATGGGTGAACCACGGAGACAATATGGCTGACAAGATGCCGCCAGCGCCGAGAACGACAGATCTCAAGATGGCGCTGTCACATATTCCCCGCCTGATTTTGTTGTCGTCCCGACAACTACACTAAATCAGGCACCTCAGTCATATTCCCCAAATATGGAGGATCACCTTTTCCTTCACTTCGTCTCAGGTCTTTGCCGGTGACTCTAATGCTCGGACTCGCTCTGTCTGTTCGTTGGATGATATATGGACCCCCTGTCATTGTGGGAGCACGAACTACAGCGTACTCGTCTTCTGACCACATATCACGAATCTCGGATCTCTCAGCGTTGTGCATCCTCTTCTTCACCAATTCTCCGACCTGTAGTGGAGTAGAACACGACAGCTTGTCACATCTCTCTTTCCGGACTGCTGCAAAACTCTGCAACGGTGGCTCTGCTCTTACGTGCGCCCCTCGTAGCCTGGAAACGTGTCCTTCAACGAGTTTTAGATGAGTCTCCTCCTCTAAACGTCGACCACTTTTCCTGGCGCCCTTATGGTGACAGTTGCCACGGCCATCTCTTGGCTTGCAATCTAGATGTGTTGGTACGCCTAGAGAGGGCGCTCTTTGATGGACAAACCGATATCAAATGGTCCGGGGACTTACAATGGAAACATCGCTTAGGAAGCGGGCCCTGGGGACACTTGGCTGCCATGTGGTTCGAAAGGTCTCCACAGTTGAAGCATCTTATTTTCCTAGGCTTCCTCGGTGCCCTGAGTCGCCTCCTGCTACCCTTACATCCCTGGCCGCCTTTGACTTTCTTCCCTGCAATAAGCACCTCACACTCCGGTCGACCACCAACCATCTTTATCTTTGAGTCATTCTGCTCCCCTTCTGTAACCTGACTCCCAGCCGCAGAGGGGTCTAGTTTAAGGCCTGTGGACATCGATTCTGTACGTGGCCTAGTTCTCTGCATCTAAAACAACGAACTGTCCTGGTACGTCTCCCCTGCTCCTGAGACATCGCATCAATTTTAGCCTCTAATTGAGCCACCTGTGCTCTCAGCCGCTCTACTTCTGCGTTTAATGCATGCGTATCTGACACAGTCTCTGTTCTTGCCACTTCAACACTGGCAACACCAGCCCCCAAAGCTGCTTCGACACTGGCAACACCAGCCCCAGAAGTGGGTTCAGTCTCCAAAAACCGTAGGGCATAGTCCCTCACCGACGTGAACGATGCTGTAGGCTCCTTGATGATCAGTTCCTTTGCAAGCTTTCTTAGTAGATCATCTCTCAGACAAGCAGCAAACTGGTCACGAAGAAAGGATGGCGCAAAAGGAGTGACGTTGTTCTGCTTTTGTGCAATTACAACACTTTCAAACACCTCGTGAATGCGATGGGAGAATTCCCAAAGAGACTCCCTTGCACCTTGCCGGGTAGAGTAGAACGCGGCCATTACTTCTGGGATGCTCCGACGCTCCCCATACACCCTAAGAATGGAATGTAGCATTGCTTCTGGGTCACCGTCATCAGCCTGAATCCTCAGCTCCCTGCGGACACTTGGGGTCACATTGTCAATGATAACGTCTGCCTGGTCCTCTTTACTCATCATCCCTACTCTCCAGGCAGCTCTCACCTCTCTGACATATTCCTCGGCCGTAGGACCCGTGCGCTCCCCAAAGCACCGCACTCTCTTGTGAGTAGGTACCACGATGTACTGTACTCGTTCTTGTTGACGATCCAGCCCTACTACAGGGTCATCCACCTCAGCCATATCTTCGTTATCAGTTCTACTAGCAGCACGTGTGTTGCGTGCCGCCATCTTGTTGCTAGTAGAGTTGACTAGAAATCTTGACAAACTGGATGATCCCGTCCCTCGCCTTGCACTGAACTGGGTGTTCTATTGTTTTGGCTGTTGCTGCTCTGATTGCTGAAGAGTTGCTTCACTGCGTGCTGTCTGTCAATCCTGCCGACGACGCCACTTGTGACAGGGGCGCTAGGGGTACCTCACACCCAAGACCCGTGCACCAAGAAAATTTATAAAGGATCGTTTGACAGGGGTTGCAATTATTGGTTGCTTGCAACCCTCTCAGCAGCAGACTTAACAATTCAAGCAACCCGAAGCCTTATGCAGATCAACATTTAATTCTACCGAACAGAACCGAACACCAAACAAACAATCAAACAAACACCCAGTCAGTGTTCATAGACTGTGTGCTCAAGGCATTTACAGCTTGGCTCTGTCTAAGCTCGTCTGTTCTCTTCTGGGCGGCTCTCTCAACAATAGACCAGTTTCGCCGCTTGCTACCCCTTTTATAAGCCTTGGCCTAACCACTCAACTTACTGCGCGCTACGCGCATTAATCTGCGCCACACGCGAATGCATGAAAACACAGATTTACACATTTAGAGCAAAAACACAACTAATATGTAGGCTTTATTATGGCCTTGTAATAAATCTGCTTGAAGATAACGGGGTGAACAGGCACTAAACCACAGAGACAATATGGCTGACCAGATGGGTGAACCACGGAGACAATATGGCTGACAAGATGCCGCCAGCGCCGAGAACGACAGATCTCAAGATGGCGCTGTCACATATATATATATATATATATATATATATATATATATATATATATATATATATATATATATATATATATATATATATATATATATATAACCAAGTGAACTTTAATATGTGAAAATTGCTACTGCACGCCAAGTCATTTGAGGCTGGCAACCTCAGCGTATAGAATGATGATTCATGAACCACCACTGCACAAGCTGGTGATTCCTTTATTGGTAGTTTCGTAAAGAGAACTAAAAGAATAAAGTAGTTCCAGGTTCCCCATGGAGCAGGGAGGGAAAGATGAAAGAAATGTTGTACATTCTAAGTATAATACTTACATTTTCAAAGCAGTGTAAATGTCCCTATAAACATAGTTACTTTAAATTAATGTAAGTTTTCAAGCTTAAACCAGTGTAAATGTCTATGTGAAAATATTCATTTTAGAGTAATGGAAGTTTTAAACTTTTCAATCAGTGTAAACATAAATGAAAACATATTCAATTTATATTGTGAACACTTTTCAATCAGTGGAGATGTATATGTAAACAGACTCTATCTGTATTATTAACCTTTTTATTTAAATATAAAGCTATTCCATTTAAATGTAAAGAAAGGGACTAAGTTTAATTCTCATCGAGGGTAAAGTCTGAGTAATTGGGATGTTGGTATGGGAAGATAGGAACCCCTAACTATGGGGTGGAAAACGCTATACTCGGAAGAGCGTTTCGTTCTATTCTTTACCACAGTTATTGGTGGTACCAGCAGAAAGTACTATCTCTGGAACAAGAAGGGAACCGTGGCCTAAGCTTTAAGACGAAGGACGCACGTCGTAGACTCGCCTTGACTTTTCTGGGAAACGAGCTACCCCCGACAACCTTGACCAGAGACGAGCGTGAGCAGAGTGAAAAGAACCAACCCATAACAAGGAGCAGAACCGTCATTGGCAGCTAAGTTCAAATATATGTTGTCACTTGAACTTCTTGTAATATCTCACATTTCCTAAAGACTGTGAGGATAACTTTTCTTGATCCATAACTATTCAAATTATTTTCAACTGTTAAAACCTAAAGTGATTATTAAATTTTGTTATTTGTAATGTTACAAATTTAACTTCGATTTAATCATTTTATAGTTGCTGCATGTTTGTCTCAGTCAAATTACTACACACACTCTAAACAGAGCTATACTAAAATAATAGATTTCCACTGAGTAAATCAGGGGTGGGGGCTTAAACGAGCTGAACTTAAGAAGTGCTTAAATCCTTCACAAAAGCGTCGGCAGAATTACAAAGTTGACATACTGAGCCAAAGCAGTATTGTTCTCGCTTATTCTGAATATCTTGTGAAGACTCCCTTTGTAATAGAAGTGTCATCACCCTTCTATCTACATCTGTGCCAAGAGTAATCTTGTGCGAAGGAAGATACCTTTGAAGCCCATATTATATACTCTTGAGTTTTGGCCACTGTTGGACCACTACTGCAAAGCAGAGAGGCAATACCGTCCCACTACCATCCATAAGGCATTGCAGTCTACTAGCTACCGCCAATAAACGTTGCAATCTTCTAGCTACCATCAATAAACGTTGTAATCTACTGGCTACCATCGATAAACGTAGTAATTTACTAACTACCATCAATAAACGTCGTAATCTACTAGCTTCCGTCAATAAACGTTGTACTATCTGCCATCAGTAAACGTTGTAATCTACCAGCTACTATCAATAAACGTTGTAATCTACTAACTACCATCAATAAACGTTGTAATCCGGTAGCTGCCGTCAATAAACGTTGTAATCTTCTACCTACCACCAATAAATGTTGTAATCTACTTACTACAATCAATAAACGTTGTAATCTACTAGCCACAATCAATAAACGTTTTAATGTACTAGCTACTGTCAATAACCGTTGTAATCTACTAGGTACTGTCAATAAACGTTGTAATCTACTAGCTACTTTAAATAAACGTTGTAATCTTCTAGCTACTGTCAATAAACGTTTTAATCTACTAGCTACTGTCAATAAACGTTGTAATCTACTAGCTACCAACAATAAACGTTGTAATCTCCTAGCTACCATCAATAAACGTTGTAATTTACTAGCTACCATCAATAAACGTTTTAATCTACTAGCTACTGTCAATAAACGTTGTAATCTTCTAGCTACAATTAATGAACGTTGTAATCTACTAGCTACAATCAAGAAACGTTGTAATCTACTGGTAAAATTAATAAACGTTGTAATCTACTAGCTGCCATCAATAAAAGTTGTAATCTACTAGCTACCACCAATAAACGTTGTAATTTACTAGCTACCATCAATAAACGTTTTAATATACTAGCTACTGTCAATAAACGTTGTAATCTTCTAGCTACAATCAATATACGTTGTAATCTACTAGCTGCAATCAAGAAACTTTGTAATCTACTAGCGACCATCAATAAACGTTGTAATCTACTAGATACCCTCTTTAACGTTGTAATCTTATAGCTACCACCAATAAACGTTGTAATTTACTAGCTACTATCAATAAATGTTGTAATTTACTAGCTACCATCAATAAACGTTTTAATCTACTAGCTACCTTCAATAAACGTTGTAATCTACCAGCTACCTTCAATAAACGTTGTAATCTTCTTGCTACAATCAATAAACGTTGTAATCTACTAGTTACAATCAATAAACGTTGTAATCTACTAGCTTCCGTCATTAAACTTTTTAATCTACTAGCTATCGTCAATAAACGTTGTAAT
Source organism: Oreohelix idahoensis (assembly GCA_024509875.1). Taxonomy (NCBI): domain Eukaryota; kingdom Metazoa; phylum Mollusca; class Gastropoda; order Stylommatophora; family Oreohelicidae; genus Oreohelix; species Oreohelix idahoensis. The sequence goes on along the minus strand of JAMPIV010006495.1, from coordinate 605,622 downwards.
CTACTAGCTACCATCAATAAACGTTGTAATCTACTAGCTACCGTGATTAAACGTTGTAATTTACTAGTTACCACCAGTAAACGTTGTAATCTTCTTGCTACCGTCAATAAACGTTGTTATCTACTAGCTACCATATGTGGCTGGCTGATTATATACTGATGCAAGATGCGATAAATTGAAAAAGTGAAAGTATGAATAAGTACCAGAACTGTCCAAAATAATCTCACTGAAATTTGGCTCGTGGAAAATCTGCAGAAAATGTAGATATAAGTTCCGCAGGAAGAAAATAGAGTGAGAATCACTGGCAGATCTATTTATAGGGATACTAGAAATTAACTGTCTCTTAGCAGGTTGAGAACCCTCTGAGTAGACTAGGAGCTAGTAGGTCTCCAGGCCACACTTTTCCCTAAGGTCCTGAATTATTAGAAAGAGCCCCCATTAATCAAATACAAATATGACATAATATTACAGTATTAGACATCACTGTAACACCGAAGAAAAGTCAGTAAACTAATCTTGATTTTATAAATTTACAATGAAACTTTACTGATGGAAATAAAATGTCATGTAAATCGAATATGTAATCAATCAGATATGTATAGAATTTAAGATAATCAAAAATGCAATAGTGTCCATAAAGTTACTGACAATTTGTCTCAGGACAGAGAATTTGACTTGAGTTTAGTATCCAAAACTATTTATATCTCATCATTAGGACTATGAAGAAGTTGACTACAGTGGTTATAGTTCTTGGTGGTGCAACTTATCTGGATCTATGACTGCAATGCCAGTCAATCCCTGATTTCTCCAGGGGAAAGAAAAGGGTTGTGTGTTAAGTGCAGATCTATCTCAGAGGTTGGAAGTTCTTTTTCCCTGATCCAGGTTTCGCGTCATCGATGAAAACGGAAGCTCCCGGTGTAGACCACCCTAAAGAACTGGGGAAGATACAAACGACTTCGGTAATCCTCCATTTGGGAGAAATAAATTATCAAGTCTTTGTGTCGCCCGTCCGTCAGAATGCACAGTACAGACCAAAATGTGTCTTTTGTACTGCTGGCTTTACAGTTTATACATGTGAGACAAACAATATGTAAGCATACTACCCATCATAAGGGTATTTACCGGTTTGCTTATGTCAATCAATCAGATATATCATAAAAGACGTCTTCGACATGTACAGTTAGCCAACATCACTACTAGTCCTTCATAACACATGGTGTCTGCTTAATCTCTACCATGTTCCCCAAAGCATTACAAAAAATCACGACTCTTGTTACAATCAGTACTCGATGGTTCTGGCTCTACTCATTATCAAGAAATGAAATGTACAATGATGTAATACCATTCATATTTCTGTAATATTGTTACTATTATTATTATTAACTCGCACCAGCTGCATTTAATTATCAATCTCAATACATTTTGGAAGTGAATTATTCCTTTAAAAAGTTTGGAGCATTAAAATATTACCTCAGCACACCCAGAAATTAGCAAATATGCTTTTCATATATATGCTTTAACTTCCATTCAGTGGCAAAAAACACAGGGAAGATAACTCATTCATGAGATTATAGTTAACAATGACATCTAGGGGAGATAATTCATCAAAATAGAAACTAGTCTGCTATGACAGCCAAAGCAGATATGTGTCTATCAAATGCACACAAAATTCAGTCTTACTAGTTGGTTATACTGATGAAAAATAAAAATCTATAATGATATTACATACATGTAAAAGAATGTAATCAATATAAATATATATTTCTATCTCACTCACCCACCCGGCTGTACTTTTGCAAAGAAAGTGAAGCTTTTGTCAAAATGAAGTCTTACGCGCTAGGCTGCTTTCATTCGAGTTGAGTTCTTTTCATGACCAAAGTTTTTTGGATTGCAGTGCCGGAGAATGGTTAGTGAAAATCTTAAATACTGAGAAGCAGTGAAAACCCATTTTACTGGAAATAGATTTATGGGACCACATACCCAAGCTCTTAGACCATTGCCCATCTTAAATTAACTCCTTGACACTCCTTTCATTTGAATTCGGTCTCAGGAAGATACCTTACTTTACCGTGTGAAAACTCATTACATCTCTACTACCGCGACGATAGTCACCATATCTATTTCAGTCCCATTAATGATTGAAGGACGCCAGCAGCCTGCTCTAGGCAACTGATTTGCACATGTGAGTTAAATTGATACTATCATCCAATGTTCGGGTGACAGCAACTGGAATGTGTGTGCAGGGGAGATTTAATGAGCACACACTTTTACTATTAAAAAGTAGGTTGAAAAAGAGAAAAAAAAAAGAATGAGAGAAAAATAAATCGAGAGAGCGAGAGAAAAATATCGATCGTGATACCATCAATAAAAGTTGTAATCTACTAGCTACCATCAATAAACATTGTAATCTTCTAGCTACGATCAATAAACTTGGAAATCATCTAGTCACCGTCAGTGAACATTATAATCTTCTAGTGGTCATTAATGAGCGCTGTAACCTTCAAGACAGTCGATAGGATAGTACGACGCTCTCTCTGTCAAATCTCTACACTCCAGAGTATAGGATGAACGACTAAGTAAGCAAGTATCTTCTAGTTACCGTCAAGAAACGTAGTAATCTTCTTGTTATCACCAACAAACGTTGTAATTTTCTAGCTACCGTCAATAACCGTTCTAATCTTCTAGCTACCGTCAATAACCGTTTTAATATTTTACCTACCGTCAATAACCGTTCTAATCTTCTAGCTACCGTCAATAACCGTTCTAATCTTCTACCTACCGTCAATAACCGTTCTAATCTTCTAGCTACCGTCAATAACCGTTCTAATCTTCTAATTACCGCCAATAACCGTTCTAATCTTCTAGCTACCTTCAATAACCGTTATAATCTTTCAGTGACCTCCAGTAAACGTAGTCTTCTAGTTCTTCCTCTTTGATCTTTAGCCACCGACTTTTGAAGCAATCTGTGACCATCACGCCTGGTTGCGTCTTGTAGGGCAGCAACAAACCGTATTCACGTTGGTTGGTCAGCGACTAAACTTCGTGTATTGCCCCAACTCTGTTCATGTTTTGAATCTCTGCTAGATCTAGTTACAGATAATAAACATTGCAATCTTCTAGTGGCCGTCAATACAAGTTGTAATCAGCTTGTAAAGAGTGTAATATACTGCGTAGCATGTTTCTATACGTTAAGCCCCGTGTTTGTAACCTATTTTTAACAAACCAAATGCTTATGTATTGGGTGCCTGAGCAACTCTGGGAAGGTTAAAGGCGGCCGGCGTGATGATGACCACATCACCCCTAGTGTGTCGATGGTCAAGAAAGTATGGGCCTAACACCATATTTACAATATGCCTCAATGGGCGTGTAACGGGATCCTTTTTCTTTACCCTCCCAAATACTTATGACTTTCAAAGCTATATTGCTTAGTGGTAGCGCTGTCTCGCAATCAACCGTTTGATGACGACTAAGCTTATGTACCTTTTCCAACAGATCCTATCCCAAAAGCTCATCTCTGTCCCCTCATACACAAAAGTACATACATACAATGTAATGTCAAAGTCTTACCTTTGACCAGGTAGGGAGCGGACATGAAGTTAACATTCACGTCGTCATTTGTCACGTGTTCCAACATCGCTGGGGGTACATCAAGACGGTACTCACGGATGGCGGTTTCCTCGACGTCTGACTCCATTAGGTCGGCTGATGACGGTTTTGTGCTTAGGGTCTTTGCATTATAGTGTTTGAAACGCATACCATGTCTTTCTCTGCTCATTGGTGACCGTACATTGTCAGCCTCTGAAGAAATAGCCTTAACCTGATGATGGGATGTTAAGACAGTTTTCTTGTTGATTTTCTTAATTTGCTCAGACTTCCCATTTTTATCTTTGTTCTCTAAAATCGGATCAGCTTTCAGAATGTCAGAAGATGACGTTTTAGCTTCAATGACCTTTGTAGGAGATGTGCTGCTTATATACGTTTCTGAGTTTACTTGTTGGTCATACCACCTAGGTCTAGCTTTCTCCTTTTTTGTCTGGATCAGCAAATCTCTGTTAACGATCTTCCCCGTGAGGTGCTCAATCATTCCTGGAAGATTCTGTGTATTACGGCTGGTCCATGTTTGTTGTTTACTGAATATATCATCTTTGAATTGTGACAATCCTATTGGCACACTGTTCTTGGACTTGTCAGAATTTCTTTTGTAGGATTTTAGATCTACACGAGCCCTGAATGGTTCGATAAGTTTTCCTATTTCTTCAAAATGAGCATTTTCTTCATTAGAATTTTCGGTGTTAGGCATGTTTTGGCTGGTGTGCATTATCAGGGGTTTTAATTCTTCGTCCGTGTGATAACTTGGGAGTGATCTCTGGGAATTTTTGCTTATGACCCCTGAAGCATTACCTGACAGATCTTCGGTGAGGATGTTGCCATCTGGCATGGTGCTAATGTTCTTTAAGCTGCGCGAGGTTTGTGCGTTTACATGAATATCACTGCTTAAAGACAACAACTCTGAATCATGTACGGATTTGTCGCCGTCGATGATATGTGTTGATAAAACATTATCAACCCACGCTGTAACCAGATTCTGGTTTTTCACAGTAAGAGGTTTATTGTCTACGTCACTGGAATCCAGAAGGTCACGTGTGGTGTTGTCTCTTTCCGAACTTTTATTATGCTTAGTGTGGCCTTTTATCACATGATTATTTAATTTACTCTGATGCTCAAGACTGTTCGTAGCGCTGCTGTGAAGTGCATTATTACTGGATTGGATTACATCGCCTCTAGTTGTAGTGACTTTATTCATGTTATGGTACCATTTGCCTCCACTTGCCACGGGTTTCGGTCGATCAGTGGACACTGTGGTCGGCATTACTATTGGCTTTGCTGTAAGTAGTGAAGATTGCAGTTTTTCCATAACTTTGAGATTCGCTGTATCAAAACTTGATTTGGGGCTGGTATGATTTGATGGTCTTGTAAATAGAATTTCATGGCGAGTTATGTGATTTTGTTTCACAGTTTTTTCGCTTTTATCGTGCGGAATTTCCAGGCGAACTTTCCAAGTTTTATGTTGTGCCGAGGCTGCTGTGACAAAGTCGGCGCTAGGTTTGAGAGTCGTAGTTATTGAAACAACAAAAATATCGTTACTTATACAAGTAATAAAGTCAGATTTCTTGGAGCGCTTCCCTCTCGCTGCAAATTTCCTGTTTCCGGGTTTGATACCTACTAGTGTCACGCTGCAGTCTACCCAACTGTAAATGGGTACCCGGCATCAGCCGTTGTTCAGGAAGGCAAAGACCGCGATGAAGAGATCACCTCACCTCCTCATGACCAATATGAACACAGTATAGTAAAGTCTGTCAGATCTCACTCCCCTACTACAGTATATATTATAAGACTACCTTTACCTTTGTTTTAATACAAGAAATTGACGTCATCGATGACACAAAAATGTAAAGACTTGAGGGGTAATACACAATCTACAGGGTGTCACACAAGTTCTTTTGACAGAATGGGGCGCCCCTCTCGATCTCTGTTTCACTCCGGCAGTAATCGGTGCATTTGTGGTACTGATTTTATTGCGTGCTTTCAAGTGTCGAACTTTCTTTCTTTCTTTCTATACTATGTAGCAGATAGTTTATATTTTCAAGTATTCTTTCACTACCTTCAGTATATTGTGTCTTGTCTGTTATTTGACACTCCTTGTGGATGATAAACACCTCACATTTGCTATGAGAGGTAGAGATAATATTACGAGAGGCAGGTTAGTAAAATTCACTAGTACCAAGCTTGGCCGCGGCAGATTAACACGTACATCGCCCAGCGCTATCTGCCTAATCACCGATAAGACGGGCGCGCGCATCACCAAAGCTTGGAATACGGAGAGACAACTTATGGACAAACACCGATAAGAGATTACTTTCTGATAAAGTAATGAATTGTTACTTTTTCAAAACGTTGTCATGTGAGGTTAACGACATGTTCGCGAGTCTGTACGCAAGGCATCGTATATCTTATTGACATATATGGTAATAAGTGACTTTTTGCTGTACGCACCTTATTTCACATGGAATATTTTGAAAGTACCACACCCTCACCCCACCTGTTTGAAAATGATTGGATCGTTTATTTAACTCCACAAACAACAGATGTGTGGGAGACCGGGAATATAACCTGACACGTTTCAGTGTTATTCCACTGTGAAGATCGCTTGCCAAGATACCAGACCTTGCTATAAATGAAGTCTAGAATTCAGAATTCCTTCTTAACATACCGGACACCTTTTATTGGTGAATTTTGGACGGATTTTCATAGCCCAGGATATCTCTTTCATATTAAATAGGAAACTGAAGGACCACACACGAAGTCAGAGAGTGAACTTATTAAATTAACGACACCCTAGACGTGTGTAAGAGGCCGATTCAAGTCTCTTTTAGCAAAAAGTATGTGAACCAGGATTGGCTTATTGGTAGTACCAGCAGAAAGTACTATCTCTGGAACCAAGTGAAGGTAGAAGTGGACTGACGTTGTGCAAGACGCCATCATAAGAGGGTCTTATAGACAAACGCAGGACCAGCTTGGCCGTTACTCCTTGACGTTCTAGGAAGGTGCGGCGCCTTTTATCTTGACCAGCGACGAGTGAGTGCAGTGTAAACATAACCCATCAGCGGGAGCAGAAACTACTATTGGCAGCTAAATGAAAAATATACGCTGCCAAAGTGATCTTCCTTCATAAAAATTCTATCATCTATCAAGAATGAATCCTTTCTTTTAAACTATTCAAATTATTTTCAAACTGTTAAAACTTAAGTGATTATTAAATTTTGTTATTTGTAATGTTACAAATTTAACTCCCATTTAATCATTTTAAAGTTACTGCATGTTTGTCTCAGTCAATTTACTACACACACTCTAAACTGAGCTATACCAGAATAGTAAGAATTCCACTGAGTAAATCAGGGGTGGGGGCTTAAACGAGCTGAAATTAATAAGTGCTTAATTCTTTCACAAAAGTTGTCGGCAGATTCTAGAATTAACGTGCTCAGCCAAAGCAGCATTGTTTTCGCTTATCTGAATATCTTGTGAAGACTCCCTTTGTAATAGAAGTGTCATTACCCTTCTATCTACATCTCTGCCAAGAGTAATCTTGTACGAAGGTAGACACCTTTGAAGCCCATATTATATACTCTTGAGTTTTGGCCACTGTTGGACCACTACTGTAAAGCAGGGGAGGCAATACCGTCACAGTTCTATCTCAGGTTTGAAAGGTAATACACAAACTACCGGGTGTCACAAAAGTACTATCTCAGGCTTGAGATAAAACAAAATCTTCAGGGTGTCACAAAAGTACTATCTCATAGATATCCAAACATTTTATGTCTCTCTGTGTAGCTAGTGCACGGCGGATGTGTCTCCCAATTTCCTAATCTTCTTCTTGTTCATTTAGTTATTTCCGTTAACATTCACGGCTTTTCTTGTACATGTCATCTCGCATGAGGTGATCTTCCTGATAACAATACCAAAATGTTTGTATGAATATGTTATTTATTACCTGTTGCTATGTCTCCATGGAATAGCGTAGATACCTAAGCAACGCATGAGTTCGCTAATCACTGCGTCCAGCCTTATGACGTTTTATTCATTTCTATTTGCATTTTGTGTGTGTGTGTGTGTTTGTGTTGTAACATCTTCTCAAATAGTTCCTTGGTATGTCTGCAACGAACCAACGCTGAATAAAGGGAGTCAATCATTAAAGTATTCTAATCAAAGTAGAAGATAAAGACACTCCTCCCATGGCAGATAACTGCAGGTACAGGAAGTGACGTGTTAAAGTTGTCACCAAACTAGCTCCACCTATTTTTAATGATGTAGGGTGACCAGTACCTTTTCTCGTGACCTTTGTCTTCCCTAACTCAAGAGCAGAATCAGGTGCCTGTTTACAGCTGGGTTGACTGGAGTGTATCGCAACAGATGTCAAACCCAGTAACTTTGCTACAAGCGGCAAGAACTCTGACCATTCTGCTTATCGGTGCAAGCTAGGACAAACAATTACATCCCTTGACAACAGAAACTCAATGTCAATATTTTCCTTTTGACAAGTTAACATGCTCTGACGTCAACTAGCCTAAGTATTTGAAGGAAGCAATGGTTAACCACAAGGTGCGCTCTCTGATCGATCGTTTTCTTTGACTTTTGACAATCCTGCTGACACAATATCCTTTAGCCTTGTTATTGTCTTGTAGACATTCTGCAATGTACGGTTCTTCTATCCTTCAACAGCTTGTTCTCAGCTGTAGTCTTAGCAGGTTCTGTTTTACTGAGAATGAATATTTGCCTAGATACTTGAATAAATGTATTTTTGTTTAGACATGTGGGTCCTATGGGTTTGAAATATGTTTTAAAAATATTTTTACAGTCCCTTAGCAGATACTACTGTAGTGGATTGAATTGTTAAAGACTTCACTAGACTTGGTCCAGCTTCATGACGTGTGGTGACTTGCTTCCTTCATGACGTGTGGTGACTTGCTTCCTTCATGACGTGTGGTGACTTGGTCCAGCTTCATGAAGTGTGGTGACGTGGTCCAGCTTCATGACGTGTGGTGACTTGGTCCAGCTTCATGACGTGTGGTGACTTGCTCCAGCTTCATGACGTGTGGTGACTTGCTCCCTTCATGACGTGTGGTGACTTGCTCCCTTCATGACGTGTGGTGACTTGGTCCAGCTTCATGACGTGTGGTGACTTGCTTCCTTCATGAAGTGTGGTGACTTGGTCCAGCTTCATGACGTGTGGTGACTTGGTCCCGCTTCATGACGTGTGGGGACTTGCTCCCTTCATGACGTGTGGTGACTTGCTCCCTTCTTCAATACCTTTGCCTTCCCTAACAAAAGAGCAGAGTCGACATCTATTTACTACTAGGTACACGCTACCAGAGAGAGTCAGACTGGTTAAAAGTTAGAGTGCTGCCCTCTCGCGGCACAATAACCAGACTCCGGGATCGAAACCTGGTCGCGTCACGCTCCAGTCTACGAAGCTGTCAATGGGTACTTGACTGTGCTCTTCAGTTAGGAAAAGCGAAGGCTGCGAGGAAGGGAACTGGTTACATCTCATTTTTCTTTTAAAATCCAAAGGTAGTACGGTGAAGTCTCGAACACTTCGTTCCCTTACGGCAGTATCTGCAATGGGACTACCCTTATCTTTACTTTTAGACGCTACTAGTCGAAACCGAAACCCAGCATCTTTGCCGCGAGAGGGAAGCGCTCTATCCACTTCACCAATAGGACTCTGTTTGAAATGTGATTTACTTTAACGTCTTACATTTCTCTTCTGCTTGAAATTTTGTTGTTGTTGTTGTTAAAGTAAATAAAATAAAAGCAGACTAGGAACATTCAGTAAGTGACATCAACAAACTACTTACCTCCACTAGAGGTCAAAAAGACCACCACAATGGACAACACAATCATGACACCACGTTTCTCTGACGTCGTCGGCACCAGCAGATTTCTGTGACATTAAATGATCAAAATAATTTACCAAATTTATATTGTGCGTGTGTGTGTTAATTATATGCAGGCGTGCGAGTATTTCCTTTTTTTCTTCTTCTGAACTAAATCAATATTAGAGTATATGAACATTATCATCAATTTTCTGGTCGCTCCCAATGGCGCCGCCACTGCTATTAGCGCCCTTTCAGGAAATCTGCACAAAGCCTTGACACGCTCCTGCAACAGTGGTTTATGTTGTAATTTGTTTGACATGATGAGGTTGTCTGCTCCATTCACAACCTCATATTAGTTGCCTTGTACGACATGCTTGAGGGAGTAGTAGAACTAATCTTTCTTCATCTCATACGACACCCCCTGGACACACAGATCACGTGGTTGTTTTTACAGAAGATACCCGCTGACGTTTGTTAATGATAAAGCTACAAGAAAGATAACACGGACAGATCAATGAATGGTAATATGAACTCTGTTTAGTCCACAAGCGATGTACTGCACGACAAGGTTCATCCTTCTAACAAGGGCTTCCAGGTACGTCCTTTGGTTATAATAGTATCATGCCTGCACTTTTCTCGATAAATTTCGGTGTTCATCCTTCGTCAGCCACAGTTACAAAGAGGGGAAAACGACAAAAAATATAGACAGGTCAAAAGAAAAAGAATATAAACACTGCAAACACGTAAAAGGACAAGAAACAGATATAAGATGAGCGATAGATGAAAAAATAAACAACACAGCTGATGTGAGGAAAAAAGTACAACAAATAAGCAAGCAAAAATACAGAAACGAAAAAAAGAAACGTCCGGTAATTCCTGAATACCTTAACTTGTAAAACTGATTCAATACCATTTTATTTTTTCATTTATATTTGACTTTCCTTACCAGGTTTACAGCAGCCCCCTTGTTTATTTACTTACGATAAGAAACAAACACAAATGTTGCATGTAAGGCTATCAACACTTCAGTATAGTCTGGAGACACTTCACAACCGTCATGTAAGGCTATCAACACTTCAGTATAGTCTGGAGACACTTCACAGCCGTCATGTAAGGCTATCAATACTTCAGTATAGTCTGGAGACACTTGACAGTCGTCGTGTAAGGCTATTAACACTTCAGTATAGTCTGGAGACACTTCACAGCCGTCATGTGAGGCTATTAACACTTCATTATAGTCTGGAGACACTTCACAGCCGTCATGTAAGGCTATCAATACTTCAGTATAGTCTGGAGACACTTCACAGCCGTCATGTAAGGCTATCAATACTTCAGTATAGTCTGGAGACACTTCACAGCCGTCATGTAAGGCTATTAACACTTCAGTATAGTCTGGAGACACTTCACAGCCGTCATGTAAGGCTATCAATACTTCAGTATAGTCTGGAGACACTTCACAGTCGTCATGTAAGGTTGTCAATACTTCAGTATAGTCTGGAGACACTTCACAGTCGTCATGTAAGGTTGTCAATACTTCAGTATAGTCTGGAGACACTTCACAGTCGTCATGTAAGGTTGTCAATACTTCAGTATAGTCTGGAGACACTTCACAGTCGTCATGTAAGGTTGTCAATACTTCAGTATAGTCTGGAGACACTTCACAGTCGTCATGTAAGGTTGTCAATACTTCAGTATAGTCTGGAGACACTTCACAGTCGTCATGTAAGGTTGTCAATACTTCAGTATAGTCAAGAGACACTTCACAGTCGTCATGTAAGGTTGTCAATACTTCAGTATAGTCTGGAGACACTTCACAACCCTGCGGAGCATGGAACTACCATTGTAGTTGGTCCGCTGCAAGGTGGTTTCTGTGGCAAATTGTTTTACATGATGAGGTTGCCAGCCTCATGCACAACCTCATATTAGACGCCTTGTACGACATGCTTGAGGGTTGCAGTGGTCGTAGTTTTATCTGTATATCTACCGAGACCCCCTGAACTACACGGGTCGTATTTTGTCTGTATATCTACCGAGACCCCCTGAACTACACGGGTCGTATTTTGTCTGTATATCTACCGAGACCCCCTGAACTACACGGGTCGTATTCTGTCTGTATATCTGCCGAGACCCCCTGAACTACACGGGGCGAATTTTGAGTGAAGTATACATAAGTATAAATGTTTGAAATTGTTTTACATTTATCACGTCACAAAATGGCATTACTTTTGATGCCCTCTTAAAACAGAATTCAGAAAGACCTGACTCAAGTTATACACTTCAGTAAAGTAGATACATTGACATACAGTAACAATAACTCATATTTAAGATTGACAATTAGCATACCAGAACTAATTGAACCTACCTCTATATGTGACACTCCTTCTAGAGTGCTCGTGAATTTCACGTGTTGAATGTTGTAAATTTGAACCTCCCAACTCAGCTATTGCTGCAACAATGTTTGGAATGTTAGAACAATTAAAGCTGTTTAAACTCTGACAGAAATAACACGAAACGGTCAAGACTGAGAGATGATATTTTGGAGATGTCCTTCTAGATATTGGATCGACAAGGTATCTTTTTTTCAGCGGTCATTGTTGCTGAAAAAACATTATTCACACTTCTGTTGAAAGAGTTGAATGTTTCGTGGCAGCTTTCCTTTGCCATCCTTTCAAATCCTTTTTTAAAAATCGTTATTTTGATGTTACATTAGAATGATTCATTATTTTGTCTGCATTTTTTGTTAGAAGAACAAATTGTCTGGTGCCAGAATAAATAAATTCCACTATACATTCAAATAGGATGTTTGCTATAGCTGTTCTCTTTTTTATGATGTGTAAATAGTTGTATTCTAATACAGAGATGCAAAACATACATCTGTGAGAAAATGGGGCGATTCCCCTCGATCTCTGTTTCACTCCGGCAGTAATCGGTGCATTTGCGGTACTGATTTTATTGCGTGATCTCAATTGTCGCACTTTCTTTCTTTCTTTCTATACTATGTAGCAGGTAGTTTATATTTTCAAGTATTCTTTCACTACTTTCAATATATTGTGTCTTGTCTGTTATTTGACACTCCTTGTGGATGATAAACACCTCACATTTGCAAGGAGAAGTAGAGATAATATTACGAGAGGCAGGTTGGTAAAATTCCCTTGTACCAAGCTTGGCCGCTACGGATTAACACGTACATCGACTAGCGATATCTGCCTAATCACCGATAAGACGGGTGCGCGCATCACTAAAGTTTGGAATACGGGGAGACAACTTATGGACAGACACAGATAAGAGATTACTTTCTGATAAAGTAATGAATTGTTACTTTTGGAACACGTGGTCAAATGGGGTTAACGACATGTTTGCGAGTCTGTACGCAAGGCATCGTATGTCTTACTGCCGTATATGGTAAGACGTGACCTTTTGCTTTACACACCGTATTTCACATGGAATATTTTGAAAGTGCCACACCCTAACCCGCCTGTTTGAAAATGATTGGAGCGTTTATTTAACTCCATAACAAACAGATGCGTGGGCGACCGGGAATATAACCTGACATGTTTCAGTTTTATTCCACTGTGAAGAGTGCTTGCTAAGATACCAGACCTTGCTAGAGTGAAGCCTAGAATTCAGAATTCCTTCTTAACATACCGGACACCTTTTATTGGAGAACTTTGGACGGACTTTCATAGCCCAGGAAATCTCTTTCATATTAAATAAGGAAACCGGGACTGAGGAAACTAAAGGACCACACACGAAGTCAGAGAGGGAACTTATTAAATTAACGACACCCCAGACGCGTATAAGAGGCCGATTCAAGTCTCGTGGGTTTTTGTGGTTTCTTGTGTGTTTTGGTTCCTTGTGGTTTGGTTGGTAACTTTGTGGTTTTTTTGTGGGCAGGGAGGGTTTTTTGTTTTGGGTGGGTGTTTTTGGTGGTTTTTTGTATTGGCTTTGGGGTTCTGGTGGGGGGTGATTTTGGGGGTTGGGGGGAATGGGGGGGTTGGGGGGGTTTTTTTGGGTTTTGGGTGTTTCTGTTTATTGGGGTTGGGTTGAGGTGGGGGGGTTTTGATTTGGGGTGGTAGTGTTGTGTGGGGGTGGGGGTGGGGGGTGGGTTGGGGGGGGGTGTGGGGGGGGGGGGGGGGGTGGGGGGGGGGGGTGGGGGGGTGTGGGGGGTGGTGGGGGGGGGGGGTTTGGGGGGGGGGGGGGGGGGGTGGGGGGGTTGTTGTGGGGGGGGGTTGGGGGGTTTTGGTTGGGGGGTTTGTGGGGGGGGGGGGGGGGGTGGGGGGGGGGTGGGGTTGGGGGGGTGGGGGGGGGGGGGGGTGGGGGTGGGGGGTGGGGGGGGGGGGGGGGGGGTGTTGGGGGTTGGGGGGGGTGGGGGGGGGTTGGGGGGGTGTTGGGTGGGGGGGGTGGGTTGGGGGGGGGGGTTTTGGGTGGGGTTTGGTTTGGGGGTTGGGGGGGGGGGGGGGGGTTGTGTTGGGGGGGGGGTGGGGGGGGGGTGGTGGGGTGGTTTTGTGGGGGGGGGGGTTGGTGGGGGTGGTGTGGGGGTGGGGGGGGGGGGGTGGGGGGGGGGGGGGTTGGGGGGGGGGTGGGGGGGGGGGGTGGGGGGGGGGGGGGGGGGGGTGGGGGGTTGGGGGGGGGGGGTGGGGGTGGGGGGTGGGGGGGGGGGTGGGGGGTTGGGTGGGGGTGGGGGGGTTTGGGTTTTGGGGGGGGGGGGGGGGGGGGGGGGGTGGTGGGGGGGGGTTTTGGGTGTGGGGGGGGGGGTGGGGGGTGGGGGGGTGTGGGGGGGTGGGGGGGGGGGGAGGGGGGGGGGGGGGTGGGGGGGTGGGGGGGCGGATGGGGGAGGGGGGGGGGGGGGGGGGGGGGGGGGGAGGGGGGGGGGTGGGGGGGGGGGGGGTGGGGGGGGGGGAGGGTGAGGGGGGGGGGGTTTGGGGGGGGGGGTTGGGGGGGGTTTTGGGTTTTTGGTTTGGGGTGTTTTTGGGGGGGGGGGGGGGGGGGGGGGGGGGGGTGGGGGGGTTTTGGTTTTTTGGGGGGGTTTTGGGTGGGGGTTTTTGGGGGGGTGGGGGGGGGGGGGGGGGGGGGGGGGGGGGGGGGGGGTTTTTGGGGGGGGGGGGGGTTTGGTGTTTTGGGGGGGGGGGGGTGGGGGGTTTGGTTGGGTGGGGGGGGGGGGGGGTGGGGGGGGGGGGGGGGGGGGGGGGGGGGGGGGGGGGGGGGGTGGGGGGGGGGTGGGGGGGGGTGGGGGTGGGGGGGTGGGTGGGGGTGTGGGGGTGGGGGGGTGTGGGTGGGGGGGTGTGGGGGGGGGGGGGTGTGGGGTGTGGGTGGGGGGGGGGGGGGGGGGGGGGGGGGGGGGGGGTGGGGGGGGGGGGGGGGGGGGGGGGGGGGGGGGGGGGTGTGGGGGGGGGGGGTTTTTGGGGGGGGTGGTGGGGGGGGGTGGGTGGGGGTGGGGGGGGTTTTGTGGGGGGGGGGGGGGGGAGGGGGGGGGGGGGGGGGGGGGGGGGTTGGGGGTTGGGGGTGGGTTGGGGGGGGGGGGGGGAGGTGGAGGGGGGGGGGGGGGGGGGGGGGGGGGGGGGAGGCGGGGCGTGTGTGGGTGGAGGTCGTGTGTGCGGAGGGGGGGGGAAGGGGGGGGGGGGGTTGGTGGGGGGGGGGGGGTGTGGGGGGGGGGGGGGGGGGGGGGGTGGGTGTGTGGGGGGGGGGGTGGGTGGTGGTTTAGGTTGTGGTGGGGGGGGTTTTTGGGGGGGGATGTGGGGTGTTGGGGGTTTTTTGGGGGGTGTGGGGTGGGTTTTTGGTGTGGTGGTGGGGTGTTGGGTGGGGGGGGGTGTGGGTGTGACTCGACAGTGAAGCAAGTTGTCTGCCTCAGTGTTTTGCCTGGTGAGCAATTAATATCCCTGTGGCATCTGGGATATCTCTGTCCGAGGCAAAAGACCGGATGTCGGTCGCTACAGCTGGCCTGTGTTGCTGGTGTGTGAATGTTTTTGATTTAAAATGCGCCCGTTTATAATCCAAGGTGTGATACTGGGGGTTACTGAGTTAAATTAAATTGTGTGAATGCTAGTGGGCTGTGTTTGGTTAGAAACCTTTTGATTGGTTATTGCGGTTTGGTACATTTTATTTGGGTTACAAGCTGATACTGGGTTATATACGCGGTTTGTAGATACTTTCCGTGACCCCGTCCCGAAATTTTAGGCTTAAGTTTTTCCTCTTTTTTATTTTTCAAATTACAGTATTCTGTCTGCCGCCATCTTGGGGGAACAAGATGGCGTATACTTCGTGTAATTTATTCTGGCTCAGAGACTGTTCGTTGATTGGCTGTGGATATGTATTAACAAAAGAAGTGGGTTTACACACACGTTTCACGACAGTGTACATTTTAATTATAATACTTACAATTTCAGGCAGTGTAAATGTCCATTTAAACATATTCACTTTAAAATTAATGTAAATTTTCAAGCTTTAACCCAGTGTAAATGTCTATGTCTTCTTCTCGTTCGCTGCGTAAATGTCTATGTGAAAATATTCATTTTAAAATTAATGAAAGTTTCAAACTTATCAATCAGTGTAAACATAAATGAAAACATATTCAATTTATATAGTGAACACTTTTCATTTAGTGGAGATGTGAATGTAAACAGACTCTATCTGTATTATTGACCTTTCCATTTAAATGTAATGTAAAGCTATAGCTATTCAATTTAAATGTAAAGAAAGTTTTATCCCGAGGGATTAAATTTAATTCTCATCGAGGGTAAATTCTGAGATAAAGGGGATGGTAGAATAGAAGAAAGAGGGCACATAAGTATGTGCCAGGAAACGCAATACTCGGAATAGTTTCGTTTCTATTCTTTATCATAGTTATTGGAGGTACCAGCAGAAAGTACTATCTCTGGAACTAGAAGGGACAAGTGGCCTACGCTTTAAGACGAGCAACCAACTTCCGTAGACTCTGCTTGACATTTCTGGGAAACGAGCTACACCCTAAAACCTTGACCAGTGTGACAAAATGGGGCGAACCCTATCGATCTTTGTTTCTCTCCGGCAGGATTGGTACATTTGTGGTACTTATATTTATTATGTGCTGTCAATTATCGCACTTTTCCTTCTTTCTTTCTTTCTTCGCTATTTTTCTGCTAAGTAGCACATATTTGATTTTATCAAATCATTCGACACTCCTCTCTGTGATGTCACCTGTTTGTTACCCGGTCATCCTGACTTGCAGTGAGCAACTGAGATAAGATAGTCGCGGCGTATTTAGATTGAACCGCTGATAAGACGACTCGTTTGGTAACCTAGATGGGCAGACACGGAGTTTTTGCGTACTCATACGACAGATAACGAGATTACTATCTGTGTGACACATGTGGGCAGACAAGTGTGACATAATCGCTTCCTGGCCGACTTGTTATGACAACATTACTTTCTAATAAAGTAATAAGTGTTACAGCTTACCCATGTTGTCATGTGTGTCTACCGATCTGCCTGTGAGAGTATATGCAAGGCATCAGATGTCCCTATATGGTAATACGTAACCTTTGCAGGCATGCACCTTATTTCGCGTGGGACTATTTTGAAAATATCACACCCTATCTGCATGATTTGAAATGATTGAATCTTTCTGATTAGATTCATAACAACAATGCGTGGGAAGATAGGAATATAGTGTGACCATTTCGCAGTTTTATTTCACTGTGAATTTTACGCTCGCCAAGACAACATCAGACCTCACCAGAGTGAAGACTAGATTCATAATTCTTTTTTTTTAACCGGACCTTTTATTGGAGAACCAAATAATACTTACAAAGCACAGGAAATCTCTACATTTTAATAAGGAACACCGGGACTAGGAAACTGAAGAAACACACGGAGTCAGAGAGGGAATCTGTTGTCAAATTAAAGACACCCCAGACGCGTGTAAGAGACCGACTTGTCTCTTTTATTCATCTGAGCAACAAGTCTGTAGCCAAGATTGGCGTAAGTAGTGCATTTTAAATTCTATGTTTCATTACTAACATGGGAACTAACATTATATATATATATATATATATATATATATATATATTATATATATATATATATATATTTTATATATATATATATATATTTATATATATATATATATATATATATGTATATATAGATATATATATATAATATTATATTATATATATATATATATATATATATATATATATATATATATATATATATATATATATATATATATATATATATATATATATATATATATATATTTATATATATATATATTATATATATATATATATATATATATATTTATATATATATATATTATATATATATATATATATATATATATATATATATATATATATATATATATATATATATATATATATATATATATATATAAATATATATATATATATATATATATATATATATATATATATATATATATATCCCAACGGGCTGATCACCCGTTTGCCAGTCACTTTGATTACGGAAACAACGGCAAACGGATTGATTTGTCGTTGCCCTAAAGACGCCATTAGGTGTGATGGGAACAACGGCAAGGAAAATCTATTCGCTGTTGCCCTTAAGACGCCACTAGGCGTAATGGCCACTGACTGCTTTGCCGGTCGTTGGCTAAGGACGGAAGAAGAAGATATATATATATATATATATATATATATATATATGTATATATATATATATATATATAATATATATATATATATATATATATATATATATATATATATATATATTTATATATATATATATATATATATATATATATATATATTACCATGTGAATTTTAATGTGGGAAAATTGCTACAAGACGACCAAGTCATTAGAGGCTGGCAATCTCAATATCTAGAATGATGATTCATGAACCACCACTGCACGGGCTGGTGATTGCTTCATTGATAGTTTCGTAACAAGAACTAAAATCATAAAGTAGTTGCAGGTTCCCTATGGAGCAGGGAAGGAAATGTGACGGTATTGCCTCCCCTGCTTAGCAGTAGTGGTCTATCAGTGGCCAAAACTCAAGAGTATCTATTATAGGCTTCAATGGAGTCTATCTTTACACAAGATTACTCTTGGCAGAAATGTAGATAGAAGAGTAGTAAAGCTTCTATCACATGGGAGTCTTCACAAGATATTCAGATAAGCGAAAACAATGCTGGCTGTTGCTGGGCACATTAATTCTGTAATCTGCCGACAACTTTTGTGGAGGATTTAAGCACTTATTACTTTCAGCTAGTTTAAGCCTCCACCCCTGGTTTACTCAGTGGAATTCTATTATTTTAGTAGAGCTCTGTTTAGAGTGTGTGTAGTAATTCGATTGAGACAAACATGCAGTAATTTTAAAATGATTATATTGAAGTTAAATTTGTAACATTACAAATAGCAAAATTTAATAATCACTTTAGGTTTTAACAGTTGAAAATAATTTGAATAGTTATGGATCACGAAAAGTTATCCTCACAGTCTTTAGGGAATGTGAGATGTTACAAGAAGTTCAAGTGGCAGCATAGATTTGAACTTAGCTGCCAATGACGGTTCTGCTCCTTCTTATGGGTTGGTTCTTTTCACTCGGCTCGCGCTCGTCTCTGATCAAGGTTGTCGGGGGTAGCTCGTTTCCCAGAAACGTCAAGGAGAGTCTACCACGTGCGTCCTTCGACTTAAAGCTTAGGCCACGGTTCTCTTCTTGTTCCAGAGATAGTACTTTCTGCTGGTGCCACAAATAACTATGGCAAAGAATAGAACGAAACGCTCTTGTGTATATGGCGTTTTCCATCCCATAGTTATGGATTCCTATCTTCCCATACCACCATCCCAATTACTCAGACTTTACCTTCGATGAGAATTAAATTTTATCCCTCGGGATAAAACTTTCTTTACATTTAAATAGAGTAGCTTTCATAGTTACTTTATATTCAAATGAAAAGTTTAATAATACAGAGAGAGTCTGCTTACATGTTAAAGTTACTGTATGTTTGTCTCAGTCAAATTACTACACACACACTAAACAGAGCTATACTAGAATAATAGAATTCCACTGAGTAAATCAGGGGTGGGGGCTTAAACGAGCTGAACTTAATAAGTACTTAAATCCTTCACAAAAGCGTTGGCAGAATTACAGAGTTAACGTACTCAGCCACAGCAGTATTGTTCTCGCTTATTCTGAATATCTTGCGAGGACTCCCTTTGTAATAGAAGTGTCATCACCCTTCTATCTACATCTCTGCCAAGAGTAATCTTGTGCGAAGGTAGATACCTTTGCAGCCCATATTAGATACTCTCAAGTTTTGGCAACTAATGAACCACTATTGCAAATCAGGGGAGGCAGTACCGTCACAACCAGCGACGAGCGACAGCAGTGTACACATAACCAATCAGCGGGAGCAGAAACTACTATTGGCAGCTAAGTGAAAAATATACGCACCCAAAGTGAGCTTTTCCCCATCATCTCTACTATAAATCAATGATGAAACTTTTCTTCTAAACTATTAAATTTATGTTCAAACTGTTAAAACCTAAAGTGATTATTAAATTGTGTTATTTGTAATGTTACAAATTTAACTTCGATTTAATCATTTTAATGTTACTGCATCTTAGTCTCAGTAATTTTATTACACACACTCTAAACAGAGCTATACTAAAATAATAGAATTCCACTGAGTAAATCAGGGGTGGGGGCTTAAACGAGCTGAAATTAATAAGTGCTTAATTCCTTTACAAAAGTTTTCGGCAGATTCTAGAATTAACGTGCTCAGCCAAACCAGCATTGTTTTCGCTTGTCTCAATATCTTGTGAAGACTCCCTTTGTAATAGAAGTGTCATTACCCTTCTATCTACATCTCTGCCAAGAGTAATCTTGTACGAAGGTAGATACTCTTGAGTTTTGGCCACTGTTGGACCACTACTGCAAAGCAGGGGAGGCAATACCG
This sequence comes from Oreohelix idahoensis, assembly GCA_024509875.1. Classification (NCBI taxonomy): domain Eukaryota; kingdom Metazoa; phylum Mollusca; class Gastropoda; order Stylommatophora; family Oreohelicidae; genus Oreohelix; species Oreohelix idahoensis. The sequence goes on along the minus strand of JAMPIV010006495.1, from coordinate 585,262 downwards.
TCACAACATCTAATACGGACATCTAACATATACATCTAATACGGATATACCAAAGTATCTGTGTTAGGATACATATATTTTGTTGCATGTGTTGGAATATTATAAATGTCTTTTGTCTGTAATAGGATTTATAAGTGTATAAATAAAAAATAAATAAAATGATATGAAATCAGTTTTACAAGTTAACGGTACACAAGAAACAAAGGACGTTTCGGGTTTTACCCTTCGTCAGCCACAGTTACGAACAGGTGACAAGGACAAGAATTTCATATAGGTACTACAAAAATATATTATGATGAGAAACACACCAAATGAGCGAAACATGCAGATGGAACAGCGGTGCTGAGCGAAACGAGAACAATAATACTGTAAGAAAATCGTAAAACCAGACAGACATATCGAAACAAGAAAGTAATTAATCAACGAAACGAAGACAGGAATGAACAACGCTATTGAAACAAGTTAAAAGTCACTTAGCTCGATCCCAGAATGAATCACTTAAGATGGCTGTCAAAATGAGCGTCATGCGGAAGTGACCTATGAACTAGTGACGGCTAAAAAGATACAAAAGGATACGAAACGAACCAAAACAAAAACAAAGATAGATCAGAAAAACAACGACAGAAGAAATAAAGAGGTATGAAAAAAAGAGAGAAGCCACTAGAATCTATGCAAAATGATGCTGGACATTAAGGTCCTCAGGAGATAAAACGCCCATTTGAAAAATAAGACGATTCTCCAACTAAAAGCGAGTACGGTCATCACCGACACATGAAAGGAGGGCAGTGACATGAAAATCAGAATTACCTGAATGGTCAGGCCTATTGAAATGAAGGGCCACCGGTAAAGATTTGCCATGATAGATGTCATTTAAGTGCTCACGAAACCTGTCTGCCAAACGTCTGCAAGTTTCACCAATATAGGTAATGCCACACCTCTCGCAGATGATAGCATAAATCAGGTTTCTGGATTCGCACGTGAAAGACTCTCTAATGTCAAATTTACCGTTCGGAAAAGAAACTGACTGAGTTTGGAGTACAAAAGGACAGGTCTTACTTATACGGCGTTGGCACGATTTAGTACCGAAGTGAAAAGGACTGGTTGGTCTCAAGCGACTGTAAACAAGAATATCCATAAAATTCTTATCCCTGCGATATGTCACCAAGGGGGTATCACGAAAAAACTCTCTGGTATCGGGATCAGCGTGGAGAATAGGCAGATGACGGAACAGAATTTGTTTCACCGCCAAACAGTGGGGGTGGAAAGTTAAGACAAGTATGAGTCTGTCAGATGTGGTAGTAGGTTTGGCAGTAAGTGTCGCCTGACGAGTCACGTGACTGATGCGATTAAGAGCATCAGATAATACTCTATCAGGATAGTGACGTCGGCGAAAAAACTCGAGCATTTCTAGAGCTCGTTCACGGAAATCATCTTCATCGTGACATATCCAACGTAAGCGTAGAAGTTGAGAAAATGGAATGGAATCTTTACAGCTGAGAGGGTGAGAACAGGTGTAAAGAAGAAAACCATGAGCGTCAGTAGGTTTATAAAAGACGGAAGTAGTAAGGCCAGTGTGGTGAAAAATTCTAATACCCATATATAAATTAGAACATAAATATAAAGCCGAACGAAATAATACAATAGAAAGAAAGAAGAATGGTGAAAGACCAGTACTATCCCAATAGCGTACGCCTGCGTTGTAGAGCGCCATAAGGGCTGAACAAGAGATCCCCTTTTTCTACTTTGTCTGCATAAACTACACGCGAATCACAGTCGTTTCTAAACATAAAACTGGTACTGTATTTCTTAGAAGACCTTGATATGCAAACTGCATAATGACCTAGATACAAATACTAGCATTAATGTAATTATACACACAAAGTTGACCTAGAAAGACAGACGGGCTTAGAAGAGAGAGAGAGAGAGATGCACGGAGGAACGCATGCAGTTGAGCCAGTCGCTGTGTGTCGCATCGTAAGCCATCTCGCACTTCGCGTGTATGGCCTGATTTTTTTCAAATAAACAGTGTTGCAAAAACTAAAGATTTAACAAAAGGTCCCGACTCAATCTTAGCTCTTATTGGGAAACATGACATTCTACTGTTTTACGTCTAAGCTCCTGACTTTATTCTGACAGTACAGAAGACATCCCCTAGTATGGAAGTGAACGGTGGTAACAGCAAATACACGACTATCCTAGAAAAATACATATTTTGAACGAAGCCACTTAGCCCCTTTAAAATCATATATTCGGGTTCCTGGAGACTTATGGACAAAGAATATGTACTTAGTTGTCTAAATAGTCCATTAGATAATTAAATATTAGTAATAAAACATATAAATAACGTGGATACTGTCAGGTTTGGTCATCTCTGTTTGAGGTGGAACTCCATGAATTTTGTCGAAACATAGTAGTGAAAGATAGGTTAAGATCTTACAAAGCAGGGGATTGGCTGAACTTTGTAGTTAGACGAAGGACCATTGGTTGACCTCTGCATAGCTAGTAGATGCCTAGGAACGGATGAAAAGTGAATGAGAGAATAGACAATAACTGTGTGTTAGTTTGAAAAGATTCAAACTGATTGGTCAATGCTGTCGATATTGGCAGAAAAAATCTTGTAGAAGACGCCATATCGTACACATTGATCGAGATGAGAGCAGGACTGTGTTTTTATAATATAACTATAACAGCCTGGACTTTACCGCAGATTGAAACTCTGCCAAGTCATCTTTAGTGTGTTTTCCTTACAAATTGTGGTAAGCTAGACATGTTTAATATATATTTTATATGAAAATTGAATGTGAAATGATAATTTATGTCTGTATGTGTGTGGTTCAGTAGCAAACATGAGGCCAAGCCTAGATATTGCTCCTTTTTGTAGAAAATTGTCAGAGAGGACTATAACTGCATATACAGATATATATATATTGGAGTGCCATATAGTAACATGACACCTATCCTATTATATGGAAGGGATTAACGCTGGAATTGCAGAGGCGTTGTAACCATTAGGGAGAGGAATACTGGTGTATATATTTTGTCACATGAAAAGCTAGCAGTTGGTCTACAGCGCTGAACTTTATGTTTGTACTGTCTTGTACTTTAGTGTGGAAATATATTATATATTAGTTATGAAGAAGGAGGCACAATCTTCTTCTTTCAGGGACCGTGGTACTGATGTTAATATAGCAGCACATGGTCTGAGCTTTGCTTGATCCAGAAAACTGGCAGCAGACTCCTTGCCCAAGATATCGGCCATTGTGGGTTTTCTAGCAAACTGAGAAGCAAGCGAGCAGAGGATACAGTTTTCCTGCAGCCGCTATATGAGCTAAGAAATTGTCAGCACGAGCAGCTCACCCTTGTATAACCAACCTCAATTGAACTTTCATAAATAGTCCAAGAGGGACAGTAATTGTTTTAAAAAGTAAAAGAATCTGTGAATCCTTTAATATTATTTCCACCAGTAACAAACACATGAAGTCGTGATGACAAACAACAACCTAGCTATAAAAGCCAGTATTACCTCATAATACTACATCACAACACTACACTCATATTATAATACTATTATATGTCTGGACAGAGATCCTGTGTATAAAATTTTGTATATAAACATTGTGTTTACATTTGATTGTGATTCCTGATTCACTGTGTAGTGGGATCAGGATATCCATATATTGAAAGAAATTCAATACATTGTATAAAAGTTAACACTTGACTTACTTAAGATAACTCTTTAGCGTGTTATGTGTTTGTGATGGTCATAGTGTTGTAAAGTGTTGTGGATTGTACTTAAGTGTTTATCTGTCTGTTGGTTGTTGTGAACTTACACTTCATCACTATCATAACCCTAGACATTAAACGTAGTCATCACAAATTCAAGAATAAGTCTGATTGAGGTCTAAATGTGGTAGCAAGTAAGGTCATCTGTAACACACCAAACTTATTAGATACAGATACCTTCACAGCTGATCTCAGTCAGTACACTAAGTCCCCTATAACTATATTTATATAATCCCAACTTACCACAGCCAGTAGAAGTAATATTGACAGTAAGGTCAAGAAAGTTAACTGAAGTGGTGGGAATTTGAGAAGTGAATTTGATGGCAGGATGGAAATTGCCAACATAGTCAATGAATCTACGGAAGTTAACTTAAGACATGTCTGTGACTCCAATTCCATCGTCAATATAGCGACGGTAGAGCTCATGTAATGGTCCATCGTAACTTTGAAGCACCAAATATTCAAAGTGACACATGAAGAGACAAGCATAACTCGGGCCCATTTTGGTGCCCATAGCAACGCCACTAATTTGATTGAAGAACTGACCATTGAATTCAAAAGAGTTGAGAGTAAGAACCAATTCCGCAAGGCGAAGAAAAGAACCTGTGCTGATAGTAAGGTCAGTGCGTCGGTCGAGAAAATATTGTAGTGCTTTGAGACCATCACAATGTGGGATAGAGGTATAAAGCGAACAAACATTCAGAAGGAAAAGACGGTAAGTGTGGTCAGGCGTGAATTGGATGGAATCGAAGGTAGTGATAGCATGGGTAGTGACCTTCAAGTAGGAAGGTAGATTGGCCACTAAGGGTTGCAAAATATTATCCAGGAATTCAGAGATACGTTCAGTGGGACAAGAGCAGGCTGAAACAATAGGTCGACCCGGATTGTCAATTTTATGAACCTTAGGAAGCATGTAGAAGGAAGGTTTACCTAGACTACTATCAAGAATAAGGAGAGACAAGGCACTAGAAGGAAGGAGGTCATCATGGATGAGATCATGAATAGTAGCATGAACAGTAAGATTATGGCGAACTGTGGCATCACCAGAACTAGGTGACTAAAAGGTGGAGTTGCCGAGCTGTGAGACTCCTTCTTGAATATACAAGTCCTTTCGCCAAACTACCACAGCACCCCTTTGTCGGCAGGTTTAATGATAATGTCATCCCGTTTTTTAAGGAGTGACAATGCCCGCCACTCAGAAGTAGCCAGGTTAGACCGACGGAGATGGGGTAAAGTTGATTAATATCATGCAAAGTGTTGGCAATATATAGATCAAGAGCAGCAGAAGCACCTGGAGCAGGAGTCCAGTCTGACTTGGGTTTATCAAAATGACGAAATATATCCTGGTCGGGCTGGGAATTATTACCCTGTCTGTGGTAATATTTGAGACGCAAGCGACGATGGAAGCGGTGGACATCTCGGAGCATAGAATATTTATCAAATGTCGAACGACGAGGAACGAAGAGGATTTATAATTGTATGTTGTCTGTGTTATGTTACATAAATATCGTTGTCTGTATTAGCATATATTAATGTCTGTTGTCTGTGCTCGTATACATAAATAACTATTGGTTGTGTTAGAACTTATATGCTCAGATACATAAATGACTATTGATTTTGTTACAACTTAATGCTCGGGTGCATAAATGACTATTGGTTGTGTTAGAACCTATAACTATTGGTTGTCTGTGTTTGGGTAAACAAGCCTCCTGGAGCCTACGTGAAAAGAGTTATGCGTAGTTTATGAGGGGCAAATCATTTTCTTTAGCTGGCTTGTCCATATTGTTGTTAAAGTTGTTGTACCTTTAATGTTCAACAGGACGGTGTAGCTGGCCACATGCCCAACCCTCCTTAGTCGCCTTTCACAAGATGCATGACAGGATAAAGTGTTACCATTATCTGCTACTCTTTTGAGCCACGAAGATGAGAAAACGCTGGCGATGGATAAGACACACACATTAAGGAAAATAGTTGATAGCATCACAAGGAAGTTTTCTTCTCTGGTAACTCGGGTAAGAGATGTACAACAACAACACACGGAGAAGAGAATTGGTGACGGACATGACAGGAATAAAGAAGACATGGAAATACAATGAGCAGATTGCACAGGATAGGACATGACAGGACAGGACATGACAGGACATGACATGACAGGACAGGACAGGACATGACAGAACAGGACATGACAGGACAGGACATGACCGGACATGACAGGACAGGACATGACAGGACAGGACAGGTACAAGACCTGAGCTCCTTCGGGAGCTGAAAAGTATTGATAATAAAAGTGATGTCGATTATGCTGGAAGAAGAAGAAGAAGAAGAAATGATTATAATTGTAATCCACTGAATTTCAAAGAGAAATCGCGTTGTTCTCTGTCTTGTTCTAATCTAACCCCCTTCCCCTCCTTGTTTCCTCCATGATAACCGCCAACGTTGACATAAAAATCAAAGTTAACATGTATGTAGCCAACTATTTCTGGCGGTTGTTGTGCCTTATGCGCCAACCTGATTCTGTTTTGCCAAATGTCCGTCCATATGAAACCTTCTGTCTAAATTTGGGACATGGTGTTTCACTAGAGCTCAAAATAGGAATCTTTGTTTCAGACAGTTCCCCAATTAGGAAGTCGCGAAATACTTGCCTGTTTGTTGGTCTATGAAGAACGCACTCAATTAAGGGGCATGCGAAAGTTGAATAGCGTTATGTCAGTAAAATGTGAGATGGAAGCCTGGGAAAACAGAATTGACAGTGGTGACAGAACAAATAGTATTTAGTTTGTATTTAGCGCTCGTGAATACGTCAAACACAGGTGATATTTTGTTCAGCCGATGGTCGGTCCAAATCCCGAAAGATAAACCTTGTAAACACTTCATAGATGTTTGTCTCCGGCCGTGATGAATACTGGAAAAACAGCAACAACAAGGCTGTAGTATATAAAATAGAATCTAAACATAGTTTTTTTTTTTTTTTTTTTTTAATCTATGACATGATTGAAATATGTCCTTGAACCGCACAATTTAGGGAATGTCACACCGTAATGTCAGGTCACACAGGTCACAAATTCGCCACGTATTTTAGCCGCCGACATGTGGAAGGTCGACAGAAAGGGCGATCACTTTTATTTTGTTACATTGTTTCTGTCCGGTGGTCGAACACAATGTAGACTACGTCAATGCAAGTTAATGTTATTCAAATACAATAGCCGTGAAAATAAATCCTTACATTTTTCCAAGAACTGTTTGAGAAAGTGCTTGTCCTTTCAGAAACTAAATAAATAAAAAGGTAAAGGATCCCGTTACACGCCCATTGAGGCATATTGGGAATATGGTGTTAGGCCCATATTTTCTTGACCATCGGCACACTAGGGGTGATGTGGTCAGCATCACGCCGGCCGCCTTAACCTTCCCAGAAGTTGCTCTGGTACCCAGTTTGGGCTGGGTCGACCCAGGAGCCGTTTGCGGCCTAAAAAATCCCACCTCATATGGGGATCGAACCATAGACCACTGAGCTAGGAAGCCAGTGCACTAACCACTATGCTACCGCGGCTCCCTAAATAATAATAAAATCACATACATATTTACAGGAATATGTGCATTCTTATTGCCTTAGAACAAAAAAAAAAAAAAAAAAGAAAGAAATACAGGTTCCATTTCTTAAAACACGGTTAAGGAGTATTGTTTCGTTTTGGCCAGTATACAGGGTGTTTCAAAATGATGTAGACACACTTTGAATACTGATAACTCAATTATTATTATTTTATATATATACAGTATATATATGTAAACTCCACGAGTAATAACCTAATGGCATTATTCCTTTGTATTTAGCATTATTCCGCTCTATTTTTGCAAACAGAAAAATGTTGTGTTACTTTATGTGTGAGTTATGTGTATTCGAAGTGTGTATTCATAATTTTTAAATACCATGTAGTTCTAAGTTTCAGATGTATCTTGAATGTCACGAGAAACACAAGTTAATTTACTTCGAAGCCATTACATACATATATATATATATATATATATATATATATATATATATATATATATATTTATATATATATATATATATTATATATATATATATATATGAGAGAGAGAGAGAGAGAGAGAGAGAGAGAGAGATAGAGAGATAGAGTGTTCCTGTCCAAACCAAAAGTCAGGAGTGCCTTCGTACAAGAAACAAACGGTAGTTCATCAGAAATGTTCAGTCAGTAAGCAACTGTTCAATAAATATTTCTGTCCTTACGTTTCGTCGCAGTAAAATACCGTTTTTCACTCGTGTGTTACAGGGGCCCCCGAAATAGGAGACAAGAACAGTAACACTGTACACTACCCTGCTATGTCGTAAAAAGCGACTAATGGGGGTTGATGATGGGTCCGGTTACCCCTTGCTGTAGAAATGAGGACTTGTTTGACAGGTTTAATTGACCTGTCAATTAAAGGACATAATTAAACTCAGCCATCCATGACAAAAGTATGTCATGTGGTAAGAAGTCTAATGAAGCAGCCCCAGAAAAAAGCCGAAAAGAGTCTGGATTGTCGACTAACCTTTTTTTTTTTTTTGTCTAGGAAAATATCCAGGGTTGGGAATTAGAAGATTAATAACGTGAGACTCTGAGAGATACGATGTTAATGCACAGACAGGAAGAGACTAATCACAGGAGAAATGGTGCTGTTCTCTGAACATGAGGGAAAAAGTGCTTAGCACAGTGAAAGTGTGGCTCTAATGTTGTCTAAGAAGGCAGAGAAAGCACGTATAGAATGGCAATAAATGGGACACCAAATAATAATAGCAACATTTGTCTTCTTATTCTTCGTACACTCTCAGACTTGAATGCTTTAAAAAAAAAAAACCAGTAAGTTCAGGTTCAAGATAAAAAAGATTTGCATCTCCGTAGAGCTTCTCCACGAATGGTACTGTGTCGGCCATATGTACTTTCTCTGTTGCACATATGTTAGGCGTCCAAGTCACACACAAAATGATGCATACTACCAACTCAACAGAAGAGAACAAGTGGTAACCTTCAGACTCCGCGCGGGCTACAACAGATTTGTATATCATCTATTCAACCAGCTAAAGATAGGAACTACCGATGTGTCTAACTGTGGCACCGATAAAATGGTCCTTTCAATTACAGCAACATTCAAAGCAGCAAAAAAAAAAAATAATAATAATAATTAAATAAAGATAAACACCATCCAGGGTTATGAGCCCAGGTCCGGCCTTAAGCCGATTTAACCTATTTGACCCAATCAGGCCCCACGGGTTGCCACCTCTAACTGTAAAAACTATAAAGATCGTCCTACAGAAGATGTTGAATATGAAGATCCTACACAAGACCATTCACCGAGATAAAAGTCATTTGTATTACATCATTCTTTCTGATTGTTGACTTGGTTTTGTTCTAATTAATCTCATCGTCCAGAGAGACAAAGGAGAGAAAAAGTGGCAGATAGACAGACATACAGACGGACGAACGAACGAACGAACGGACGTGCCGGCGGGTATGTTCCAACCTCTAATATGTGTGATTGTGTTGTACGTATGTGTATGTTGTTTTTTTTTTTACGATTTTAAATTATGGCCTCATACGCCAGCCTGTCGCTTCTGTCGTTAGACAGAGGACACACAAAGAAAACTGTAAAGGAAGATGTCTGAATAACTTCCCTTTCCATAGTCATCTAAACAACACGCAACTCCCATAAAGTGTACAAAAACGTAATTCCACACAAAGACGAAAGTTACAATGTCACGTATGATATTGTCAACGCTAGAATGAGAACTAAGTACATAACAAAACACAAACAACAACAACAAAAGACAAACAAAAACTGCCTTGTCATAGTATTTTGAAAAAAACAAACAAATGTTGGGCGGCACAATCAGAATCAGAAAAAAAAAATCAATTTAGTGACCTTGAATGTTTTATTCTACCACGACGTCTGCTATCATTGTTGTGAGTTCAACTCGGCTGATTATATTTTCTTGTTTGTTCAAACAAGGGCTCGGTCTTGTTCATAGCAACAACTCTACACAATGGAGAAATATGAATTATTTCAAGGATAACACAGAAGAAAGAATTCAGGCCGGACAAAACACATTCAAACAATAAATAACACGTGTTGTCCCGGACAAAAAAAGAAAGGTACCTTGAATTTAAATATTAAATTCCCAAAGAAGAGAAATAAAATTCTTGTAGCGTGAAGTTTATATTTGAGATGAAATGCTCTTGCTGTAGAAAAAATAATATCTCGCTCCCCCTATCTCTCTCACTCTATCTCTCTCATTCTATCACCCTCTTTCATACTCTCTCTCTCTCTCTCTCTCTCTCTCCCTCCCCCTATATGTGATTATTTTTCCAAACAAATTTATATAATATCGAATGTAGGTTTAATGATGATGTTTGTACTTTTCACCATATTTTGTTTCATGTTTATGATTAGATAGTGTGAATGTGAGTATGCTATTATTTTACCTTTACAACGTTGAATTCCTTGAGATTGATTGGGTAAAATGCATTGTGAGAATAAATATCTGTTTTTTTTAGATTTTTATATTTTTCGTAACCAGCGGCACTTGAACACCTGATCGCCAGCGCAACGTTGTAACAATTATACCAGCGCGTCTCCCGTGAAATCAGTATAAAAGACGACAGATAGGAAGGGTAGAATGTCAGACGGGCATGCGTGCCCAATTCTCAAACCTTTGAAAATGAAGATCATTCATTCGTGCTCTCAATCGTTCTTTCACGCTTCTCTCTTTCACGCTCTCTTTCTTTCCCACACTCTCTATCTCTCTCTCCTCACTCCTCTTCTCTACTTCTAGTGGCTACAACTATAATATTAGGTAAGTACAGTAGAACTCCATTTATCCGAACCCCAATTATCCGAAATATCCAATTATCCGAACACTTTTTCCAGAAAAAAAAAATCAGGCGCCACCAGTCACGTTAGACTACAGTTCTGATATCTTTTGATGCGGCAAGCTTCAAATGTGTGCGCGAACATATTTGTAGACAATGACATGGGCTAATGGACGATCGCTTATGTACAGGAAGTCAGTTTTAGATCATTTAAAAGTCAGTTATCGCGGTATATCTGGTTTACCAATCCCAGTGTACGTGTGCGTTCTAGGCAGAAACAACTGGCTAAACAAGACAGTTCAACTTAAAAATAAATTGTGTTCTGCTACTTTACAGCAGTTATTTTTGGTGTACATCCGTATTATTAAATCTGGGCATTGGGTGTAGGCCCTAAGACTATATCAGAGAACCGATTTTTTCTTGGTCTACTCAAGTAGTTCGAGTGCGCCGACCTATGGCATTCTGCTTCTTCAGTTAGGCCTAAAGCATCTTATAAAAGGAACCGCAATGTTTTGTCAATTGAAAACAGCAAAAACAGGAAATTATCAAGAAATTGGGACTAGGGTGAAAAGGTGAAACTGTTGTCTTCATTTGCGAGGGAATTTTCAATGTTGGGAAAAGCTACCGTCTCTGACATTCAAAAAGTAACAAAGGATAAAATTTCGCATGAGTTTTTTTGCATCGAAATTGGATAGTGAAAAAAATGAAAGAAACAGAAATCGTCGAAAAAATATAAAATTAAAAATACCATGAGAAAATGCGAATGAAAGTTGTGAAATTGGAAGAGGCACTTTGTATATATGGTTTGTGCAAAAAGAAGAAGCAAAGGGGAAACCTATCTCTGGCTCTCTATTGTGTGAAAAGGCACTTCAGTTCAACAATCAATTTGACGGTCCTCTCTGACTTTAAGGCTAGCCAGGATGTTAAGAAAACTTTAAATCTCGTCATGGCATACGAGAAATTGGAGATTCAAGGGGAATCTTTATCTACCGATTGTGCAACTGCCGCTGAAAATTTTTTAATAGAAACATTCTTGGCTTTTTTGGGAAGAAGAAAAGGCGGTTATTTACTAGATGATGTGTATAAATGCCGATGAGACTGGCTTATACTGGAAATCATTGCCTCAAAAATTCACTTGCATCTCAGCGCGAAGCAGCTGCCCCTGGGTTTAAAAAAAGTGCAAAGAGAGAGAGTAACAATTTTGGTAGCCTGGTCAATAGCCGCGAATGCCAGTGGAAGTCATCGTTTTACGGTGCTAATGATCGGCAAAGCCAAAAAAAAAAAACGTTGTTTTAAAGAATGTGACATGTCTCCCCCATTGTGCTACAAAGCACAGAAGAGTGCTTGGATGAATAGTGAAATATTTCTTGATTGGTATACACAAATCAGTTCATCCCAAATGTGAAGAGGTTGATAAGAACAAGAAAAGAAAACTGGAAAAGTAATTCTTCTACTGGACAATGCACCATCTCTCATCCAGAGAACGGATACATTGAATGCAGTTGATGCAAATTTTAAAGTAATTTTTTTTTTCTGCCTCCCAATGTAACAGCACTGATTTCAACCAATGGATCAGGGTGTTATAGCAAAGCTTAAAAAGATGTATGTACAAGAAGGAAGTCTCTGCGTCGTTTTATTGTTGGCTGAAGATGAAGAAAGTGTGGTGGCGTTTTCCAAAAAGCTTAATCTCAAAGACTGCTGCTATATGTTAGCTGATGCTTGGACCACCCTGTCACAAGATAATCTCAACAAGGCTTGGAATAGATTGCTTGGGAAAAAAGGAGGGAATGAAACTACTGCAGTGGACACAAATGATGATTGTATAAATGAAGTTGTGGAACTGTTTCAAGCAATGCCCGGATTTTCGGACTGTGACAAAGATGATGCACACATGTGGCTAGAAGATGATAATGATTCTGGTTTTCAGTTTTTGAATGACGAAGAAATTTTTGTCTTTTGTGCAAGAAGAAAACCAAATACATGTAGTGACCGATGATGAAGACTCCTCAGAAGTACATGAATGTACTTGATAGATTATGAAGAAAACCCAAAACGTCGACCAAGTCCTGAAGAGGCCTTTATATAGCACTAGAAACAGCGATGGCTTGGTACGAGCAAGAAGATGACAGCTGTCCTACTACACAGCTTCTGCTGTTGAAGAGAAATTCGGGGACTTAGCAGCCAAAGGAGACTATCCAGTTTGGTGCAAAAGAGGATTTCCTCATATATTTTAAATAGTGGGCTACATCTGTGCAAGTACATGTATACGTAAGTTGCGCCTGGTTTTGAATCGTTTGTAATTGTAATGTTATTTTTTGAAAACATTTCTCTTTCTTAACAAAAATAATTAATGCTGTACAAAGTAGTACATGCACTGCAGTGTAATGAAAGATTTTGGTGATAACAGTGATCTAATACAGTGTGGGTATTATTAATTACAGTACAAAGTAAATATGTTTTTATAGTGTATTTTCCTTGTGATGTTTAATTATTTTTAGAAATATGTGTACCTGTACTCGATACATTATGTAATCCCATTATCCGAACATTTGATTATCCGAACGATGCTCGGTCCAATGGGGTTCGGATTTTTAAATGGGAGTTTCTACTGTATGTCCACGTGATCATCGCCGACTGACCACATGTACAGTGTAGTTTACCGTATGTAACTAGGGCAAGTGTTTCTCACTTTTTTGGTGGAACCCATTCACCTGGCACACTTTTCAATTTTTCTAAAAATTTGCATGCACGACTTTTACTATCTATACATCGCACCTGAATAGATAAAAGATTACAGGAGATATATACTAAATTAAATAACTAATTTGTGGGTACTTTAGAATAAAGAAAACTCTCATTTCGATTTTCTTTTAGATTGTTTAAACCTAATTTTGAAGTGCTTATCTATTTTTGTTCCAAGCAGTTAATAGCTCCAATTATTATTGAAAGAATTCAAGTCCTGTAAAGTGATAACTTTATGTGGGTCAATTTACAACATTTTTTGCTGCACACTTTGATAGGTGCGGCGGCACACTAGTGTGCTGGGGCCATCTGCTTTAGAGAAACACTTATTAGGGAAGTGGAACAAAGAATAAGCCTACTGTTATCTTAAGGCACACCGCAAAAGGTGACTAATATGAAGGTGACCTTGGGACTGACAACCTCATCATGTCAAACTAAACTGCTGCAAGAGCATATTTATTGCTCCACTGGAGGCTTTTCCTGTGAGGAGGGCCACACTGCAGTGATAGTAGCGCCATGCTCCGTTTGGGTGCAACAAGACAACTGACAATGGTTCGCTGAGTGGGTAAAAACGTAAAGGGTCATAATCGCGTTTGTTCACAATCGACAAGCAAAATGATGTTTTTGAATTCTTCCTTTAGGCAGCCCCTCCACCATGCAAAAGGCACAACAGGCCAATCACCTGTTTGCTTTAAATCATGACTACGGTAACTACAAGAGAGAAAAACCGGACTGATTCTAAAGGCGACGAACTGGAACGGACTACGGACTACGACTTATGGAACTTGGAACACAAGAAGTATACATGGGAAGGAAGAGGAGCTGGTGGAAGAGATGAGGAAAGCAAAACTAGAAATCCTGGCTATAACGGAAACAAAGAAAAAAAGGACAAGGAGTCATGGATCTCGATGGCAACACGTTGCTCTACAGTGGTGTACCCATATCTGAAAGAGCTAAAGGGGGCGTGGGTTGCATTGTGGCCCAAAATCAAAAAGATAGTATCAAGGGATGGAACTTTGTCTCGGAGCGCATTATGGTTGTAAAACTAAAAGAAGGAGAAACCATAGTCAACCTGGTCATAGTATATGGGCCAAATGAGGATGAGAGAGCAGAGGTCAAGGAGGAATTCTTCGAGCTGCTTCAAAGGACAGTGGATGACTGCCTAGATGAAGTTATCATGCTCGGAGATTTTAATGCCAGAGTTGGAAATGACCATGTTAGATGGGGTGGAGTTATCGGAAGATATGGAGAAGATACTCTCAATGACAATGGAAAGCGACTCCTTAGATTCTGCAGTGAGCAGAATCTGATCATTACAAACACAAAGTTCCCCCATAAGCGCATACATGCATACACTAGATGTGAACCAACCAAGAATGAGAAGTCAGTGATCGACTATGCCATTGTTCGGAGAAGCTCATTCAGATATGTCCGAGATGCAAGAGTCTGGAGGGGGCCAGAGATTGGAAGTGATCACTACCTGCTAACAATCAAAAGAACAACTGAAAGAGTTGCTCAGCCTAGGAACTGCCCAACATCACGCAAGAAACCAAGTAAACGAGCAGGAGAAATGAGCATTAGGACCTACAAGCTGAGAGAGCCAGAAATTAAGACCAGATATCAGGGGCTTATTGCTACAGCAGTGAGCAACACAGAAGAACGACCTGATGACTTGGAAACCCTCTGGAATAAATTCAAGGATATCATAAAGACAGCTGCTGCAGAAGCATGCGGTGAAGTCCGACTTGGGAACCAGAGAAAGAGGACACCTTGGTGGACAGAGGAAGTCAAAGAGAAAATAAGAGAGAAGAAAAGGGCATGGAAACAATACTTAGGAGCTAAAAACACAACAGGACAAATGGAAAAATATAGAGAATATGTGACACTCAGAACAGAAGCAAAGAACAAAGTGCTAGCAGCAAAACAGAAGTCCTGGGAAGAATTTGGAGAAAAGCTAGAAAAAGATGCACAAGAAAACCAGAAATTGTTCTATAAGACCCTAAAGAACACAAGAAAGGAAAAACAATGCCCTCTCAAATTTATAAAGGACAAGCAAGGCAAATTGCTTACTGCCCCGAAGAATATTTCTCAGAACTCCTGGATGGTGAGCATGGTGAAGCATCACGAATGATAACCACTAGCACAGAAGAGGAAACCAATGATGGTGAAGATGACATAAAGATGGAAGAACTGAAGGCAGCACTGGAGAAAATCAAGACGGGCAAAGCAGCAGGGCATGATGGTATAACACCAGAAATGGTTAAGTACATGGGAGCATCAGGCGACCTATTACTCTTAAGGGTCCTACAGGCAGCAGGTGGTGCAACAAGACCATACCAAAGGATTGGGAGATTGCCATCATAACACCAATTTTCAAAAAGGGTGACAATCGACAATGTGGAAACCATAGAGGCATATCCCTTCTCAGTGTCCCTGGTAAAATCTACTCTAGAATCCTAGAGCAGAGACTCCGACGCCTAGCTGAGCCACAATTGGATGAGGTCCAGTGCGGATTCCGAGCAAACCGAAGTACTCAAGACCTAATCTTCACACTCAGACAGCTGAGTGAAAAGGCCCTTGAGTATAAGAGTGAGATCCATCTTTGTTTCATAGATCTGGAAAAGGCGTTTGACAGGGTCCCCTGGAGCAAACTTTGGGACTGTTTGGCAAGGAAGAATATTCCAGCACCTCTGATTCATGCTATACAGAGCTTCTACAAGTCTTGCAGAAATTATGTGAGGACAGCAAACCATAAGTCAGAAGAGTTCAGGACCACCACTGGTGTAAGACAAGGTGATATCCTATCACCTTATCTCTTCATACTCCTTATGGACGATGTCATCAAGGCATGTAAGGAGAGAACAAGAAAGTATTCAGTGGGGTACTGGAAGATGAGACAGGTCTATATTTCGGAGCTGGCATTTGCTGATGATGTTGCCCTGATTGCTAAATCAGAGGCACATCTCCAATCCAACCTGCAAGTCTGGAAGGAAGAGCTGGAGAAGAGAGGGATGGTCATAAGCAGCTCTAAAACAAAATCCATGGTGATATCACGAGAAGAAAGAAAACATCAGATTAAGTTGGGGAACAGGTCCTGGAGCAGGTCGACCACTTTAAATATCTCGGAGCTATTATAGACCGAAAGGGAGGCATCAAAGAAGAGTTGGCCACTCGAAAAGCAGCGGCTGGGAGACTTTTTCAGGCCATAAATCGTGGATTCCTCAGCAAGAGAGAGGTTGGTAAGAAAACGAAGATGGCTGTATACCGCTCCACCTATGTCCCAGTCTTGACATATGGATGCGAGTCGTGGGCAATGACTACAACCCACAAAAGCCAGATCCAAACCTCAGAAATGAGGTATCTGAGGAAAGTGGTGAAAGTAACAAGAAGAGACATGGTCCGCAACCAGACGATACGTCAAGGCCTAAAATCCCACCCCCTGCAGACCAAAGTAGAACAGTCCCAACTAAGATGGTTTGGCCATGTCTGCAGAATGGGAGAAGATCGGCTACCACGACAAGCATGGGAAACAAAGAGCCAGGATCCAGACCCCAGGACGACCCAGAGTCCGCTGGGAGGACAACTCATTTGAGCATAGTATATATGAGCATAGCAATTTATGAGTGGTATTAGTATATATATCAGTATATATTTGATAGGTTACAGTCAGTATATATGATAGGTTACAGTCAGTATATATGATGTCTGTAACAGCTGATAAAATATCTCTTTGCTGCCGTTTATTAAACTTACTGGCTACATTCTTCCTAGTCACTGATTCCATATTGTGCACAAGTTAATTAAAAAACTGTGTATTTAAACTATACTTATTTATTTGTATTAATGGGGAAAACACACACAACGGAATAAATAAAATTATAGGTTTGTATAGATGAGTGACGAGTCCGCAGGACAGTAACTCCAATATCTGACAGAACTGTTTGTTAACAATTTATAATGAAGCAAACGACAAAGAAGAACTGAGAATGACACCATTGGTTTTAGCATACACCATACAAGTTGTGTGACGTGCAAATATTTTTTTTGTTCAGTGTAAATACTGAGTGGCTGTAATGTTTTGTATCATTCATCCTCAGCTGACCGTTTCCCCGTACTTGGGGTCGGTAGTGTGGTGCCATTGTGGGAAAGCATCATCAGACAGGGTCTCTCCACTGCTCTCTATCCTCAGCAATGCGTACAACGTGTGGAAAAAACCGTGGTCCTGCCCATTTACTTTGATGTTATCAGCCCGCAGGATTTTCTCTGCCTTACTTCTTCTCCGTTTACCTTCGACTGTTTTCCCCTGAAGGATCGTTTTCGAAAGGGAGTCATGACGAGTTACATGCCCAAACCAGGCAAGCTTTCGACGTTTCACTGTTGACAAAAGTGGTTCTTGGTGGCCTGCATAGGTGTTTATCTTCTCTCTACATAGACATTTGTTTTGTGCTCTTTATAGCAAATGCGCAAAATTCTTCTATAACATTTATGCTCGAAAGCCTGAATCCTTCGCTCCGTATCTGCAGTGAGTGTCCAGCTCTCACACCCATACAAGAGAATAGATAATACAAGTGATTTGTATAATTTGATCTTCACAGGAAAACTGATGTTACTTTTCCAGATCACATTCAACCTTGTCATGGCAGCTGAGGCCATCTCAAGTCTTGTCTTGATTTCTTTAATTGATCTTCCATCACTACATATAGTGGACCCGAGATATTTAAAGGTGTTAACTTCTTCTAACGTTTGCCCATTTAACGTAATGTTGGTCGGAACATGTTTCTTATGGCTATTCACCAATATCTTGCTTTTTTCTATATTAATTTCCATCCCATACGTTCTTGTACTTTCTCCAGTCTAGAGGTAAGGTCTTGAAGTTCTGATTCTGATCCAGCTATCAGATCAATATCATCAGCAAAACGTAGGTTGCACAGAGGTCGGCCTCCAATCGATATGGTTGATTTATAATCGTAGAGAGCCTCTTGCATAATATGTTCTAGATTAAAATATTAAAGGAGCACTGGGGACCTGGAAGGATACATCCCCCTGCCGAAATACTACCTACCAGTTTGTTTTTGAAATTAAAAACAAATTCTCCAATTGTGTGTTTTTTTGCTTGCAAAATAAACTGGCTCTGCTTGCAGTGCCTACTTGCTTTGTAATTAAGTGCTCTTCAAATGCTATCTTTGATATATGTTGAGGTAATCAAAATGGATTTTTCTCATTACTTGCATAAAGCCCTTCATTGCAAGACTTCCCGTTTACGAAGTACGAAGAATTTTAATGTGATATCGATGATTTTATGGTATAAATGCGTGTTGATGTTGGAGATGTTTTTCGGGATTCAAGTTATATAATATTGAAGATTTGTTCTGGGAGTGGGGTACTTTTTTGGTCTAAAGCAGCCTGTTCCCTCTGACAATGGATTCTTTTGATTTTCGGTTTAGTACTTTCTGTTTTGCAAAAAAAAAATTGTAAATTTATGTGTGTGTGTACCCCACTAATGAACAAAACCCATAGCTAAAATGTGGACGATTTTCGGGTTAACTTGCTTCAAACCAACTGGTTGTGTCCGATATTTTGATAGGTTATGAGAGTTTTACGGGACTGAGGAAGATGGCGTTATGTGAGGTCAGGACATGTTTTGTAAACCGTTGGGTGTAGATATAAAATAATAAGTACGTCAAACGTCTGATATTAGTTTCTTTAGATTTTTTCGAAATCTGTCTGGCGGCATTTGAGGTCAAAGATGTCAAACGCAAACAGTGTTTTACTTTTGCACTAATGCGGAGAAGAGGTATATGACATAATCTACCAGACATGGGCCCGATACAAGTGATGATTACGACAAGGTGAAGCATGAAGCTGTGTCCCTCGTATTTCATCCCTAAGAAGAATACGATGTATGAACAGTTCAAGTTCAGACAGGCCATTCAAAACGGTGAAGAAAATTTAGACCAGTACGTCACGAGGTTACGCCAACTTGTAAAACACTGTCAATTTCAGAATCAAGATGAGGAAACTAGAAATCATGTCATACAGACATGCACATCATCAAAATTAAGAAGAAGGATTCTTCAAAGTGAAAAATCCATTACATTAGATGAAGTACTACAGATTGGCAGAACGTTAGAGATTGTAGAAATACAGGCTACACACATAGAGAAGAAAGAAGAGAACACTGTCAACAAACTGCAATTTCAGAATTCTAGATCTAGAACCCAAGATTCACTCACACTAGCTGACAAACATAGCAGACAGAAACCAAAGTTTCATGCGTCCAGATCTAACTCCAAGAAAGAATCAAATACAAATTGCAAATGTTGTGGAAGGAAATATCCTCACAAAGGCGGAAGACAGAACTGCCCTGCATTTGGGAAAGAGTGTCATATTTGTCACAAGCAAAATCACTTTGCCAAGTTTTGTCTCACACCTAAAAATAAGGTTCAACAGGTTAGTGAGAAAAAGGAAAACACCACAGACACTGACAGCAGCTCAGAGGCTTATGTTTATGCACTGGATAACAGATCAGATGTCCCCAGAATAATAATTAAAATGCAAGATACACATCTGTCTGCAATGATAGACACGGGTTCAAGTGTGGATGTCATAAGCACAACCATGTACAAACAGTTGAAGAAAAGACCACAGTTGTTTCCCACTAATAAAACGTTATATGCATATGCATCCAAGACTCCATTAAAAGTGGTTGGAATGTTCAGAACAACCATTGAATCCAAGCATCATCAAGCCAGTACTACTGTCTATGTAGTAGAAGGTGGACATGAAGTTCTTTTGAGCCATAAGACAGCATCTAAATTGCAGGTTGTCAGAATAATAAATAGCATCAACAGCAAGAGAACACATAATCTGTTTGAAAAGTATTCAGACCTGTTCCAAGGTGTAGGTAAATTGAAAGATTTTGAGCTGAAACTACACATAAATGTGAATGTGAAACCTAAAGCACAACAGCACAGAAGAATTCCATTTCACATCAGGCAAAAAGTAGAAGAAGAAATGAAAAGATTAGAAGAAGAAGATATCATTGAACATGTTTCAGGGCCAACTCCATGGGTCAGTCCTATAGTACCTGTCATCAAGAAGAATGGTGATGTAAGAATTTGTGTAGACATGAGACAGCCTAATGAAGCTATAGAAAGAGAGAGACACATCACTCCTACAATAGACAACATAATAGTAGATCTAAATGGAGCAAAGGTTTTCAGCAAATTAGATCTGAGAAGTGGCTACCATCAAATTCTATTAGCTCCGGAATCTAGATACATCACAACTTTCTCAACACATCTAGGTTTACGAAGATACAAAAGGCTCAGTTTTGGAATAG
This sequence comes from Oreohelix idahoensis, assembly GCA_024509875.1. Lineage (NCBI taxonomy): Eukaryota > Metazoa > Mollusca > Gastropoda > Stylommatophora > Oreohelicidae > Oreohelix > Oreohelix idahoensis. The sequence continues at coordinate 564,532 of JAMPIV010006495.1, read as the reverse complement.
CCTCAGCGGCAGAAGCATTCCAGAATATAATTGGAAATGTGCTTCAGGGTCTGAAAGGACAGTTGAATGTATCTGATGATATTCTGGTTTATGGAAAAACCCAGAAAGGAGCATGATGAAAATCTAGAACAGGTATTCATCAGACTGAGGCAGCATAACCTCACATTGAATAAAGAGAAATGTGAATTCAGCAAAAACACATTGGATTTTTATGGATATACTTTTTCTGAGAAGGGAATTGTTCCAGACCACAGAAAAAAGTTAGTGCACTTCAAGAAATGGCAGAACCAACCAATGTATCTGAATTGAGAAGTCTACTGGGAATGTTCAACTACTGTTCACGTTTTATTCAAAACTATGCAACTCTCAGTCAGCCTTTAAGAATGCTTACAAGAAAAGACACACCATGGATATGGACTGCAACTCAGTCAAAAGCATTAGATATGCTGAAATCAGAACTATCCAAAAGTGCTGGTACATCCTATTTTGATAGGAACAGAAAGACATTCATCTCAGTGGATGCAAGTCCAGTCGGTTTAGCGGCAATGCTAACCCAAAGAGATGACAGAAACAAAGAATATGTTGTAGCTTTTGGCAGTAGAAGTCTGTCAGATACAGAAACTAGATACTCACAGACAGAAAAAGAGGCTTTAGCAATAGTGTGGGCTTGTGAATATTTTCACTTATATATTTATGGCAGCAAGTTCACCATCATATCAGATCACAAGGCATTGGAGATGATATTTGGAAAAAGAACATCCAAGCCTCCTGCTCGTATAGAAAGATGGGTTTTAAGACTGCAGCAGTATGATTTTAATGTTGTATACAAGCCTGGGAAAAATAATCCTGTTGATTATATGTCAAGACACCCACTAAAGGTGCAGTCTGAGAACAAAAACAGTGAAGAGACAGAAACATATGTGAGATTCCTTGCCATGAACAGCGTTCCAAAAGCTATGAATCTCAAAGAAATACAAGAAGAGACCATGAAAGACTCACTGTTGCAAGCAGTTCAGTTTATAATCAGAAATAATAAATGGAATAACATTCCTTATGAACAGTTCTCTAATGTGAACAGAGACGATCTTAATATTTTCCACAGATTAAGAACTGAACTAACACTTACTGAAGACAATTTATTACTGAGAGGTTCAAGAATAGTAATTCCTAGTACACTCCAGAGAAGAGCAGTAGAGTTAGCTCATGAAGGACATCAAGGTATAGTCAAGACCAAATGTTTGGTTAGAGAGAAAATATGGTTCCCCAGATTGGACAAAATGGTTGAAGAGACTATTGAAAATTGTTTAGCTTGTCAAGCTTGCACAGAAAGTGGAGCACATATGACACCTTTGAAAATGTCTGAGCTTCCCAAAGCTCCATGGACAGAGGTCTCTGCAGATTTTTGTGGACCATTACCGTGTGGACAGTATATTCTTGTCATGATAGATGAATATTCAAGATTTCCAGTTGCTGAAATCATTAATTCCACATCAGCAAGAACTGTCATTCCTGTGATTGACAAGATATTTTCGACATTTGGAATTCCTGAAATTTTAAAAACAGATAATGGTTCCCCATTTAACAGTCAAGACATGAATAATTTTATGCACCATGTTGGATGCAGACACAGAAGAATCACACCTTACTGGCCAAGGGCAAACGGGGAAGTGGAAAGGATGATGAGAAATCTCAAGAAGGTCATTCAAACAGCCACAGTTGAAGGAAAGTGTTGGAGACAACAGCTGTATGCTTTCCTTAGAAATTATAGGGCAACACCTCATATGTCAACAAGCAAATCACCATATGAGCTCATGTTTCAGAGAAAGGTCTCGATTAAGATTCCAACAGTTGAAACCAAAGAGAGTCAACCAGCCTCATCAGATGTGCAGAGAAAAGATGCACAGGCTAAAAACAGAATGAAGCAACATGCAGACCGTAGACTACGATCGCAGCCGTCTCATTTGAAAGTAGGAGATTTTGTTTTAGTACGACAAGAACAAAACAGCAAATCAACTCCGAGGTTTAATCCAGAACCTTACCAGATTACTAAAATCAAAGGAAACATGATAAGTGCTTCAGGTGAAGGCAGAGTTGTGACAAGAAATGTTTCGTTTTTCAAGAAAGTCAACGAAAAAACCTGGCCAGATCAGCCAAAAAAGAAATCACAGCCAGATGATGATTACTTAGATGACTTTGTTAGTCATGAGTTGCTACTAACTGCCACAGAACCAGCTGACATCACCATGGACAACAACAGGCAATTACCGCAAACAGGCAGGACCACCGCCTAGACACCGAAATGTACCAAGACGTCTCAATGACTATGTTTTTGTATTGACAATGACTTATGTCTGTCATTAGTGATGTTTGTAACATAGTTTGTGTTTCAGAGTGTTTTGTTATTCAAGAAAGGGAGTAGAATGTAGTGTCCTATATATATGATATGATGACGTGAGAGTTTTACGGGACTTGGGAAGATGGCCGTTATGTGAGGTCAGACATGTTTGTGTAACCCCAGTGTGTTAATAAAATATTAAAAAACGTCAAAAGTCTGATATTAGTTCTTCATTAGATAACGTCAGGTAGAATACCAAGTCACCAACATTCATCATCAGCTGCCATCTACAACAAAGGTTTTGTCTGGTTGGCTGTAATGGATCTCCAACCGTCTACTTCTTATGATCTTGATGATACCAATCTGATTTTTTAGAATTCAGTGTCCGGTCCCATTCTCCTGATGAGTTATCTCGTGCCGCATTATTGCGCTGTCTTCCACTTGCACGTTTGCCTTCAACCTTCTTGTTTTATGTACTTACTGTTTTGCAAAAATAATAAATAAAAAATCATGAAGTGTGTGTACACAAATGCCTTCAGCTCAACAAACAGTAACCAAAATTTTTAAAAAAAACACACTAAAAAACTGGTATTGGAGTTTACAAAACAAACAAACAATTAATTCACTAAAAACAACGAGCTGACCAGTATTACCCCTTTGTCTGCCCAGAGTTACAGGCAGGAAACAGTATTAGCATTATTTACAAACAATAACAAACCAGCGCGACATATATTTGGTCAACACTAAGAAAACATGTACAAAGGCTAGGGCTGCAAGATAATATTGAGATGAAACGGTCCAATTTTTGGTTTGGGCGGTGAAGAAAAGGGAAATTTTCATTTACTTAATATCAGTCTGATCATTTGTTTCGCAAACTTTCGACACAGCTATTTTAATCATTGTTTATTTTTTTTAGTGGCGTGAAAGTAACAGCTTTCATATTATTGAATTTTATTGAAATATACGCATAAGATACTTTTTTAGTTTGCGTTGCAGGTTAATTATGGCAAAATATTCTCATGGGGAGGGGGTATTAAGCGTTCTTGGTTCTTTTACGAAAGATACCTTTTTTTTTTTTTTAAGACAAAGTATCCCGTTCAACCTTCTTCTTTTGCTTCCTTAGCCGCCCCGACTGTCAAAGCAGACAGTGGCCATCACCGCCGGGTGGCATCTTGTGAGGGCAGCAACAAATTGCATCCACTTTGTTTCAGTCCCGGCCATCCTTCGTACAGTGCCCCAACTGTGGTTCATTCTTTGCATCTCAGCTTCCACAGTTCTCCGCCAACTTGTTTTTGGTCGGCCTCTCTTTCACTATCCTTCGGGGGTCCATAGCATAGCTGTTCTTGTGTATTTGGCATCAGGGTCCCCTTCTGAGGGACGTGGCCAACCCAACTCCAGCGTCTGTGAGCTATGATGGTGTGCAATTCCTCTTGTGTTTACTCCGAATAAGTAGTTCTAGGTTGGTGATTTTGAGTATTCGGCCAAAAGATTAGGAGAATTTTCCTGAGGCAGATTGTGTGGAAAGAGGACAGTTTCGACATTTCCTTCTCTGTTACTCTCCAACATTCCGCACCATAGAGAAGCACAGAAAGTACACAGCTCTCATACAGTCTTAATTTGGTGTTTGTGCTGTACTGGGAAGACTTCTCCGATGTTTTTGAGACTAGCAAAGGCTGTTCCTCTGCTTTATTCATTCTGAGTTGTTGATGTCCTTGCTTGTTCCACAGTCTAGGTGTTACTATGCATCCTAAGTATGTAAATGTGCCTGTCTGTTCTAGCTTCTGGTTCCTTATTGTTATTGGCTCAGATTGCCCACATTTGAGTGTTTAATTGACCTCTGTCTTTCTTCAGAAGTTGTTTTCCAGGACCCACCTGATGGCGACACTTTTTCAGGTTGGGTTTATCAGTTTATTTCTTGGATGTTGTCGATGTTGATTTGGTGCGAGTTAAGGTAACTGCTTTCCACATAATCCCTGAATGTGTGTACACCTTGTAGAATATCCAGTAATCCCCCTCCTGTCATACACATGATGCAACAGCAACATGCAAAATTAGTTATAGACAGAAATCTGTGACGTCAAAAAAAAACGATGTCCCAAAAAAAGAAAGCTAAGTTACCACAAATTATCAGTTTTAAATGAAAAGAACTGATCACAATCATTTAAGAAGACACAAACATACTCTGAGAAATTCGAACAGGATGTTTGAAAACATCGTCACAACCAGAGTTGTGGAGTCGGCCAAAAATATTTCCAACTCCGACTCATGAAATGTTAGAAGTTCGGCTCCGACTACAGTCCTTCCAATGGCAAGCGTGTGAGTAAACGCGCAATACTGACTTTCACATGTCTTCCTAACATAAGTCAGGGTTGTTGAGTCAGCCAAAATAATTTCCGACTCCTGAAATAATAGAAGTCCAACTCTCGACTCCGACTATAGTTTTGCGTGTGTGTGTGTGACTAGCCATATGGCGTAATATTATGCATTTGTATGGAGTTATATGTATAAGTATAGTACTCGCGTGAATAATTGAACACGCAGCCTTCGTATAATACATATTAAACTATTCATAATACAAAACAACTCAAAAAGTACTTTTAAATATGATAATTTAAAAAACAAATTTAACTGAATTAGTTCTTTAAACAAACAAACAAAACTGTCGTAGATTTGTGATAGGGGAATTAAGACAGATTGGTCCCTTCTGAATAGATTAGAACAGGTGCTAGCTCAGTGAGAGGTAATGTAAAGAAAATAGATTTTCACGAGTGAGATGGTGGAAACTAGTTAGAATCTGTCCCTGAAATCGAGAATCTTCTCTCTTTCAGCCTATCACTACAACAGAACTAGTTTAGTCAGACAGTCTATTAGAACATATATAGTAATCTATATATACCACTCACATACACACCCATACGTGACGACAGTTAGACGCACAGACGTGAAAAACTATTTTAAAAAATGAAGTATAGATATTTTGGAACGAGCTGACCGACACACTTGAATAAACTTTATGTAAATTTTATTAACATAAAGAAAATTGTCCACAACAAATAAGTTCGCTTATCAAGCACATATAAATACACATAGGTTAATGACTTACTAAAAGAATAATAGACCCATAGGTGTAATCCTTTCCCCCTCCGTTTAGCCCACGATCCAGTTAGAAGAAAAGTTATGGCCCCCAAAGAGTCACAGATTTATAGGCTATGGTCTAGTATTTCCCTCTATAGGTTAAGAACAGAGTTGATACATTAATCTATTCTAAGAGGAAAACAGCATTAGCAACAAACTTGCATAATGAAATTACAAAGTGGGTGCATAAATCATACCATAAAGGAATCACTCAGTCCTGCTTTCTCTCTGTTCATTCACCCGTGGCCACGGACGTACTTTCTTACTTACAAATTGATGTCTTTCACCTTCAGGCGCAAGCTTTAGGACACACACAAACAGTGAATCTGTATTCTTTTGATAAAGCGAATCCCAGCTCCGCAGATACAGGTTTCATCCAATGTTCCGGGGAGCATTCACTTTACAACTATATTTTAAGATTACTGTTAATGTCACTTGAATCAGTTCAGGTAAGACATTATAAACGGGCTCACAAGGTCAGAATCTCGAGGTTTCCAGTACTTAGGAAAAGGCAGGTTGGTAACTTCTCTCAATCTAGAATTATTGGTCACACCACAGTTGGTCAAACGTCGGAAATGCTACTGTTTGTAATTTTTTTCTCGCCACAGGGGCTGAATGTACATGACATTTAGGGAAGAAATATAATCTGGCTCTATAGGCCCAGTTACATCATTTAGTCTTAAAGTTCGTGAGATGGGTACTCTGTCTATTTCTGGATGCAAACACAATGCCAGACAGGTTTTAACTTGTAAACTCACGTATTTAAATAAAAAATGTTTCTTCTAGGTTAGTCTCATATATACTGAAAAACCCGCTGGTAGGTTTTGGGTTTGACCTAGATACTGTATAAAGAAAAAGAAAAATACAGAATACTCAATCATAACATTATACACACCTCCTACCCTCGCGTAACATATAATATTCACTTCGGTTATTTAACTTAAATCAGAAACTATAAGCTTAGAGCTTGTCTCATCGTTTAAAACTCCCGTGAAATAAATTCTAGTCTTTACAAAAATCAGTCATCATGAATTAGAAATACATACATATTTCGTCAATACTCAATGATGAATCAGTGCATTAATTTAGATGGTAAAACTATTCTCTGACTGGTTACTAGCAATTTAATTAAATTTATTAATAGCCGAATGAGTTAGCTAGAACGCCCATGGCGACCGTTGCCTCAATTGGCTGTGTGTGGTGTACCCGGAAACGGGGCCTCCCAGTACTGAGGCAAAGTTAAGTCCCCGATGTCACTTATCGGTGCAGAATTGAGAGAGATGGCTGAGCATCACAATCCCTCCTGTGTTGCAGCATGATGAGAACCCAGCATTGCACACTGAGCTTGGGGGGATCACTTGGGCACCAGACTTAATACTGGCTCTTGACTGGATGGCCGCATGCAGGAGATTTCTACAATGGAGGGTTGGCAGGTGGTGGGTATCGGGAAGTGGCTCTGTGCAGGACGTGAGGATTCCTTGGGAGAGCCCCGAACCAGAGCACAGCATTGTGCAAGCTCTGCATAGTTGGAGAGCCCCCTGGATGACGGGGAATGCACAGTGTGCTACCCCACCTATCCCCAACTGCTAACTTAGAACCAGAAGTGGGGTCCTCTGTATGCGTGCCAGGCCAGGATAAAATGCCTGGGAAAGAGACTGGAGCTCAGAACTCCCTAACTCAAAGTTGCAGGATGGCAGAAAAGCCACGGGAAAGACAGGGCTATTTTGAAGATAACGCAACCATATTTTCACCACATACGAGCTCGGACGCCGCCTCGGTAAACAAGGTCCGCGCAGAGCAGTGACACCCCCAGGCTGCTTGCGAATAGTCTACTACTGGGAACATAAACAGATTAGGGATGAGCCCACTCTCCCGTTGAACAGGTGCTAAAGTCGTAGATACTGGGCCAGAAGGCGCACCAGAAACCACAGTATCATGCAACTCGCTTTTTTTTTCTATGGAGAGTACACCGTCAAATAAATCTCGTTCTGGTGCTCGCCCTGTGGAGCTCCACCAGGCAGGTGCAGTGCCGGGCTCTGAGCCTCGACAGAGCCCACCCTCAGCTACTGGAGGACCCTCTAGACCGTCTTGTGGAGTCAACAGACGGCGGAGGAGAACTACTGACCAAAACAAAACAGAAAAAGAGAAACCCAGAGTGCCACTTGTCATGATGCACTGGAATGCAGAGGGAGTGAACAGCAAGCAGGCTGGATACAGCAAAAAGACAGAGCTGGAAAACATCTTGTATGAGAAGCAAGTCAGTGTTTGCTGTATCCAAGAGACTCACTTGAAAGCAGATCAAACCTTTAAAATAAGGGGATATCAATGCTTCAGATCCGACAGACAAGATAGACGAAAAGGAGGAGTACTTACTCTTGTAAGGAATAACATTCCTGCACACGAAAGGAAAACCTTCATGGATGGAGCAGAATATCAGCTGCTGCAGATAAAGGTAGACAAGATGGAAATAGAACTCCTGAACTATTACTGTCCGAACAACAAACCCCTGAGTCTCAGCTCTATACAGGTACCAGCCACCAACTTTATAGCAGTTGGAGACTTTAATAGCCACTCCCAGAGCTGGGGCTATAACCATCTGGATCACAGAGGTGAAGAGGTTGAAACTTGGCAAGATGATCACTCCCTAATCCTAGTCAATAATGCCACAGATACTCCTACCTTCTACTCCAGAGGATGGCACACAACCTCAACACCAGATCTTGCCTTCTCCACACCAGATATAGCTGGATCTATTAGTAGAGAAGTAGGAGACCAACTAGGGGGAAGCGACCATCGCCCAATCTTTCTTACTGTCCAGAGTGCAACTCTCAGTACAGGCCCAGCCATTACAAGATGGAACTACAAAAAAGCCAACTGGGGTTTATTCAGGCATCAGGTGAACACGCTGCTGTCTACCCTCAAGGTACAGAACAGAGACATTAATGAAGTGGTAAAAGACTTCAACAGATGCATACTACAAGCTGCAAAAGAAACCATTCCCAAAGGATGCCGGCGTAACTACATACCATACTGGTCCAGCACACTCCAAGAACGTCAGGAAGCTATGGACAAGGCTAGAAAGGACGCAGAGTCTCAGCCTTCACTTGAAACTCACAACAAATGGAAAAAGGCTGTAGCAGAGTTTCAGAGAACAAAGCTAGAAGAAAAGCGGAAAAGCTGGAGAACTAAAACGGCATCGCTGAACCTTGAGAAAGACGGCAGGAAACTTTGGAGATTAGTCAAGTCTCTAAATGAAGAGCATTCCTCACCAAGGCAGACTATCACATTGGATGAAGGTGGCAAACTTTTCAGAGGAAAACAAGCTGCAGACTTGTTTGCTAGAAGATACAGTTCAGAAAGCAACTTACCCATTAACATAGACCATCAGAGAGAGATAAGAAAAGAAATACTGGCAACCATGGGACAGACAGATACTCCTGCCCCAATGAGGGAACCCATCACACTAGGAGAACTACAGAAGGCTATTTCCAAGCTTAAGTTTCAAAAGTCACCCGGCCCAGACAAAATCAGCAACGAAATGCTAGTAAATCTGAGCTCAGCAGCAAAGACAAAACTGCTTGAGATATTCAACCACAGCTGGTTGAAAGGAACGGTACCCCAAGTATGGAGAGAAGCCATCACAATACCCATACTAAAGAAAGGGAAATGTAAGACCGAGGCTGCAAGTTACCGGCCAATCAGTCTCACAAGCTGTGTTGGGAAGACTATGGAGCGAATAGTCAACCACAGATTGAAATGGTATTTAGAGTCTGAGCAGATCCTGGTGCCGGAACAAGCTGGATTTAGAGAATGCTACAGTATAGAAGACCAAGTTACTTACTTGTCTCAAGCAATAGAAGATGCCTTCCAGGAGAAGAAAAAGGTCCTAACGATCTGGGTCGACTTCAAGCAGGCCTTTGACAAGGTGTGGAAAGATGGCCTCATTGCAAAACTTAGGAGAAGTGGAATCCAAGGCAACATGATGAAATGGATCCAGTCATACTTGCATAACAGGAGAACTAGAGTCACTCTTGACGGTCTGCAGAGCAGAAAAGTGTTGCTCCATCAGGGGGTACCTCAAGGAGGAGTAATTTCCCCAACACTCTTCCTTGTTTACATCAATGACCTGGTGAAAGATCTCCCTGCAGGAGTTAAAGCTGCCTTATATGCAGATGACCTAGTACTCTGGTGCGCTGATGAAAATGTCACCACAGCAAATTATAGAATGCAGCGGGCAGCAGACATGCTAGTGTCATGGGCAGAGAAATGGCTTATCACAATAAACACAGACAAAACCTCCACAACACTGTTCTCCCTCGCCCCCCCCAAGGACAAATCAGCTAACATACACCTAGGGACAACCGTGATCAAGGAAGAAAGCTACCCCACCTATCTTGGGGTGACATTTGACCAAAGGCTTACATGGAATAAGCATATTGAAAATGCAGAAGGAAAGGCCCGAAGACGACTAGGCATACTCAGAAAATTAGCAGGTACCAACTGGGGAGCAAATGAACGAAATCTAAAGAAGATTTATAATGGAGTAATAAGACCACACTTAGAGTTTAGCTCAGCAGCATGGTCATCAGCTGCTAACTCACATCTGCAGTCTTTGGACAAGGTGCAAAATCAAGCTCTCAGGCTCATTACAGGAGCCATGAAAACTACACCAATAACAGAGATGCAGAAGGTTGCTGGATTACAGACATTGTCCCATAGAAGAGACACAAAAAACCATGATCCAGATGGAAAAGTACAACAGTATGCCAATGCACCCAATGAAGGCAAGACTAGATGATCTGGCATTGGGACGTCTAAAGCGTAGCAGCTTTGTGCATCGGGGGAAAAGACTTATAAGACAGCATCAAGAAGACCTATCCATGAAGACAACACCACTGAAGCCCACCCTATACCCTGTACCATGGGAGCAGGCCAGCAGTGCCCTCCAAATTAATACAACAGTCAGTGGTCTCACAAGTGGATGTGAGTATAATGATCTGCAAAAACGAACTGCTACATTGAGTATGATCCAAGAAAGCTATCCCGATCAATCATGGATACATGCCTATACAGATGGATCAGCAACTAATGCTGTTAGGAATGGAGGTGCCGGTATCTTTATCTCATATCCTGACAACCACTATGAGACTAGGCACATTCCCACTGGTAAATTCTGTTCTAACTATACAGCTGAGGTTCAAGCTCTAGAGCAAGCTGCAAATATGATTTATAACACCAACTCTGACTGCCACCAGGTAGTCATCCTCACAGATGCACTGTCTGTCCTGCAAGCTCTCAAGGGTGGTAAACTCCCGCATCTGAGAAATGAACTAAACAAGGTAGCTGCCAAAAAGAGAACCATACTTCAGTGGGTACCATCTCATTGTGGTGTACCCGGAAATGAAAAGGCAGATAAACTTGCAAAAAAGGGAGGAGAATGTGAACAAGAAGATAATGAAGTCACATACTTTGAGAAAAAGAGAGCTATCCAGACTATCAGAAGAGAACAGAACCAACCCAAAGACGACTATCACACTCTCGACCGGCAGGGACAGACAACTATTTTTCGACTCAGGACAGGGCATAACAAACTGAATAAACACATGCACAAGCTACGATTGTCTGCTTCACCACTGTGCACATGTGGATTAAACGAACAAACTGCTGAGCATGTTCTACAGGACTGTCCTCTGTATGACCAGTTAAGAAAGATATACTGGCCCAATGACTCAACACTAAACCCAACGCTATATGGAGTTAAAGAGGAACTTCAAACAACAGTCGAATTCATCATGAGAACTCGTCTGACGGTGTAATCATCAAAGATGCGATCGCAAGAAGAAGAAGAAGTTAGCTAGAAATTATAATTTATTTGCTATCCACTGTAACACAGTAAACTTTAGAGAATTATAACTGAATTATCATTCAATCACTCTGCACAGAAATAACTAGTGAAATGTAATATTTTACCTTCACACAAACTTCTAAGATTATCTCCACGAGAAACTAAGAACTTCTCTTTATATAATGTATTCTAGAACTCAGCTAGATGTCTCTAACGAGAAACTAAGAACTTCACTTATACAACGTGTTCTAGAACTACGAGCTAGATGTCTCTCTAAAGCTGTCGCAGTACTGAATGAATAAAGTTAGATTTCTGTGGTATATATCTCTCTGAAATCAAAGGAAAATATTACGTCTAAAACCCGAAAACCAGATTCATTTGCCAGATGTAGCACCTACGTCCAGATTTACATATTTCCTTACTCCTTCTACGAATCAGAGGGATTTCTCACACAGAAACCGAAACCAGACTTAACACCTACAGTAACTTCTCTCAATCTGATCAGACATCGGCAATAAAACTTCCAGTGTGCGTTTTACACCTTCTGCTTCATATGGCCATTCCCAGCGATCAATGTCTTTCATCTCAAATCTTTCACCGAGAATAATTAACTATAGGCGAAACAGATCAGAGAAAAGTGATAGACGATGGTCTTCCTTCTTATTCCTGTCGAGAACGAATTAACACGATTCGATCTCATCAAAGAACTTAGCTTAACAGCAATAAAATGCGTTGCTAAATAAGAAAGGAAAAGACAAAGGTTTGAATGGGAGAGTATTCGTTAACAATCGAGCGTATACGAAAAAATAAAAGAGCGAAAGAAAGGTAAAAGACAAGTGTAGAATAAATAAATGATATAGAAATTTATTAATCATAAATCTCTGCCACAAAAAAAAACACACACACACAAATAAAAAAAAACAGGATCTGTCTGGGTTTAAGTCTCGTACAATTCGGTGTCGGGGCATTTTTTACCGACTCCGACTTCACTAAAAACGGCCGACTCCAAGACTCGAACTCCACAGCACTGATATGTTTTCACGCGCATTCCCTCGTAAATCTAAATAGATTACCGCGCTGACTGGCATGCGGACACTCCACTGTCTTTATTTGACCCAGGGACGGCGTCTTGGAAAAGGGTTAGCTTCAATCAGGGCTGTGGAGTCGCGTAAAAAATTCTCCGACTCCGGAAATTTTAGAAGTCCGCTAGTAGAAGACGGAGTCGGGACATCTTTTACCGACTCCACTAAAAAATGACCGACTCCACTCCACGACTCATGACTCCACAGCCCTAGTTTCAATGGGAACAGCTAACCACCAATTCAGTCCAGTATTGTCTTTGATCTCATCCAACTAATTTATAAAGCAGAACCTCATTTCTCTTGAGAACTACTTGGTCGACAGTGAAGAGGTTTGTCAATAAGAGCCGACGAATCTTGTTTTAAGATATACGTGCTGTCTTTAAGAACCCGGGACACTTGGATAAAGTATATAATGTATTATCTGCATGTCGCGCTTCCTTAGTAAAGCCAATTAATATGAGACAAACATAAAGGTATGTTATCAGGCACTCGTAAGAAATAAGGAAGTAGAACACTAGACAACAGAAAAACAACAGACATGAGTGGCTTACCCAGGATCTGAACCCTGGACCTTCCGTGCGACAACCCCGCCTAGCTATGCAAGCGAATCACACTATCCTCCCTGCCATCTACGCATCACCAAAAAATGATGTTTCGATGACAGGTCATTAGTGCGAACCGCAATACATAACACCGGAAGTTTACTATGGGCAGTTCAGCCTATTAATGACGCAATCACTTCTGTTGTTCCCCTATTATACAGTATAGGCCAGTGTCGTAGATTTTGTATAGGTATTTAAGATATATTGTGGTCCCGTCTGAATAGAACTAGAACAGGTGGTAACTCAGTGAGAGATAAGGTAAAGGAATAGATTTCACGAGTGAAAAATGGTGAAGAAGGTAGAGTCTGTCCCTGGATTTTGAGAAGATCCTCTATAGTCCAGCCTATATCTACAACAGAACTTTGTTTGTCAGACAGTATACCTCTATATATATATATATATATATATATATATATATATATATATATATATATATATATATATATATATATATATATATATATATATATCAACCACTCCCATACACACACACAGATAAGTGACGACAATTAGACGCACAAATGTGAAACACTATATTAATGGAATAGGGATATTTGGGACGAGCTGACCAACACATTTAAATTAAGTTTTATGTAAATTTTATTTACCATAAAGAAACTTTACAACAGCTATTACTGAATATCAAACAAAATATTTAAAAAATCATAGGTATTAGAATTAGTAAAGGAATAGACTCATAGGTGTAATACCCCTCCCTCTGCTGAGACAAGATCCCGTTAGAAGAAAGTGATTAACCCCCCCCCCCCCCAGGTCAAAAAGATTTGCGCTATGGTCTTGAATGAATTTGCCTATACTGTAAAGAACAGAGTTTATAAGTTAATCTATTCTGAAATGGACAGCATTAGCGAAACCAAATAAGAAATAAACAATGTGAGTACATGGATTATACAATAGAGAGAATTATTCATTCATTCATTCCTCTCTTCTCAGTCGACCGTGGCCACGTTCATTCGTTCTTACCGAATTGTAGATCTAACAGCATCTGGAACATAGTTTCATGGGTCACACAGCAAATCCAGTGTTATGTTGGCAAAATAAACCCCAGCTCCACAAAGATTGATAAAATCCTCTTCTTCGGAGAACGTTTATTTCGTTACTTGTTATTAGGATTTCTGTTTATGTCACATTAATTACTCCAGGTAAGAAAATTAACAGGCTCACAGTGTCAGTAGCTTGAGATTTCCATTTTACATAAAGGAATGTCAGGTCGGTAAATTCTCTCAGTATAAAATTCCTTGTCACACCACAAATTGTCGATGGTCGGGAAATGTTAATGTTTGATTTTGTCGCCACTACGGGCTGAATGTAAATGAAATTGGGAAAAAGAAATCTTGATAGCTATAGGCCCAGTTAACAAGTTATTCTTAATATTCTTTGGGTTGGTACTCTGTCGCGTTCTGGGTGTAAACAAGAGGCCAGACAGGTTCACCTTGAAGACCCAATATATATATATATATATATATATATATATATATATATATATATATATATATATATATATATATATATATATATATATATATATATATATATATATATATATGAATGTTATTTTTGTACTTTTGGACTTAGATCCGTTATTCTCCGATTCAGGTTTAGGCGTAGGCTTAGACCGCTGGTAGGTTTTTGGGTAAGTGACCCAGTACTAGATATGGGAAAAAAAGAAACAACCATATAATCACAATAATCACGCAGAATTCTAATTTATTATACACTCGGTTATTTAACTTTGAATAGAACTAACCGGGTATAGCTTATTTACCGTTAACAAAAACCCCCGTGAAATAAGCGCTATTCATTTATAAATTTACTCATAATGAATTAGAAATAAATATATATTTCGTCAGTACTCAAAATGAATAGTGCATTTACTAGTCGATTAAAATATCTCTTACTGGTTAAATCAGTTAGTTAGATTAACGCTACAGCCGGAACAATTTAGCTATAGATTATTTTAATTCGCTAGTCAATTAGCACAAAATCCTAGTGATATATAATGACGGACTTAACCATTAAATCACTCTACACAGAAAAATCTTACTGAAATAAAATGACGGACTTAACAAATCACTCAAACTTCTATTATAATATTTACCGCAAACACAGAAATTGAACTACTCCAAATCGAAAATACTAAGAAATCCACTATAACAATGGTCTAGAAATCGAAGCTAGTAGGTTCTTGAAAAATCTGTGGGTACTGAATAATGGATTTTAAAAGCAGAGATATATATATTAAAATGGTAGAAAAGTCACTGACCAGTGTTACACATAACACCTTTGGGGATTTCTGTGTTCAAATTCTGAATGAAAGGAAAATTTGCCACCTTTTCGCCGCCTGCTGGACTCTGGCAACGAGCGGACGGTCTTAGATCTTCGTCGTTCTGTAGCTTAATTACGTTCCACGAACGAATGGATGGGGGAGGAAGTGAATTGTAATTTATCTCCCCTTCTTTCAGATTCTCTCCCCCTTCTACTCAGATTAATTCCTCCTTATCAATGTCTACCGAAAATACGTTTCAACTAATCGCCCCTTTGGTTTTTCTTCATTAGCTCATCTCCCCCTTCTCTCTCGCTACGTGCATCATAGTAAACATTCCTAGTGTAGAGAAAAGAAAGAATTAGCCATGGCTAAATTAAGAAAGAGGCCGATATCTAAGTGTAGGAGAGTTCTGCGTTAAAAAAACGTGCATAACTGATAAGGAAGCAAGGTGAAGCCAGGTGGAAGAAAAATGTAGATAATAAAATCGATTTTTCATAATTCTCTGTCACAGCCAGTCCAACAAGACTCTTAATACTGTGTCCAGTAAATGATAGTAGACTTAGAACAGTAAGAACAGGACAGAGGGTAGGTTTGGTATTGTATAAACATTTATAACACATAAGGAAGGGAAACCCGAGGCCTGTAAACAGTAAATTAATATGAGACAAACATAAAGGTATGTTATCAGGCATTCGTAGGAAATAAAGAAGTAGAACACTAGACAACAGAAAAACAACAGACATGAGTGGCTTACCCAGGATTTGAACCCTGGACCTTCCGTGCGACAACCCGCCTTAAAAAAAAATATCATGCTTCACTGGTACTTGTCTGGCTCCCGTCATCAGTTCAACGTTGGTCATCTTATTGTACCATTGGAATCCTTCTAAGCTAGCGCCCAATTATAAAATGCTGTAACTTCTTGGTGGTTGTTTTTGTTGTTTTCCATGTTTCACAGCCATATATGTAGCAGGGAGAGTAAGAGAGAAAGGTATAGGAGTCGTCAAGGTAAATAGATGATGAGAGCTTAAGTAAGTTTAAAGTAGAAACGATTTTAGAGTTAGGAAGAGTAAACAGCAGGAATGTTCGCGAACGCTCGAGTAAACTGCTAGGTCGAGTTATAAATAGAACAGCATGAATGTGGCCGCGAGCTCATCGGGGCTCAATACAAAATAAGTGATTGGGCTTAGGTGAGGTGGCCAAGCCATTCAGGAGACAGGGGCAGTTAGAGGGCAAAAGGAGATAGGAAGTTAGTTTCTGCACGGGGCAGTTGGAGAAAAAGTCAGTAAAGGTAGAACATATGACCGACAGGACGTGTCTGGCCATAACGAGGTTTCGTACAGTAGAGTGTGAAGACTGCCGGCCATTACAGTTTGACCAAGTGAATATTAGTGAAGTTTAAGTATCGTCAAATAGAAATCCCACATTCTACGAGTCCGTGAGAGATTTACAAGTAGAACTTTCGTATTAAGAATAGATCACTTCCTAGAAGTGAGCAGAAATCTAGAAGACGAGAGTTTTTTTTTAAATTTGTCTAGTGCAGTAAACTAATGTTATCACCTGGAGACGTCAGAACCCCTACCAGTACAGCATGCAGTGGAAATGGTTCATGAGCTTATGATTTTATACACTGGTAACCCTAGAATGTGTGTGCGGGTCACCTATATCGGACAATGTGCATGCTGATTTTATGACGTATGAATGTCTACATGTTTGTACCAGCCAACCCTGGTAATTGAACTGTTTCAAGAATTTCATCATGTTGAAAAAAACTTTTCGATTTATTTATGAAACCAGAGTCTTGCACCAGTGCTAATTGCTGAACCAGTATACGTGTCATTATTACTAACAAGAAGTGTGACGTTCATAGATATAGAACAAGACTGTCTCATTACAACAACCACTACCCAGTAGCCTTTATCCTAGAACATGTGGCCAACATCTCGAGCGGTAGCTTGTCCCACGAAGAGGCCTAACTTCTGTAAACAGCAGTAGAGCAAAGAAGACAGAATTCATACAGTGCCATCCATCAACCACCAACCCATTGGCATCCCCACACTGTCACAAATACAATAGAAGAGACTTGACATCTTAGTTGAAGATTTTTATATTTTTGTTGGGCTCACTTGCTTTAGATTTCCCATACTTCCCAGTGCCTTTTGTATTCTTATTTTGATATCACTGTCTGTCTCTCCAGCTATATTTCTGCATGGCTAACCAAGCACAGTCCGGAGATCTAAATTTATCCTCACTGGTTATGTAAGAGTCTGAATTTATCTGCACGCTGTCTAGCAACCCAGCGGTTGTCACAACTCGGGGCAACAATCTTGGCTGGCTAAACAGCATTGCGTGAACTAGGAGAAATTCAGCTTAATTACAGGAACGTCCATCCCTAATATACACACAAACACTAGGAAAGTAAATGAGGCGGAAGAATCTAAAAAGATCAACGGCTCATAAAGCGGAACAGCAATGTGCGTCATACGATGTATTTCTGAATGGCCATCTACTACCTAGGTTAGGCACACAAAAAGACAGAATAATAAAATATGGCTGGCCTTTAAAGTAAAAACTGGAACAAAACCCTGAGGAATCTCAAATACAATAAATAGATCTAAAGGCAGAAAGAAAAAACCAGCAGCGGTGGTTAAACCTGTAGTCCTGGCGAAAACTTATATAAACTACAAGTGGAGATTTGTGTCTCTGGATAATACGAATAAGAAAGCGATGAATATGTCAGAAATGCATGTAATGAAATGCTACAGTCTGAAGGTGCCCATATTGACAAAGAAGGAAATATCCGACTGTAGGAGCTTTAAATGTTAATACAGTGTCACCATCATCATTTTCCTTTGCGCTCCGTACGGAGCATGAAGCCACCATTGTCGCTGGCCCCCCTTGCAAGAAGCCTGCACCAAGCTTTCACACGCTCTGGCAGCGGTGGTTTATGTGGCAATTTGGTACATGACGAGGTTGCCAGTCCCATGTACAACCTCATATTGTACGACATGTCTGAAGGTGCAGTAGCCCGGTTCTTTATTTTTCTCTTCAGAGACCCCAGCAGCAAGTATAACTGGAGACAAGAGATGTGACGGGAGCATTCTCCATATACAGAAAAGCTCATACTCACAGACTGCTACAGGCATCTCTGCCATTGCACGATCCTGTTCCTTCTTATGTAATTTTTACATTGTTTTTATACAGTTTCCCTCCAACTACTCCTTCGAATTTCGTCATATGTTGCTGGCCTTCCAAGATGAATTTCAGTCCACAAATTATTATATCACCCTTCAGCTCTTCCCCCCCCCCCCCCCCCCCCCCCCCCCCCCCCCCCCCCCCCCCCCCCCCCCACAGGAGCATTTCTCCAAAATTTCAGATTGGCCACCTTGGGTGGTTGGCAACCCTGAGAGAAGCTGTTTGTCCAGATCAGGTGACCGGACAGGAAGCGGGAACAAGTTTTGGCGCAAAAAGGGAGTTCCCTCCTAGTCAGCGGCCGAGAGAAGTCGCAGATATTTTCACTCGCCAGCATTCTTGTGGTGAATTGTATGCCATGTTTGGATTATTATAGTATTTGCCATATTTCATGCTGAGTGGACTATGTGTTATAATTCTAGATGTGGTTAGGATCTAGTGAGCATTTTCCATAGATAGCAGAGTTGTAAAGTGTCTAGTGTTGAGAGTCTGTCTGTCTGTCTATCTATCTATCTATCTATCTATCTATCTATCTATCTATCTATCTATCTATCTATCTATCTATCTATCTATCTATCTATCTATCTATCTATCTATCTATCTATCTATCTATCTATCTATCTATCTATCTATCTATCTATCTATCTATCTATCTATCTATCTATCTATCTATCTATCTATCTATCTATCTATCTATCTATCTATCTATCTATCTCTATCTATCTATCTATCTATCTATCTATCTATCTATCTATCTATCTATCTATCTATCTATCTATCTATCTATCTATCTATCTATCTATCTATCTATCTATCTATCTATCTATCTATCTATCTATCTATCTATCTATCTATCTATCTATCTATCTATCTATCTATCTATCTATCTATCTATCTATCTATCTTTATTTATTTTAAAAACATACTTTAATTATGATGATTATTGCAAATGTTTGATGTTATATTACTTTTATAATGATAAATGCCTTAATAATGCTTAAAGTAAATGTGAGGATGAAAGGATACAGTATACATGATGAGAGAGAGAGGAAGGGCAGAATGTCAGACGGGCCTGCGTGCCCAATTCTTAACCCTTTGAAAATAAAGTTCGTTCGTTCGTTCGTTCGTTCGTTAGTACCATTGGCACAGTGTTTCGCTGGTGAGCGATATTCAGCGATAATGTTCATTCGGTAGGGCATACTATAATGTATTATGTTGATAGATTGAGCTGGTAGTGAGGCAAGTTACATTGGTATTTTCGTATTGTAATTCATACGTTTTGTCATGGCCGTGTGAGGTCTTTATTTGTGTGTGTATATCATATTAAAGGGCAGTACCTGTGGAAGGTGTTATTTTGCTGTGTCAGCCATTATATGTTGTGGTCGTACCTTTGGAAGGACGAGCCTTATTTACCATTAGTATTGGTGTTATTATAAATCCACAATATTAGTGGTCTTGACAGACCTTCAACAGACTTATGTCAAGTCTTCCTGTCATGTGACATAGACCTTCAACAGACTTATGTCAAGTCTTCCTGTCATGTGACATTGACCTTCAACAGGCTTATGTCAAGTCTTCCTGTCATGTGACATAGACCTTCAACAAACTTATGCCAAGTCTTCCTGTCATGTGACATAGACCTTCAACAGACTTATGCCAAGTCTTCCTGTCACGTGCCATCAGCTTAAGGTCTCTCCGTGTGTTCTTCATCCCCTTCATGTCTGTCTCCAGTTCTGTTCTCTATGTGTTCCTCTTGGTCTCCCTCTGCCTCTTACCTTGATAATTCCAGACCAAGGACTGCCAGGTAATGCTATCAACGGGTCTCCTCACGACCGTGGACACTGGGCACATAAAAAACATAACCTTCTGACCTGGCACTTAACATACATATATACCAACATGCAGTGCCGTAGATTACCTCCCCGCAATGCTAGGGAGCCCGGGCATAATTTCACCTAGAGCAAAAGGATCCGTATAATAGAGTTGCGGGGATGTGGCACGGATCGGTTATCCACCCCACCGCCCACAGGGAAATACGACTGGGATGAAACAGAGGGATATAAAAAAATAACGTCTGTAATAAACGATATAATTACCAGAATCCACAGATCTGCCTGACGATTAAAGGAGGTAAGAACGCGAAAACAGGAAAAGACAAAAATATAATAATGCATCGGCGGAATATCGAACAGGAAAGAGAAATTAATCAGCGGACAGGTTAATACAATTCTGTGAACATGGACAATCGATTACACGAAGCATATTCTTTGTGCAGGACGTCAGAAAATCGTTTAGGCAGCAACCAGGAGAAAGACAGCGAGCAGACAGACGTTATCATGATTAAGAGAAGATCTTTAAACGTCATTGGCAGAGTGGTTAGAGCGCTGGGCTCTCGCAGCAAAGGCATTGGGTACGAAACACGGTGGCATCTTTGTGCAAGAAGTGAAAAAAGAAATTATGCATAAACCAGGAGATAGAGCGAGCAGATGGACGTTATCATGTGAGAGAGAGAGAGAGAGAGAGAGAGAGAGAGAGAGAGTGCCAGTTATAAAAGGTGATCGAAAAGTCACTCCCTATGTTTAATTGTTTTTTTTTCACTTCTATTAAATTAATTTATATGAATCAACAGTCAAGATAAAGAGAACTGAATGCCACTTTACAATCTAAAATGTTATGAAACAATAACATCATAACTCAGCATAAGATCCCGCTTGTTCAACACACGACGTCATAACTGGCATATAAATATTAGACAAACATAAAGGTCTGTTTTCAGGCACTCGTAAGAAATAAAGAAGTAGAACACTAGACAACAGAAAAACTGTCTATTTTAATGATCATTTATTGGCCATGTTAGATTTCATTTTATTTTTATTTTGTTTCCGATTTGTTAAAAATTATACAAAATAAAACTTATTAATCAAATGGTATCTATGGCTCCTTATTGTGACATTTGTTTCGTGTATATCCTATAGATACAAGTGAGTATATGCAAATGTAAAAATACAGAATGTCTTTTCAATCACCGCTGTATATTAATTATGATCATTGTAGTGGATTTGATGGTATTGTATGGTTGATGTTACCTAGTGTGATGCATGAGGTCAGCTGTGAAGGCTCCTGAGATAAATGTAGCTGTGAATTTACAGAAGGCCCTTCTTGCTACCACTTACGACCTCAGACATATCTTTTTTACTAATGAATGTGGCTACGTTAAAATCTAGGGTACTGATATGTAATGTGTTGTGGTAGATTACATACACACACACAGATATTTAATAAGTCTAATAATATTAATAAAATTTATAATACACTGAACTAACTCAAGCTGTTAAATTTTAGATATTAAATTTTCTTTAAGTTTATTTGTTCTGAACCAAGGTTTTATTTTGGTCAGAACATATGAAAGGTTTTGAAATTATGAATGAAATGCAAGAATATATGTCATAATAAAATAGAAAATGTGTACATATGTATTTCAAATGACTGGTTAATAGTAATTATCTTAAGATAGTCCCAGGAGAACTTATTTCTATATATGCTGTTGGGGTGATATCATCACTCCCTGTCTATGACTACCAAACATTGTCCCTTCACTGATGGGAGTAATACAAGTTTTATTTCCCCAAAAATTGGGGGGTTCTAGTGATGGTAATATAGTTGGTGTGTTATTTAGTAAATAAGTTGGTGAAGATCCAGCAGGCCAGACGCTCACGTATCTTGACTGAGTAGTTCTAACTAGATTTTAGCACTTGAGTCTCAAGGCCGCAATTTTTGAAAATTAGTGACATTTTTTTAACAGTGCAGTCGCTCGTCTGTTATGAACAACACAGTCTTTTGTCAATATCTTCATTATTATCTATCCGTCTGTATAAATGAAAGCATATTATTTCTCTGCTCAAGATGGTCTATCAAACTAGCTAGTTTTTATATTCCTAACATTATTATTAAGAAAAAGTTACTTTTTCAAGGTTAGTTGTTTTTTTGAAATATGTTCGAGCATCTTCTGTAATGCGTTTGCCGCTGAATTAAAAAAAAAAGGACTCAGTATCGTAAAAGCGTCCAAGAAATGACTGTTGCGTATAATAGCTAAGGTCCCTTTTGTCCATTTCTTTACATTGTGTCAACTTGGGGACGTGAATTTTTTTCCTTTCCCCACCAATTGCGTCCTTTTAGCCTTGCTAGTTTCAAGCACGTGTTCAGTCATATTTTTTCTTTTTGATCTCCGTTCCCTCCCGTCTCCAAGGGTAAACGTTTTGTCTTCACGTCTAACAAATTAGTTTCCATGGCGGGTATTGAACCGCGGCATGGGCGATCATGTCTTCTAGTAGCTTACGCATTATTTTTATCCCTACATTTTATCTTTGGAGATATTTTAACGTTGTATCTCGGTTAAATTTATCACACATCTCCCCACTTGAAAACATGCCTACGGCAAGTTCCAAAACCAGTGATACACATAGATAAAATCACTCTTCACGCCTACCACTACTTTAATTTTGATAATAGGGGTGCCGACTGAGGAAATCTGCACCGACATTCAATGACCCTGGGATGTACTCAATACTAAACTGATAAGGTTGCAGTAATAAAGACCACCTCAACAATCTTGCGTTTTCATGCTTAGCCTGAGATAAGAATACTAGGGGCTGATGATCCGTCTGGACCACAAAAGTCCTACCATACAGATAGATTTGAAACTTCTTTATTGCCCAGATTAACGCTAAACATTCTTTTTCGCTTGTGGAATATCCTTGTTCCGCCTTATTCAATTTGCGGCTTGCATAAACGACTGGGTTCAGTTCCCCATCAGGTGAAGATGATCTTTGCAACAAAGCCGCCCCGAGTCCTATATTACTTGCATCTGTTCTTACGACAAAGTCCTGTGTCAAATCAGGCAGTTTGAGAATAGGCTTGCTAGTAAGTTTTTCCTTTAACTCTTGGAACGCTAATTCACATTGCGCAGTCCAAATTATTTTATCTGGATGTCCCTTGCGAGTCAAATCAGTCAGAGGAGCACATATTGAGTTAAAATTTTTGATATATTTTTGGTAAAAACCACATAACGACACGAATGATCGCACGTCCTTTTTTGTTTGTGGTCTAGGTGCTCTCTGCAGTTTTTCCAAGTTCTTGGGATCAGGGGTCATGTTGCCCTGATATACAGTGTGTCCCAAGAATTCCAACTCTTTGCATCCAATACAACATTTTGTTGGCCTAGCCGTTAAGTTCGCCTCCCTAAGCCTATCAAATAACATTTTTAGGGAGTCAATGTGTTCTTCAAATGTCTCTGTGGCGACGAGAATATCATCCATGAAATTCGTGATACATGGGTTATTCAGGGGATCCAACAATTTGCGCATCATCCTTGAAAATACACTCGGGGCATTGTTCAGTCCGAATGGTAGCATGTTGAATTCATAATGTCCATCCGAAGTGCTAAAAGCCAAATAAGGTCTCACTTCAGGCTTCACTGGGATCTGGTAATAGCCTTTACTAAGATCCACCTTTGAAAAGTATTTTGCCTTGTTTAATCTTGGCAAATAACTGTTTTGTGTCTGGTAATGGGTCCACTTGTCCTTCTGTGACAGCATTCAGTTTCCTGTAATCTATGCACAGTCTGTGTTCCCCAGACGGTTTTCTCAACAAAACTACACTGGAGCTAAAAGATGATTCACTGTGTGAAATAATCCCCTCCTTCAACAAATAATCTATTTCTTCCTTCAATGCCTTCTCCTTCGCGAACGGAATAGAATAGGCTCTCATACAGATTGGGTTTGAGTCTACCAGTTTCATGTCATACTGTAGCAAATTTGTATGTCCTGGTTTATCTGTTAATACATCTGTATGTTCCTCCAGAACCTGTTGAACTCTCTCCCTCTGATTTTTAGTCAGGTGCTTACTGACTTTTACCTGTGCTGCTGTTTCACAAGGATGTAATAGGTATTCATGTGAGGTGAGTGGTTCCTTTTGCATTTGAGTTGCGATAGCCAAGGTCAGTAAGGGGGTGCTTTCCTGGAGTGGTCTGTCCAGATATTTCTTTAAAAGGTTTACATGATAAACTTTCTCCTTCCCCTTTTTGTCAATTTTATAGTTTGTTCTAGACACCTTCTCTAGAACCGTATATGGACCTTGCCATCCAATTTGTAATTTATTCTGGCTACCGGGTAGTAGAAGCAGCACCTTCTCTCCCACAGCTAGTTCTCTGTCCTTTGCCTTCCTATTAAAATATGCTGCATGTTTCTTCCTGGCTTGTTTCAAATTATCATTTGCCAGTTTCCATCCAGCTTTCAAACGAGTGGTCAGTTCGTTCACGTATTGATAAGATGAGGTAACAGTCTCTTCTGCCTTCTCATCTGTCCAGGTCCTTAATAATGCTTCTAATGGACCTTTTATGGGTCTCCCAAATAGCAGAGTTGCGGGAGCCATCCCGGTTGAACTATGTGGTACCTCCCGATACGCAAACAACGCGGCGGGCAGGAATTGATCCCACAGATCCGGTTTTTCGTGTGCCAGCTTCCTCAGGATAGAAATGAGAGTCCCATTGAACCTCTCTACCTGGCCGTTCCCTTGCGGATGGTACGGACTACAATGAAAGTGCCTGGCTTGAAATAGCTTAAAAACTTCTTCCGTTAGTTTCCCCTTGAACTGTGAGCCATTATCAGTCAAGATTTGATGCGGGAATCCTAATCGGGTGAATATTGTAAGTAGTGCCTCTGCTACATGTTTTGAATCAATTGATGGCAGGGCTATCGCCTCTCCCCACATAGAACAAGTGTCCACCAGAGTAAGGATGTAACTGTTCCTCCTCTTGGTCCGAGTGAGAGGTCCCACAATATCCACTGCAACCCTCTCAAAAGGTGTTCCCACTATGGGCATTTCCCCTAGAGTTGCAGGAGCAGTCCAATGCTGTGGAGCTACCCGTTGACATTCTGGGCAGGATTTGACATATCTTTTTATATCCTCCGTTATCCCTGGCCAGAAGTAATGACAAGCTATACGCTGTCCTGTGGCGCTGATCCCCATGTGACCACTGAAGGGAATCGCATGCCCGAGTTCCATCACTTTATCCCTATATGAAGTGGGAAGAACCAGCTGGTTGTGACCATTTGTTCCAGTTCCGGCCTTCCTATATAATAGTTTGTTCTTCATAAAGTATTCTCCCTTGCTTGGAGGTGTGTGGCATTTGGGCAATTTTTTGAAACATGGCTTAAGGGTCTTATCCTCAGCCTGCGCCTTCCTCATCTCCTCTGGATGAGCATTTATAGGTTCACCTTCTTCCTCCTTTTTCTGTGACCTGGTCTGCACTGTCGCCATGATCACAGGTCTCTCGGGATTCCCCAAGAAGACGTAACTACACCCCAATATCAGAGGGTAGATTGGTTCATCTATCACTGCTGCTCTGATTTCTCCTTCCACATAGCGAGTTTTCACCGTTATCCTTGCGATGGGAAGTGTCATGAGTGGTATGTCCTTAGTCGCCCCTTGTATTTCCACTGTTTCTGTGGTATACTGACTTGGGTCCACTAGGCTAGACTTCACAACAGAATCATAATCCAAACCTGTATCATAAAGGCACCTTGTGGTGACCCCATTACAAATAACATCCTCACAAACTGGGGGGTGATAAGGTTCCTGCTGTCCCTTAGGATTAACCTTTAATCTTTGAGTCCCCGACTTCATTGCAGCAATGTTTGAAGGTTTCCTTCTACAAAATTCGGTGTTATGGTTATCTTTCTTGCACCATTTGCACCATCTTTTTCCTTGGTTCAACGGTTTTCTTTCATTGTATTTTTGGTCATTGAACTGTGAGTTTCTGTCACGATAGTCATTTCTTGGCCGTTCAAAGTTTGTCCTACCTTTACTACCCTGTTCTCTATTATCAAATTTATTAAATTGCTGTGGAGCTTTAAAATTGTCTATGTGCTTCTTTTTAGCACCACTTACCTCTGCCTAGGCTGCCTGATACCTCTCAGCGACATTTAAAACCTCCCCCAACCTCTCTGCACCTTGTTCCATGAGAAATTTTCTCAGGTCTGGAGCCATGGACTCTCTCAATTGCTCTATCATGATCATCTCTTTAAGATCTTGGGTCTTCCCCAGAGCAGTCCATTTCTCCAAATAGGTTTCCAGTCTGGCAGAGAATTGGTGGTATGTCTCCCCAGACGACAGTTTGGCATTTCTAAATTTCTTACGATAAAATTCACCATTTTTTTCGTATCTTAACAACAAAGCCTGCTTTAACATGTCATAATTGTCTTGGTCTTCTCTGTTCATTTTTGCGAAGACTTAATAAGAAGTACCTCTCAGTCCCTGTGATAACTTTAAACTCCACCTCTCTCTCTCTAACCCATATGTAGTAGCTAATAATTCAAAACGACTGAGGTACCCCTCTATGTCATCGTCTTTCTCAACAAAATGGTCTAAATGAAACCCCATAGCTGATGTTGAGGCTCCCTGACTAGGCGTAGCATCTGAGGCAAAAGGGCTGGCACCATTTTCAGGAGCATGGCCTTGTAATTCCAGCTCCCTTAGTCGTAATTCATGCTCCCTTTGCAACCTTCTGTCTTCTGCCTCCCTTTCGGCAGTCAATCTTTTTTCTTCTGACTCCCTTTCGGCCTTTTTTTCTGCTGCCTCCCTTTCGGCAGTCAATCTTTTTTCTTCTGACTCCCTTTGCTGTCGTTTTTCTTCTGCCTCAATCTGCAGCCTCTTAAGTTCTCTATCAGCCTCAATTTGTAACCTCTTCTCTTCAGCTAACCTCCTATCTTCCCTTTCAATATACTTATCACATTCTGCAGTTACGTATTGAATTAAAACCTGACCATCCATTCCCATATCCTTCGCCGTTAGCACAGCAGCTGATCTGAACTTTGCCAGCTCCGCCATACTTTTTAGACAATTTAGCAATGAGCAAGATAAATCTCTAACCAATTAATAACTAAAGTAATTCTAATTAATTAATTAATCAATTAACTACCACTGGCTGTGAAGATTCACCAACTTTTATTTTAAGGGACACTTTTAATTTTTACAATTTGTCCCCCTAATTTAATTCTCCCACCAGGAGATCCTAATATTACTGATAAGCTAATTATCCCTGGACAAGACCCCAATATATGTAGTGGATTTGATGGTATTGTATGGTTGATGTTACCTAGTGTGATGCATGAGGTCAGCTGTGAAGGCTCCTGAGATAAATGTAGCTGTGAATTTACAGAAGGCCCTTCTTGCTACCACTTACGACCTCAGACATATCTTTTTTACTAATGAATGTGGCTACGTTAAAATCTAGGGTACTGATATGTAATGTGTTGTGGTAGATTACATACACACACACACAGATATTTAATAAGTCTAATAATATTAATAAAATTTATAATACACTGAACTAACTCAAGCTGTTTAAATTTTAGATATTAAATTTTCTTTAAGTTTATTTGTTCTGAACCAAGGTTTTATTTTGGTCAGAACATATGAAAGGTTTTGAAATTATGAATGAAATGCATGAATATATGTCATAATAAAATAGAAAATGTGTACATATGTATTTCAAATGACTGGTTAATAGTAATTATCTTAAGATAGTCCCAGGAGAACTTATTTCTATATATGCTGTTGGGGTGATATCATCACTCCCTGTCTATGACTACCAAACATTGTCCCTTCACTGATGGGAGTAATACAAGTTTTATTTCCCCAAAAATTGGGGGGTTCTAGTGATGGTAATATAGTTGGTGTGTTATTTAGTAAATAAGTTGGTGAAGGTCCAGCAGGCCAGACGCTCACGTATCTTGACTGAGTAGTTCTGGTGCTGGAATCTGGTGGCCCCACCTCTCCGTGCTTGGGGGCAATATAAGGCTGCTCTGACACAATACTAGACTGCACTGGTCCACACTTGTATTTATCAACACAGCATTTGACACCACTTTGGTGCCAAACAAACTCACACTTCTGCAACAAAAGTATTGGATCATGTGTCAGAACTCTACCTCCTGAGCCACTTCTACACACAACACCACACAACAACACCACATAGACGGGGTCAGATCTCTCTGACCATACAGCACATCTTACCAAGTTGGTTTCACATAGTACTAGTTCCCCAAGATTACATATTCTGAAATATGTTCATTAGCTTCCTGCTATTGAATAAGATAGGTGATATGTTCCACTGATCTCAACACTTGATCCGCCCTTCATAATCCTTGCTGGCGTTTATGTATTTTGTTTGTCTCTAGACCCTGAACTTGGGCTGGGGATCTAGAGCGAATCCTTACTTGTTGTAAGGGGTAGATTTTGATATGGCAGTATCAAATCACTCGAAACATTAAACAATATTAAAATATACAAAGAAATACTTTCATTCTTACCAGAATTAGGAATAGAGAACACAGTTATATTCTAGCAAAACTCAGCTGAGCTGCTGGCTCTAGTATGGCGTCCCTCTAAATATGGCAATTAGCTTCTGGGAACTACACCACTGAAGAATTACTGTGTCTACTACTGGACAATTTATTGTTGAATGGCAAAAATGCGCGTCTGTGCGCCGATAATATGATTATCTGTGGCCAATCACCGACTTTCCCCCTTTCAAATTTCAAACCTCCTACCAAAAGTCAATTCAGTCATACCTCAGTCAAGTATGTATTATTGTCTGTTGGTCCGTCTGTCTCTACTTGCTTTTTCATAAAAAACACGCTTGGTTCTACATGCCTTTTTACACGAATCGGTCTCTAAAGTTTTTTTTAGCCACAGTTTTCCACTATTTCCCCCTCTCTTTCATTCTAACTAGATTTTAGCACTTGAGTCTCAAGGCCGCAATTTTTGAAAATTAGTGACATTTTTTTAACAGTGCAGTCGCTCGTCTGTTATGAACAACACAGTCTTTTGTCAATATCTTCATTATTATCTATCCGTCTGTATAAATGAAAGCATATTATTTCTCTGCTCAAGATGGTCTATCAAACTAGCTAGTTTTTATATTCCTAACATTATTATTAAGAAAAAGTTACTTTTTCAAGGTTAGTTGTTTTTTTGAAATATGTTCGAGCATCTTCTGTAATGCGTTTGCCGCTGAATTAAAAAAAAAAAGGACTCAGTATCGTAAAAGCGTCCAAGAAATGACTGTTGCGTATAATAGCTAAGGTTCCTTTTGTCCATTTCTTTACATTGTGTCAACTTGGGGACGTGAATTTTTTTTCCTTTCCCCACCAATTGCGTCCTTTTAGCCTTGCTAGTTTCAAGCACGTGTTCAGTCATATTTTTTCTTTTTGATCTCCGTTCCCTCCCGTCTCCAAGGGTAAACGTTTTGTCTTCACGTCTAACAAATTAGTTTCCATGGCGGGTATTGAACCGCGGCATGGGCGATCATGTCTTCTAGTAGCTTACGCATTATTTTTATCCCTACATTTTATCTTTGGAGATATTTTAACGTTGTATCTCGGTTAAATTTATCACAATCATAATCTTATTGGTCATACAATACAAGCTCACAAACATAAACACAGAACTGGTAATTCAATACCAAAACTGAAGCAGCGAGATCTATATTGTTTAAACAAATCTTATAACGTTGAAAGGATTTTTTAAAAAAAATAACAGTTTAGCCTCGTTTTGGCGAGGCGTGCCCTATTAAACCTAGATACAAAGTCCGTTGGTTATATTAGGGTGCAAGTACAAATATAAAACACTTTGCAGCTTGTTTAATAAATATAATAAAGTTGAAAGAAAAAGTGAAATCTTTCAACTTAAAAAGTACTGAATGATGTTGAGAAAACAAAAACGCAGACGGGAAAACAATTAAATAAAAAACAGAGAAGAAAGAAAAGTATCTGACTGTGACAGAATATTTATACTAATACAGAATGATACTAGCAACAAACACGAAGTCAGAAAAGATTCAAATATGTATGACACAACATTGCAATGACAGTAGATTAATTAATTAATTAATTTTTTTTGGTGAGTTTTTTTTTTTAAGGTGTTTGCTACATTCCTTTGTGTAGCACGCCTCTTTCAACCATTTACCATATACATGGTACTGTTGGTTATATCAGGACGGTTTTTTTCACGTAGGGTGCTTTTTTTTTACTTTTTGGTGAATAGTTCCGATTGTTGTTTTTCAGAAGCACATTTGTCTATGCTGGCATGATTTTAATATTGGTTTGTAGTTTATTTATGTTTTTTTTTCTACTGGGTTGTGTTATTTCTTTCCGATGAGATAGCGTCGTTGCTACTGTTAGTGTTGTTATGAGTTGTTATGAGTTTACTTTCAGAATATAGATATATAGGTATTTTTATTATTATTATTTTTTTTTGGGGGGGGGGGGGGGGGGGTTTTCTCCTGTCGTCTTTTAGATTGTTGCTTTTGTTTTTATGATATATTGTTTTACTAATTTGTGTACTCCTAGTGGTGGCTTGGTGCCAATTAGATTTTCTACATTAAGTTCTATTTTGCAGTTATTACAATAGCCTTTTATATTTTGTCTGTGTTGATCGTATTTCTTGCATTTCAGTAAGAAGTGTTTCGTGGTATTAGGTTCATAACATTCTACACAGATGGGTTATTTTATTCTAAAGTAGCCGGTTCCTTTGGTAAGGTGAGCAAAAACGATCAAGTAATATTGTCAGGTAAAGACCGCGTGCTACCTGAGCCTGAAACGGAAGCAAACAATAGTAATACTGTAACCTACCACGCATTTCGTACGACTCAACTAGGGAGGATTAAGCATGCAATATGCACATCATATTGAATAGGTGGCTCAAATGCTGTCAAAGGAAGCACATATAACACTCACACAATGGAAAACAATGAGACCCAGATTAATATTACAAACATTTAAAAACTGCCAACAAGGAAATAAAGAAGAACACCGTCTAACGTTAAGCACCAACTAGAGACACCGAAGAGTCTGCGAAAGAAGAATATTACACAAGACTTGAAAATATCATGTATAATAAAAAGAAATAAAAACATTTACAATCTTGATTGACGCACTAAATGCGACGACGTGAAACGACAATGGCCGCTAAGAAGAGACCATGAGAGAACACGGATTTGGGACAATAAGCAAACTTTGAAAAATATATGTAAGCGTCTGTGCTTCAAATTAACTACAGTAGAACTCCATTTATCCGAACCCCATGGGACCGAGCATCGTTCGGATAATCAAATGTTCGGATAATTGGATTACATAATGTATCGAGTACATGTACACATATTTCTAAAAATAATTAACCATCACAAGGAAAATACACTATAAATCATATTTACTTGGACTGTAATAATAATACCCACACTGTATTAGATCACTGTATCACCAAAATCTTTCATTACACTGCAGTGCATGTACTACTTGTATTAATTTTTTTTTTTTAAGAAAGAGAAATGTTTTCAAAATAACATTACAAACGATTCAAAACCAGGCGCAACTTACGTATACATGTACTTGCACAGATGTAGCCCACTATTTAAAATAATGAGGAATCCTCTTTTGCACCAAACTGGATAGTCTCCTTTTGGCTGCTAAGTCCCGCATTCTCTTCAACAGCAGAAGCTGTGTAGGACAGCTGTCATCTTCTTGCTCGTACCAAGCCATCGCTGTTTCTAGTGCTATAAAGGCCTCTTCAGGACTTGGTCGACGTTTTGGGTTTTCTTCATAATCTACAAGTACATCATGTACTTCTAAGGAGTCTTCGTCATCGGTCACTACATGTATTTGGTTTTCTTCTTGCACAAAAGACAAAATTTCTTCGTCATTCAAAAACTGAAAACCAGAATCATTATCATCTTCTAGCCACATGTGTGCATCATCTTTGTCACAGTCCGAAAATCCGGGCATTGAAACAGTTCCACAACTTCATTTATACAATCATCATTTGTGTCCACTGCAGTAGTTTTCATTTCCTCTTTTTTTCCCAAGCAATCTATTCCAAGCCTTGTTGAGATTATCTTGTGACAGGGTGGTCCAAGCATCAGCTAACATATAGTAGCAGTCTTTGAGATTAAGCTTTTTGGAAAACGCCACCACACTTTCTTCATCTTCAGCCAACAATAAACGATGCAGGGCTTCCTTCTTGTACATCTTTTTAAGCTTTGCTATAACACCCTGATCCATTGGTTGAATCATTGCTGTTACATTGGGAGGCAGAAAAATTACTTTAAAATGTGCATCAACTGCATTCAATGTATCCTTCTCTGGATGAGATGGTGCATTGTCCAGTAGAAGAATTACTTTTCCAGTTTTCTTTTCTTGTTCTCTCTACCTCTTCACATTTGGGATGAACTGATTTGTATACCAATCAAGAAATATTTCACTATTCATCCAAGCACTCTTCTGTGCTTTGTAGCACAATGGGAGACATGTCACATTCTTTAAACAACGTGGTTTTTTGGCTTTGCCGATCATTAGCACCGGTAAACGATGACTTCCACTGGCATTCGCGGCTACCAAAATTGTTACTCTCTCTTTGCACTTTTTAAACCCAGGGGCAGCTGCTTCGCGCTGAGATGCAAGTGATTTTTGAGGCAATGATTTCCAGTATAAGCCAGTCTCATCGGCATTATACACATCATCGAGTGAATAACCTTCTTCTTCCAAAAAAACCAAGAATGTTTCTTTAAAATTTTCAGCGGCAGTTGCATCGCTAGATAAAGATTCCCCTTGAATCTCCAGTTCTCGTATGCCATGACGAGATTTAAAGTTTCTTAACCATCCCTGGCTAGCCTTAAAGTCAGGAGGACCGTCAAGTTGACTGTTGAACTGAAGTGACTTTTCACACAATAGAGAGCCAGAGATAGGTTCCGATTTGCTTCTTCTTTGCAGACACCATATATACAAAGCCTCTTCCAATTTCAAATATTTCGCATTTCTCATGGTTTTACGTTTCTTCGACCCATTTTCACTATCCAATTTCGATGCAAAACTCATAATTTTATCCTTGTTACTTCTGATGTCAGAGACGGTAGCTTTCCCAACATTGAAAATCCTCGCAAGTGAAGACACAGTTTCACCTTTTCCTAGTCTCTTGATAATTTCTGTTTTCGTTTCAATTGACAAAACATTGCGGTTCCTTTCATATGCTTTAGGCCTACTGGAAGATGCCATATCGCACAGAGAAATACTTGTACACCAAAATTATTCTGCTGTAGTAGCAGACACAATTATTTTAAGTTGAACTGTCTGTTTAGCCAGTGTTCTGCCTAGAACGCACACGTACACTGGAGTGGTAAACCAGATATTAACTGACTTTATGATCTAACTGACTTCCTGTACGTAAGCGACCGACCATTACCCCAACCCATCCTCTACAAATTGTTCGCACACATTTGAAGCTTGCCACATGAAAAGATTCAGAAATGTAGTCTAACGTGACTGGTGGCGATTGATTTTTTTTTTCTGGAAAAAGTGTTCGGATAATTGGATGTTCGGATAATTGGGGTTCGGATAAATGGAGTTCTACTGTATCTACAGGAGAAAATATGTTTCCACGGAAACGAATATGTATAGAAACATGGATATCACCAGATAACATTACCGAAAATCAGGCCGACCACATATGCATAAACAAGTTCAGATTATAATTACGTGACGTAAAAGTATTTTGAGCAGCAGATGTGGTATCAGATCACCATCTTCTGTTAGTCAACAAAAAATCTGAAACACGTATGATATTCAATAATACACAGCAGCATATATCAGTTTCATGAAGGCTATCTCAGAAAACTAAAACAACAAATAACAACAACACACACAAGAAAAATCTGCGGTTACATTATCCAAGAAGAATCAAGAGCTTCAACAAAGATAAAGCAAATACAGAAGACCAATGGCAATAGATGTAAAGTACAGGTACATGGAATAAAACACGGAAAGACGCTCTTTGATACAAAAAGCGAAAACCACCACAAAGCAGAGATAACAAAAGCCATCAGCAAGCTAAAGGAAAGCAAAAAATAAGAAAGAAGATTTACACAGACGGCCGGGCATTATTTGCTTCAAGGCCTGTACTCCCCTGAGAACTGAAGCAGACAGGATAAATCATCAGATAAGCAAAAGTACAGCAAGAACAGACAAAATTCAACAATGCAGAAGATACGGAACGAAACAGGAACACATAGAGACATGCGAGGAAGATATAAGGACATTTCAATTAAGGGGAAAAATACAAAGAAAATTGAGAATATATAAAACAGGAGTGGAGGAATCGTTTGTGGACAAATGAATATAACAAACAGATGGACAGGCTTTGCAACACCGACGGTGGCAAAAAACTACCATCAGAAAACAAAGAATTTCAACAACTGTATTCTTAAATATGAAAGAAAAAAAAAACTACAGTAATAAGAACTATGCAAAATCGAAAAAGCTCAACGCACTGGCAGCAAAAAAATAGAAATGCAAACAATGTTTTGAGGAGTTCGGCAGGGAAAACAATTATGGAACTACAAGTATATAGTAGTAACATCCGTCCCGTGTACTCAGCCATGAAGTAGCTAGACAAACTATGTGCTTTATCCATCTCGTGAGTTATATCAGCGGGGGCATTGGGCTCACGGCATGTTCAACCAAGCCCTACAGATCATGCGTGTGAGACCAGACTAAGCAAGCAGACCGATCGACTAGGTTAAGAGTCATGGCCGGCAACCTTAGTTCACAAAAATGTTTCAACAGACATGGCAACCAAGCGCTGGGGGATTAAAGACAGAAATTGGGTTTTCATTTCCCTGCTCGCGCTTTATCAAGCAGTCGAGCCACCATTGCAGCTGATTTCTTTCAGGAAGTCTGCACCAATGCATTCACGTGCTCTTGCAGCGAAGGTTTCTGTACCAATTATCTTTACACTAGAGTAAAAGCCCGCCATAAGACGGAAATTAAAATTCAAAAGCAGCAATACCTAACGGCAATTTTACTTATTCAAAAGTATTTTTGTTAAACCACTGTATATCACCACAGTACACGGCCTACGTAGCAGCAGCGAGGATCCCAATGTGTGTATACGGGATCATACAGTTCTATAAATACATTTTTGTGCACATCGTCATTTGCGCATTCTTCTTTGGTAAGTGTTACTATTTTCGGGAGAGTACATATAAGGGAAACAATGCAATTAATGTCTAACTTTCAACCAAAGTTGCATCCTTTAGCGTTAGTGACAGAAAAAGCTGGGATTTTATATATAGGATGATGAAGCTGTCAGCCCCATGCAAAATTTCAAATTAGAAACCTTTTACGGCAAGCCTGACGGAGTCGTCGCCTTGCTCTTTCTTTGTCTCATCAGAGATCCCCTTAAACTACAAGAAGCAAAAAGAAGAGATAGTTGAGAAAAATCATCAGGAAACAAAGATATAAATATAGTCAGATATATTCTCTGCTGGAACCCACAGGGGAAGACAGCCGTGAGAAGGTCAGTGACCCTGAAGAGGAAGAGTTCATGGGAAAACCAAAGCAGTTGGAGCTCCCTGCGCACAGGAAAAGATAACACACAAAAATAAAAAACTAAACAAAAATGTTATGAAGAATAGCAACTGCAGTCTTATGTTCTACGGGGGAAGGGAAATGAACAATGACGACTTTATGACACGTACAGCGCTGGATATATGTCATAAGATACGATGACATCATCATGCTTATTAGTTGTCCGACGAATACAGGGCGAGTCTTCACTAGTCTTGATTATCACCTGCGTACACGTCGCTATCTTGCTAGCGGATGTTCGGCAAAACAGTGCCCGCTCGGGTGTGGCAGTTTACAATCTCATCGCACCCCATTACATAATGTCGAGTGGTAGAGTGATACCCACGATTAGCTTCTTAAGGCAAAGTTACCGGGTTCGAAAACATGTAGTGTCACGCTCAGTCTACACAGCTGTAACTGGGTACCTGACTTAGCGTTTGCGTTAGGGAAAGCAAAGGCAGCGTGGAAGGAAACCAGCCTCCCACTACCTAAAGTTGAGATCTAGTATAGTGAAGCCTCTAACACAGTGGTTCCCAAGCTTTTTCCCTGGGCCACACTTTCAGAATGGAAATGTGCTCGCCCCACACCGAAATTGTTATCATATATTTAGTTTTCCAGCTCATTCTGTCATTCTTTCCGTTCGTAACGCTCCCAAAAATAGTAACACTCGCCAAAGAAAAGTGCGCAAATGTTGGTGTGAATGCGCCATGTGAACGGCGTGCATGCTCAGACTTTGTGTAACATCGGATGTAAAACAAATATTTTGATTTTCAATACGGGAATTAAAAAATGGAAGAAAATGATTATATCTATTCTCACCGTCAGCACCTAAGTGAATTATATATGATGAACAAACAATTGCAGCAAAACTGTTTACATATGTATCTTCGTATACAAGTGTTTAGAGATGTATAAATACCCACACTTAATGTCTACGAGTCATTTTGTGCACCAAGAATAAGGAGGTTTTATATCTGAATAGAGAAATCACAACAAAACTTCCGGGTGAGCTAAAGATCTAGTATAGTTCCGATCAAATAGTATCTGAAGATCCAAGTGATGATATGAACTATTCAGCCGACTTTCTTCATTCGCAAACTCCATCAAGTAAGCCTCCTCATGCATTGCCATTAAAAAAAGAGTCATCGTTATGCTGATCAGCAATTTGAATCCAAAAGAGGATTGTGCAATGGAACACGATTGATCAATCGATAATGTCATCGCAATTTCCTTACTGTGGAAGTTTTATCAGAATCAAATAAAGGAGACTTGGCCCCTAGCGATGTAAATTTTCCATTCATCTTGAAGTGGTGCCAAATTCCAATCATTCCAGCATTTGCGATAACCATCAACAAATCTCATGGGCAAACTTTTGAACATGTTGGAATTTTCTTGATCGAGTCAGTTTTCTCTCACGAATGTCGCATTGTCTTGATCAAGAAATCACAACAATATAAATGTACAATTTAAAACAACAGAAAATCAAAGTGCTCTTCTGATGGACAATCGGATGTTCACACCTAACATTATTTTTCCACAAGTATTTGAATAAATAGAATTGCCGTTAAGTACTGGTGTTTTTGAATTTAATTCCCGTCATATGACGGGCTTTTACTCTAGTTGTTAAGAAATACCTTTAAAAAAATCAACTCCTAGCAGTGCTTTATTCATAACATAGAACACAACTACTTTATAAAATGATTATGAGACATCCAGAAAGTATAAAGCGGACTGCTTTTTACGTGCCGCGAAGCGAATATTGGAGGGCCTATATTTATAATCTGCATTTTTTTTAACTTTTTTTTTTTTAAATTATTAACATCTAATTGATATAAAATAAATCCTATTACTAAATAAAATCTGAAAACTTCTGGAAAATTCTACAGGCTTCAGTACATATATTACCCATATTATATCACATGTTTTTAAAAAATGGAAGTAACCTTTATATTTATTTTTGGCACATTAATTTTTTTTTAAATGTCTCGTAATCCTTGTTTGTCTGTGAATCTTCTCGCCACACCTGCCATCCTCTCACGCCGCACCGTTTGGGAACCAATGCTCTAACACAAAGGCAGTATCTGCTAGGAATCAACCGTTACCCTTTTATCTCACTAGACTTCCTCGTTAAGGAGAAAATGTTTACACACGCCCAAAGTGTTTTAATGACTGTCTCTATTGTAACACATATCAGTGAACAAAAACACAAACAAGACAAATCATAAACTCAAATAAGGAACACAAGTAAGCTGTATTTACACTGACTGCTTTTACAATGCCCCCCTAAATGTCCATCTAACCTACCCGGTCAAGTATACATTATACTGTACGTGCTGTTCTATCATGTTTTTGTAAAGGATCTCCGAGAATCGAGACACGAGAAATCCAAGAGCAGCGGTTCTCAAAGTGGGGTCTGCGGACCCCTGGGGTCCCCGAAACCCTTTCAGGGGGTCCGCGAGGTCAAAACTATTTTCATAATAATCTAAGACGTTATTTGCCCTTTTTCACGCACATTCTCTCACTAGTGTACAGTGGAGTTTTCCAGAGGCTAGATGACGTGTGATGACGCCATGGCTCTGACGGCGAATGGAATGTGTGCTTGTGTATTCTTTTTGTTTTACAGAAGTTTCTAAGGTAGTAGGTTTAGGGTATAAATATGTGCGTTTTCTAATACGGTAAATATCGATAGACATAACTCACAAATTTATCTCTTTGGTGTCCTCAATAATTCTTAAGAGTGTAAAGGGGTCCTGAGACCCAAAAAAAGTTTGAGAAACGCTACCCCAGAAGACACACCAGTGCTTTACTCTCCGCTGTAGGCTACTTAAGAATATATATATATATATATATATATATATCCAAAGCTGTCTGCCCTGTAAACATTCCAGTACAGTACTTCTGACATTGTCTATTTTCCAGTCATCTTATGTCTGCTGTCTCCCTCCACTTCTTGTGCAGTTCATCTTTGCCACTGTCACTAGAACCTTCTCTCTAAGCATGTGTTTTTATCCACCTTATCTGTTATTGTTTATTAGCTATGATAATTAGGGAACTAAAAAAAACACTTTTTTTTCCTTTGAACAAAATAAATCCACGGCACTGGCTAACAGTAGCCCGTACACACGTTCAGTTTCCTGCCATGTTGCTGTTGCTGTTTTTTTTTTTTTGTTTTTTTTTTATTAATATTCTTACTTCGTACAAGTTTAAAATAAGACAGTAATAATGCATACACTTCCATAACGGCGTCTTAGTTTTTGAAGTCACTGCTCATTACTTAATAAGTGGTAATCTTCAGACTTCACACAAGGCCACAACACATTGGGATATCATATACTGTATTCGGGACAAAAGACGCATCAAAAGTGAGGAATGCAGTTAGCGACCCATAGCTTGACTGCTTGCGTCAGGGTCAGCGAACCAGAGCTGACCAAGACCCTACTCCACCTCCAAGTGGTGGTCCTGGAAACAGGCTGCATCACTGCAGTCTGGCTGAGCGAGAAGGATCGAAGAGGGAAGGCTAACCCGGTCCCAAAAATGCCATGCCGAAAACGGATATGTCGGGCCGAAAGGCGCAGATATCGCAGCTTTGCTGTAAACGACGACACAACGTAACAAACGTTCTTTTCAGGACGAGCGCAGAAGAAGAAGATATACTATATTCAACAAGCTAAAGATAAGAACTACCGATGAGTGTTAACATGGCACTTATAAAATGACTGATGAACATCTGCTTCAAAGATGCTCAACATATGAGGATCAAAGAAAGCACATATGGCCAACGCAAGTACAAATCCTGGAAAAGCTCTTCGGAGATACCAACAGCCTTAAGCTGACCACTGCTCTTTTTTTTTAACATCTGAAAGTGAATGAAGAAGACGAAGAAGTCACTGCTAATCGTTACAATCATCATCATCTTATTTATGTACACCTTATACAGAATGGAGCCACCAATACAGACGGTCCCCTTGAGGATCCTTACACCAAAGTACAAACTCTTGCAGATCTGGTTCTGTTGCGATTTCTTGTACACGATAAGGTTGCTAGCTCCGTGTACAAACTCCTACTGGTCGCCTTTAGTGTCAATGAATACGAGAGCAATAGATCTATTCTTTCTTTCTAAGTCTGTTTTGGTTTTGGTTTAAGGACTATCTTCATTGCACGCGGACAACTCCATCAGTGCTCTGATCTCCTTCCTTAGATCACACATGGAGGATCTAGGCACAGTGCACGAACTCGGTAGCACCGGCGAGAATCCCAGTGTGTGTATATAGGAATCACACACTCTATAAATATTTTTGTGGTGGCACAAAAGCCAGATCCAAACCTCAGCAAGTCTTTGAAGGGCCGAGGACTAGAATGGAACCAGGTCAGGAGGAAGACAGGCGATAGGATAGTCTGGCGCTCTCTTCCAAACCTCTACACCTCACGGTAGAAGGGGAACGACTAAGTAAGGTTTCCTAATTTTTAAATGTTGCCAGGGCAGCGGCTTTATGGCCTACACTTTACGACTTTCAACTGCCGTGGGATTTTTAACGTGCGCAACTTGCACACGGGACCTAATATTTTTTCGCCCTTATCGGACAAGTCTTGGCATCCAATCTCACTACACAGGAGACCGGGAGAAGATGGGGGGGGGGGGGGGGGGGGGGGGAAGAGTATGACATCATTAGGACCACAGGGTTCTGAAGAAAAAAAATGTCCATAAGAATTCACTCCGACCCCATCTTTCTAAGTCACGTGGAAATACTTTGTTTCCTGGCTATCGTCTAGTCTAGAGACGCAACTACGATGACAATCACATCATTCGGAACTCGGTAACTGAAAGTACGCTGCCGCCAACATGTTTACATGAAGACTTTAAATGGGGAGAAATAAGCGCTAGTCAGTGCAAGCACGTCTGCAAAGCTGCGTCAGCAGACAGATGATGAAATCCAGATACCTCCCACTGGGTCAGCTGTGCATAACGCTGGAGCTATAGCCGTTGTTTTAGAAAAGACGTTAACTTCGTGAGAAGCAAGTGTAGTCGGATTAATACTTGTAATAACGGTTGTACTCGTTGAAAAAGTAGAAGTAGTAGTGGTAGTAGTAGTATAACCAGTGGCGTAATTAGCATGAGGTCGTTGGGGCACGTGCCGTGGGTACTAAATTGTGGAGACGCCATTTTATGAAAAACATAATGCAAAAAATTCCACTTCTATATTGCCGTAATTTTTATCTGAGAGGGTTCTGATGGATATTGGTCCCTATAGAGTGTAGAGTGATATTGAAGGCTCTGTGAGAATAAGGATTTAGGAGAATGGGGTAGTAGATTCACAAGCGCGGGGAAGAACAAGGACAGTCTCTTATTACGACAATATCTGTTTCTCACAGACTATTCCTATCTCTCTTCTGAACAAACAATTGTTTGTCAGTTCCAGTCGCTCAGGCGCACTCACCGATTTGGTGATTCTGTCGCACAACGTACATGAATACAGCCTACACAGATGGGAAATGTTTGGAGTTTTGG
This sequence comes from Oreohelix idahoensis, assembly GCA_024509875.1. Taxonomy (NCBI): domain Eukaryota; kingdom Metazoa; phylum Mollusca; class Gastropoda; order Stylommatophora; family Oreohelicidae; genus Oreohelix; species Oreohelix idahoensis. Next base: position 523,098 of record JAMPIV010006495.1, on the reverse strand, counting down.
GCCAGCCGACAACCAATACGAATAAAGTTTAATACCTTTATTATCATAAATTAGTCACAAATAATTATACATTTACAGTCAAAAATCAAAGGTTACAGAATACAAATATGACAAGGGAAGAGGGGGGTTTGAGGAGAAATATCCCATCCACCGTTTCCCGTTTGTATTTACTAACAGACAAGACCCGGTCCAAAAGACAAGAAAGAGGAGGGGGGGGGGGGGTGAACAGAGATAGGCAATTTAACCAACTGGTAAATTTATTACTCTGAGGCAAGGGGTTACAGTAAAGGGGGGTAGAGGAAAAGTTAGGGTTCTCAAATGTCTCCCTTTAATCAACAAATTTTACGGGAGGGGGGAATGAACACAGTTACACAATCCCGCTAGGAGAAGTCCCGTACAAGGAATATAATGCACCTTAATACTAGGTCGAACTAATTAAAAGGGTAAAGAAAAGATTAAATCTCCTTTCATTCAAAAAAACACACTGGGGCTGGCCATCCCACAGACAAACACGCAGACTTACCAAAATGGTGAATTCTGGCACTCTAGGAATTATTTACCACAGCAGCTAATACCGTGGAATAATGGACTGGTCTTCTTATTTCTTCCGTGTCAGGCCCCAGATTTAACGAGGTAACAATATAATCTCAAAAAATCGCCAGACGGTGAAGCGTAAAGGCTACTGTTGGTTTAGATAAAAAAAGTTCTAATGAATGGCACAGGCACTTGGCTAGGCGTGAGGTATGAGTGTGGTTCCTAAAATTGGCACACAGCTGGTGGAGATAACTTTCTTTTTCCGTACTGTCACAAGTTAAACACACTGAGGTAAGTTCTTCTTCGCGGGTGGGTAAAATCCACTGAATATACTTGACAGACAGCGTTCAGGTAGATCTATGTTCTTCCTCACAAATAGGGCAGTGAATAAAATATGTTCTGCTTCCAGTTTACTTTAAGGACTATATGAACTAGTATTTTAAAAGTGTTTCTTGGGTGGCTTTATTCTCAGTTAAATTCAGAGGAGCGGGGCCCATTACAGGTCGCCACAAGTTTAGCTTTAAAAAAGTTCATATGTAACTGAAGTTATCGAATTGAGTTGGCAGAACTCTGTATATAATTAATAATTGCTGGGATGCAGGTTGAATGATCGTTCTGAATGAAAGATAATCAAACAAGAAATGCATTACAAATCATATTATAATCTGACACGCGATAAATTACAGTTAGCCTATTTACTTTATTAGTGTCGTCAATTTAACAAATCAGGAAAACTCCCCGTGAGTTAAAAATAATTAAAAGCACATCTATCTATACAGAACTAAACTGTATTTACTAGTCATAATTCCCTTTAACGTCTGCAAAATTAATTTACGCGTCAATTGTATTAGGACATACTTTTAGAAGTAACATTTAGTTTGCACTAGAACTTTGAAAATGGGTTTATTTAATAAGGTTAAATTTACAACACAATCCAGTGAAATAAAATAAAATAACTAGACCACTGATCACTCGAAGCTAATGTATAAATTACCGTCTGCGCAGAAAGAATACACTCCAATAGTCAACAAAGGTAGATGAAATCTAGCAGGAATCCGACTAGGCTATATGCTAGTGAAACTAGGATTCTGTCAGAACGAACGATTGTCGTGGAATATTCTAATCCACATATATAAATTATCAAGTAAATATAAAGCCTAATAAATACATATAATAAATAAAGAGAAGAGCAATGGTAAATAACAGTGCTGTCACAAAGACTGTACTCGAAATCCCCTTGTTTTCTACTGCGTAAGCAAATTGTAACGTTTCACGTTGATATTAAAGGCCTTCTGCAACATACACGCGTTTCCCAAACACACAATAAAATGTGCTGCCTTTCTAAGAAAAACCTTGAAATATGCAAGTTGACCTAAATTTTAAATTCCATTCATGTCTTTTTCTACACTGCGTTACCAAAACGAACGAACAGATGGACAAAAGGATAAAGAGAGAGGGGAGGGCTGAAAATCAGGAACGCATGCAACACGCGTCGCGCGATACACAAATGCTGCCATCACGCGTGTAAGTCTACATGCACTAATTTTTTTTCAGACGGACAGTGATAAAATACACTACCCTTTCCCAGAGTTAGGTTTATAAATCATAAAAAAAACGCTTATTAGGAAAGATAACAATAGATGGGTTTACGGTTGAAAACATAACAGTACCCAGACATCACATCTTCGAAACAGGAGGTAGAAAATACATATTTTGAACGCAGCCACGTAGCTCTTTCAAATTGGTATATTTGGGTTCCTTAGGGCTTGCTGACAAATAATATGTAAAACGTTACGCAAATAGTCCAGGAATTAATAAATTATACCCAAAATAAAATAGTGAGGATGCCTGACAGCATGGAATCATTTCTGCTCATAAAATTTTTTTTATAACGTGTTTGAAAAAACCTTACGTTACATAAATAGCCTACCATGTAAACTCCCAATTGATTGGAGCGCAACAAATGAAAGCCTAACCACGATTGGTCGGACTATAAATACTATCTTTCGTTGTTAGGGGAAACGGGGAAAGGTAACATTTTTTCAAACACTTGTCGAAACGTGGCTCATTGGCCAGTCTCACTGATATACACACTTGGGAGCGTTAGTTCGAAACCACTTGTTTAAATAAGCTTGATAAAGCATCAGTGCGTTGAAGCCAGCTCACAATTTTGCTAAAATAAAAGCCTGGAACATAAGCAGATGGAAATTTGTGCCAGTAATTGTGCCAGAATTCATTGCTAATCAACGTATCTGTGTTTATTTCCATGAAATTGTGGGACAGTGGTCTTGATGGTACTGAGCAGCACCTGGTCAGAGCTTTGCTGAATCCAGTGTCGGACAGCATACTCCTTGGTCCTTTTAGCTATCAGTGAGGTGTCTCCAGAGCCCAGAGGAGAATTCGAGCAGAGGAGTCCTTTCCTGCCGCCATCACGCCAGATAAGCTAACTTGGCCAGCTGAGCTCAACATTATGTCCCCTCATCTTGAAATGACTTTATAAAAATAACATTTAGAGGGGAATTTAATTGTCGTAATATCAGGAACTGAGAACATCTCCAATACTAGTCCCAAAAGACAAACTATTGAAGTCATGATGACAAATACCAACAGAGCTTGAACAAAACAAAACCAGTATTACCTCATTTTACTACTTCACAACTGACACACATAGAATATTTGTAATAATATATGTCACTACAATATTCATATTAAATACATTCTGTACATAACTTGTAATTTAAATTGATTGTGATTCCTGGTTCCCTTGTAGTTGAATCAGGACACATATTCATTCATGCCAGTAATGAATACATATTGTTATTTGAAAAGTTACGAGTGACTTCTTTAAGATATTCTCATAGAGTGTTATATGTATGTGAGTGTCACAGTGTTGTTAAGAGTAGTGGATTAAATTAAATTGTTTATCTGTCTGTTGTTGTGACTTACACTTCATCATACACATACCCTAGACACATAACGTAGTCATCACACTATTCCAGAATAATTCTGACTGAGATATATAGATATGTGGTAGCAAGTAAGGTTATATATAATACACTACTCTTATTAGATATATATACCTTCACAGCTGATCTCAGTCAGTACACTAAGTCCCCTATAAATATTTATAACATCCCACTTCACCACATATATTGGGGTCTCGCTCTTGGGATTTTGAATCTTTCCCTATTAAAAATATTGGGGGTAATTCACTTCAGGGAATATAAGAATTAAAAGGTATCCTTGGGTGGAATTAAATAAGGTTGAGCTCACGGTGCCTGTGTTGTCCATTAGAGATTGAATTGTTGGTTAGACATTGTATAAATTTACATAATAGACAATGGCGGACCTGGCCAAATTTCGATCTGCTGCGGTTCAGACTGCAAAAGAGTTAGGATTAGATGGGCAAGTTATGGTTGCCTATGTCACGACGGAATGTGACAAATTTATTGAACGTGAAGAAAGAAGGTTTGAAGCCGAAAGAAAGTTAGAGGCTGACAAGGAAATTAAGAAGTTACAGTTTGAAGCTGAGGCTGAGACTAAGAGGTTGCAGATTGAGGCTGAGGCTAAGAAATTGGAGGCAGAAAGAGAAGACAAACGATTAGCTGCAGAAAGGGAAGAGAAGAAATTAGCTGCAGAAAGGGAAGAGAGGAGATTAACTGCAGAGAGGGAAGCAGAAAAGGAGGAGAAAAGATTACAAAGGGAACATGAATTACGACTAAGGGAGTTTGAGTTTCAAGGCCATGCTCCTGAAAATGGTGCCAGTCCCTTTGCCTCTGATGCTACGGTTACTCAAGGAGCCTCAACCTCAGCTATGAATTTTCATTTAGATCATTTTGTTGAGAAAGACGATGATATTGAGAGCTACCTAAATAGGTATGAACTATTAGCTACCACGTATGGGTTAGAGAGAGAAAGGTGGAGCTTAAAGTTATCTCAGGGACTTCGTGGGGCAGCTTATGAAGTTTTTGCAAAAATGAGCAGAGGTGATCAGGAAAATTATGATATGCTAAAGCAGGCTCTTTTGTTAAGGTATGAAAAGAATGCAGAATTCTATAGAAAAAAAATTTAGGAATGCTAAACTACTGTCAGGTGAAACCTATCACCAGTTCTCTGCACGAATAGAGACATACTTGGAGAAATGGACTTCTCTGGGGAAAACCCAAGATCTTAAGGAAATGGTCCTTATAGAGCAATTAAGAGAGTCCATGGCTCCAGACCTGAGAAAGTTTCTCATGGAACAAGGTGCAGAGAGGCTGGATGAGTTGCTAAATGTTGCTGAAAGGTATCAAGCAGCTCAAGCAGAGGTAACAGGTAATAAAAAGAAACAGGTGGACAACTTTAGGGCACCACAGAACTTTAATAAATTTGATCCTAAGGATCAAAATAAAGGTAAGCACCAATTTGATAGGCCACGGTATGAAAATAAAAATAAATTCCCACAATTCGATGAAAGGAAATATGATGAAAGAAAATCTTTCAACCAAGGAAAAAGGTGGTGTAAGAATTGTAAGATGGACAATCATGACACTGACCGTTGCAGAAGGAAACCTGTGTATATGGCAACCCTTCAGGTCAGGTCGACCTCAAGACAGGAGGAGGATATTATGTTAGATACCACTCCAGAAGAGATGAGGAAGGCACAGGCTGGGGATAAAACACTCAAGCCTTGTTTCAGAAAATTGTCAACTTGTCATACAACTCCAGGCAAGGGAGATTTTTACATGAAAAACAAGTTGATGTATAGGAAGACTGGAGCTAGATCCAAAGGTCACGGACAGCTGGTTCTTCCAAAAAGATATAGAGCAGACTTAATAAGGAGTCTACATGTGAAACCAGATGGGGACCATGAGAAAATAGGTACCATCATTCAAAAGGTGGCTCACAATTATTATTGGCCCAAAGCAAGATGGGACATTGAGAACTTTGTAGAAAGGTGTAGCATAGCACATGAGGGAACACCCACAAGTGGGAACATAGATCAGGACCTGGACACGCCATGGGGCAAAATCAGGCCTGACAATAAAAGGAAAAATAGATTTGATAAAGTGGACCAAATGGAATGGGAAGCCCCTTTTCACGGACAAGCTTCACTTAACTGTTTTACAATGGCCACTATGCGGAGAGTGCAAAAAGATGTCTTACCCCAGGATAAGCCGACAATCCCTCAATCGGACTTAAACAAACTGGAGGAAGAAGATGTAGAGAGGAAATCTCTCATCAAGAATTTTAAGTGGGGAGAAAGCCCCAAAAGAAAAATTGGTAGCGGTCGTTTTGTGAATGATAATTCTGGGAGGAAAAAATCATCACTATAAAGCTTCGAGTGGAAGAGACCATACCGGTGCATGGACAAATAGGTCCACACAATTAAAGGTCCATATGTAGCTTTGTTAAGAACGTGGACTGATGAAAAGGCAGAGGAAAACATTACATCTTCATACCAATATGTGAATGAGCTGACCACTCGGTTAAAAACTGGTTGGAAACTTGCCAATGAAAATTTGAAACAAGCCAGGAAGAAACATGCTGCCTATTATAACAGGAAGGCGAAAGACAGAAATTTGGCTGTGGGAGAGAAGGTACTGCTTCTTTTGCCCGGGAGTCAGAATAAGTTACAAATTGGATGGCAGGGTCCATATACAGTTCTAGAGAAGGTGTCTAGAACAAATTATAAGATAGATAAGAAGGGGAAAGAAAAAATCTATCATGTGAATCTCCTGAAGAAATATTTGGAAAGAGAACATCAGGAAGAGACACACTTGGTGACCTTGTCCATCGCCATGGAGATGAAAAAGGAACCACTTTCATCATTTGAATATCCATTACACCCCTGTGAGACAGCAGCACAGGTGAAAATCAGTACACATTTAACGAAAACTCAGAAAGAGAGAGTGCAACAGGTTCTAAATAATCATGCAGAGGTGTTAACAGACCGCCCAGGGCATACAACCCTATTGGAATATGATATGAAACTGATAGACTCCACACCTGTCTGTATGAAACCATATTCGATTCCGTTTGCTAAGGAGAAAGCTTTGAAGGAAGAGATAGACTATCTGTTGAAGGAAGGAATTATTTCGCACAGTGAGTCTTCGTATAGCTCCGGTGTTGTACTTTTAAGGAAGCCCTCTGGAGAACATAGACTCTGTATAGATTACAGGAGACTGAATGCTATTACAGAAGGACAGGTGGATCCATTGCCGGATACAAATCAGCTGTTTGCCAGACTAAATAAAGCTAAATATTTCTCAAAAGTGGATCTGAGTAAAGGATACTATCAGATTCCAGTAAAGCCTGAGGTTAGACCATACCTAGCTTTTAGTACCTCAGAAGGACACTATGAGTTTAATAGATTGCCATTTGGATTGAAGAATGCGCCTAGTGTCTTCTCTAGAATGATGAGAAAATTATTGGATCCTCTGAATAATCCCTGTATAACAAATTTTATGGATGATATCCTTATAGCAACAGAAACATTTGAGGAACACATTGACTCTCTGAACATGCTGTTTGATCGACTTAGGGAGGCAAATTTAACAGCCCGACCAACCAAATGTTGCGTTGGATGTAAAGAATTGGAATTTTTGGGACACACAGTTTATCAGGGAAACATGACCCCTGACCCAAAGAATTTAGAGAAACTACAGAAAGCCCCGAGACCACAAACCAAGAAGGACGTGAGATCCTTTGTCTCATTATGTGGTTTCTACCAGAAGTATATCAAAAAAACTTTAATTCCATATGTGCACCGTTAACTGAATTGACACGTAAAGGACATCCAGATCGCATTACATGGACACCACAATGTGAAATGACTTACCAAGAATTGAAGGAAAAGCTCACAAGTAAACCCATTTTGAAATTACCTGACTTAAGTCAAGAATTCATAGTAAGGACGGATGCAAGTAATATTGGACTGGGTGCAACTCTACTACAGAAATCAGATGCATTGGATGGGGAATTAAGCCCAGTGGCATATGCTAGCAGAAAGTTGAATAAAGCTGAAATCAACTACTCAACTAGCGAAAAAGAATGTCTTGCAGTAATATGGGCAATAAAGAAATTCAATATTTATCTATATGGGAAGGCATTTAAGTTGCAAACAGATCACAAACCTTTATCGTTTCTAGCACAGGCTAAGCATGAGAAATCTAGGTTACTCCGATGGTCTTTGCTTCTGGCTCCATATAATTTTAGCATCGAGTATATATCTGGAAAAACCAATTTGGGAGCGGATTTTTTTAAGCCGCCATCCGTGTGATGAGAATCACCGTAAACCCCAGAAATAATAATAAATTTCTCTATGTGAATATAGAATAAAGGACTGACATATAATGTCTGTTTTAAGAGGGGAGGTGTCGTGGAATATTCTAATCCACATATATAAATTATCAAGTAAATATAAAGCCTAATAAATACATATAATAAATAAAGAGAAGAGCAATGGTAAATAACAGTGCTGTCACAAAGACTGTACTCGAAATCCCCTTGTTTTCTACTGCGTAAGCAAATTGTAACGTTTCACGTTGATATTAAAGGCCTTCTGCAACATACACGCGTTTCCCAAACACACAATAAAATGTGCTGCCTTTCTAAGAAAAACCTTGAAATATGCAAGTTGACCTAAATTTTAAATTCCATTCATGTCTTTTTCTACACTGCGTTACCAAAACGAACGAACAGATGGACAAAAGGATAAAGAGAGAGGGGAGGGCTGAAAATCAGGAACGCATGCAACACGCGTCGCGCGATACACAAATGCTGCCATCACGCGTGTAAGTCTACATGCACTAATTTTTTTTCAGACGGACAGTGATAAAATACACTACCCTTTCCCAGAGTTAGGTTTATAAATCATAAAAAACTCTTATTAGGAAAGATAACAATAGATGGGTTTACGGTTGAAAACATAACAGTACCCAGACATCACATCTTCGAAACAGGAGGTAGAAAATACATATTTTGAACGCAGCCACGTAGCTCTTTCAAATTGGTATATTTGGGTTCCTTAGGGCTTGCTGACAAATAATATGTAAAACGTTACGCAAATAGTCCAGGAATTAATAAATTATACCCAAAATAAAATAGTGAGGATGCCTGACAGCATGGAATCATTTCTGCTCATAAAATTTTTTTATAACGTGTTTGAAAAAACCTTACGTTACATAAATAGCCTACCATGTAAACTCCCAATTGATTGGAGCGCAACAAATGAAAGCCTAACCACGATTGGTCGGACTATAAATACTATCTTTCGTTGTTAGGGGAAACGGGGAAAGGTAACATTTTTTCAAACACTTGTCGAAACGTGGCTCATTGGCCAGTCTCACTGATATACACACTTGGGAGCGTTAGTTCGAAACCACTGGTTTAAATAAGCTTGATAAAGCATCAGTGCGTTGAAGCCAGCTCACAATTTTGCTAAAATAAAAGCCTGGAACATAAGCAGATGGAAATTTGTGCCAGTAATTGTGCCAGAATTCATTGCTAATCAACGTATCTGTGTTTATTTCCATGAAATTGTGGGACAGTGGTCTTGATGGTACTGAGCAGCACCTGGTCAGAGCTTTGCTGAATCCAGTGTCGGACAGCATACTCCTTGGTCCTTTTAGCTATCAGTGAGGTGTCTCCAGAGCCCAGAGGAGAATTCGAGCAGAGGAGTCCTTTCCTGCCGCCATCACGCCAGATAAGCTAACTTGGCCAGCTGAGCTCAACATTATGTCCCCTCATCTTGAAATGACTTTATAAAAATAACATTTAGAGGGGAATTTAATTGTCGTAATATCAGGAACTGAGAACATCTCCAATACTAGTCCCAAAAACAAACTATTGAAGTCATGATGACAAATACCAACAGAGCTTGAACAAAACAAAACCAGTATTACCTCATTTTACTACTTCACAACTGACACACATAGAATATTTGTAATAATATATGTCACTACAATATTCATATTAAATACATTCTGTACATAACTTGTAATTTAAATTGATTGTGATTCCTGGTTCCCTTGTAGTTGAATCAGGACACATATTCATTCATGCCAGTAATGAATACATATTGTTATTTGAAAAGTTACGAGTGACTTCTTTAAGATATTCTCATAGAGTGTTATATGTATGTGAGTGTCACAGTGTTGTTAAGAGTAGTGGATTAAATTAAATTGTTTATCTGTCTGTTGTTGTGACTTACACTTCATCATACACATACCCTAGACACATAACGTAGTCATCACACTATTCCAGAATAATTCTGACTGAGATATATAGATATGTGGTAGCAAGTAAGGTTATATATAATACACTACTCTTATTAGATATATATACCTTCACAGCTGATCTCAGTCAGTACACTAAGTCCCCTATAAATATTTATAACATCCCACTTCACCACAACGATAAAATGCAGTTTTCGGAGTTCTTTATTTATACTATCTCGAATGTAACTTAAATGGGACGTGTTGGATTTTCACACCTTTCTTGAAGTATAGCAAAATCCGAGGTACAACGCCGTTGTGTTAACCCTGTGTTTCCTCCGTTTTCCCCGGTCTACCGATCTTCTTCGTCTCAGGCTGCTCGCATGAGGGTGCGAAAATTTCTCGAGAAACTAACTACGTTAGCTGAGAGTTCCCTGATTTCTTTAGATCGTATACCGCTCCACGTTGAATTCTGAAGATCAGCCTGTCTTTGATGGTACCGCTGTTCTGAGAAGCTTTGGCAACTCCCACCAGGCGGGGCGACAGCCAGGTAAGAAAATGAAATGCTGTTAATTGCTCTAGATACAGGAGTGAGTCTCTGGCCACGTCCTCTTTTGGGCCGGCGTTAAGGAAAAGATTGCTATAAATCGTTCTCAGAGATGGTCGTGGGCGTGATTTAACCTCCCATCAAAAGCCATGCGATCTCAAAAGTTCACAGAAGATAGCAGGCTACATATTAATGATCCAGCGTGTAAAATTCTCGTGGAAATGCTGCATGCGGGTTAAAGTTACAATAGATGATCAGGGGTTCTAAAGTTATGAGAGGCCAATATTCTGTTATAATCCATCGAGTCAGGGAAATTCATTTGTCATACTTAGACGTACGTCACAATCGTCCCCACTTTTGAGACATGGAAACTCGTTTTCATGTTTCATTTATGACAATGAAGCTGCCCTGATCGGTAGCTTTTGGATGATTGGCATCGTCGATTTTCTCCTCTTCCTCCGTGGTCCAGTTTCTACTCAAGAAGTCAGCTCCGACATTCTGTTTTCCTGGAATATATTCTACTTTGAAGGAATAAACACTCAATAGCAAGGCCCAACGCATTATCCTTGCGTTGAATTCCTTATTGGCACCCAGGAAAGCTAATGGAGCATGGTCTGTTTGCACCGTGAAAGAAGTACCATACAGAAACTCATGATGGCGTCTGATGCCATGAATCAGAGCGAGACATTCTCTTTCAACGACACTGTAGTTGCGTTCCGCTTTGTTCAGTTTCCGACTGCCGTAAGCTACTGGGAATAGCATGTTCGGGTCACTGTCCTCGGCTTGCAGCAATGTTGACCCGATGCCGTGACCTGATGCGTCAACTCTCAGTACGAAAGGTTTCTTAAGGTCAGGTAACCTTAGGATGGGGTATGCCGACAACTGTCCTTTCAAAGTGCTGTATGCGTGTTCGCACTTTTGATTCCACATGACCTTATCAGGACAACCTTTCTTGGTGAGGTCAGTCAGAGGTGCTGTCAGTCCGTTGAAGTTATGGATGTATTTCTGATAGTAAGCACATAGTGATAAGAATGACCCGATGTCTTTCTTTGTTCGGGGTCTTTTTGCTGCCACTATTTTCTCCACGTTCTTCTTAATAGGCCAACTACATCCGTGAGAAATAGTATGCCCCAGGAAGTCTAACTGTTCAAACCCGATGAGACATTTGCTAGGTCTGGCTGTGAGACCCGTTTCCTGTAGTCTCCTGAGGAGCATAGCAACCGTAGCAATATGTTCTTCGTAGGTTTCCGATGCAATTAATATGTCATCCATGAAATTATGGATATGGGGACTTTGCAAAGGTTCTAGAAGCTTCCTCATCATCCTGGTGAACACTCCTGGTGCGTTATGCAATCCGAACGGCATCACATTAAATGTGTAATGTCCTTCACTAGTGCTGAAAGCTAACAAAGGTTTAATTTCCTCCTTGACTGGTATCTGATAATAACCTTTACTGAGGTCAATCTTGGAGAAAATCTTTGCTTTGCTGAGCTTGGTGAACAACTCAGAAACAGTTTGGAGAGGTTCGGGCTGGAATTCCGTTACATCGTTTAGCAGCCGGTAATCTATACACAGCCGAACTTCCTTATTGGGCTTCTGCAACAGCACTACACTAGAACTGTACGGAGATGTAGACTCACTGATAATTCCTGCTTGACGCAGCTTGTCTATTTCTCCGCGAAGTGCATCAGCTTTGGCGTATGGAATGGGGTATACTCTGGTTCGAACAGGGGTCTTGTTTGTTAATTTCATGTCAAATTCGATGAGATTTGTTCGACCAGGTACATCCGTTAAGACTGCACTAAACTGCTGTAGTAGCGCCCTGGTTTCTGTTTGTTGTTCTGGTGAGAGATTGTCGCCGAACTTGACATCTTTAAAGGATTCTGTGGGTTGCAATGGGTACTCCATGCAACCATCATCATCTTCCTCGTCTTCCGTTGCTATGGCGACAGCCAGGAGATGCAAGGACGGTAAACGGCCCTTGCCATCCGATGCGAAGTTTATTGCTTCCGGTTGGAAGTAGCAACAAAACTTTCTCCCCTGGTTGTAGTTCTCTCTCTTTTGCAGCTTTGTTGTATCTTTTAGCATGTTTAGCGCGGGCTTTTGTAAGGTTGGTAGTAGCTAGATCCCATCCTAGCTTTAGCCTTTCCTTGAGCTCAGATACATACTTGCTTGCAGAGACGACTGTCTCGTCAGCCTTTTGGTCTGTCAGGGACCGAAGTAAGGCTTCTAGTGGCCCCTTTATAGGTCTGCCAAATAAAAGTGTAGCTGGCGCGAATCCCGTAGACGCTTGGGGTACCTCTCGGTAGGCGAATAAGGCAGCCGATATATATAGGTCCCAGTCTTCCGGTTTCTCCTGACCCAGCTTACGTAACATGGTGGTGAGGGTGCCATTAAAACGTTCCACGAGCCCATTTCCGGCCGGATGGTAGGGACTTGTGTGGATATGTTTGGCCCTCAAGATCTTAAAGATCTCCTCCATTAACAGGCTACGGAATTGGGATCCATTGTCCGTCAAAACTTGTTGAGGGAATCCCAACCGTGTAAAGATTTGCACGAGGGCTTCTGCGACATGCTTGGAATTTATGCATGGTAGCGGTACAGCTTCGGCCCACATTGTGCAAGTGTCGACTAAGGTCAGGATGAACCTGTGCCTTCTTTTGGTCCTTTCCAGGGGTCCAATGATGTCGACAGCAACTGTTCAAATGGAGTACCTACTATTGGCATTTGCCCCATGGGTACTGGGGGTGTCAAGTGCTTGGGTGCTACCCGTTGGCACTGGGCGCAGGATTTCACATACCTGATAATGTCAGAGTTCATTCCTGGCCACCAATAGTGGGTTTTTATTCGCTGAATAGTGGCGTTTTGTCCCATATGTCCGCTAAAGGGAAGAGAGTGCCCCATTTCTAAGATCTGGCTTCTGTACTGCGTTGGTACTAGGAGCTGGTTATTCCCCGTGTCCGGGTTGCCCGTTCTACGATACAATATGCCGTCCTTAGAAAAGATGTCTCCGTTGTGTCTGGGGTCCTTAGCCATGGGCAGTTTTCTAAAGCAGGGCTCCAGAGTAGGGTCCTTTTGTTGCGCCTCCTTCAGTTCATTCGGCAACAAGTTTGGTGCAGGCTCCTTCTCCTTCTTGGCTTGCCCTCTTGTGGTTACCGCTGCCACAATCAGCTCCTTTGGTCTCCCAATAAACACATATCTACATCCCAGGATAACTGGGTAGATCGGATCATCCATTATGGCCGCTTTAATAACACCTCTGACAAAGTCAGAGTGTATTTCTACCAGTGCGATAGGCAGCGTCCTGGGCGCATCACTCTTAAAAACTCCACTAAGTTTGACGGTTTCCTCTGTCTCCTGACCTGGTTTGACTAGGTGTCTAGCAACAATACAACTAAAACTTAATCCAGTGTCAAAGAGACAAGTGGTTGAGGTACCATTCAAAATTACAGTTCCTCGAGTTGAGGGTCGGTCCCCCTCAGGTTGAGAATCACTGACATTGACTCTACCTTTCGAGGCTGTATGCAAACATCCAACGCGGTTAGGCCCGGTCTGCTTGCCCTGATCAGACGTTCCTGCTGTAGGTGTCTTTCCTTTTCCTTGACCTAGGTGGCCGCGCTGCCACGTAGGCTTGGTGGTTTGATCAGAAGTATTATTTTGGGGATATCGGGTTTTGTAGAATTTCGATTTTTCCTGGGGAGGTCTCTGGTTATTACTTTCTCGTTGGTTATAATGTTGAGAAGGATTGGAAGAATAGGATGACTGCTCTAGATTTTGTTTTCGAGATGGCTCATCTGTGGGTTTACGTTTTGTGCTGGGAAGTTCGGCCATTGCATTGGTATAGCGTTCTGCCTTATTGAGTATGTCCTCAAGCCTGACTGCGCCTTGTTCAGCCAAAAAATCTACGGGTTTCGTTTGACAAAGTTGACTTTATCTGTTCCACAAGAACAAGTTCAAGTAGTCCCTCATATGTAAGAGGTAGGTCAGATAATTCAATGCACTTTGTCAAATAGCCCGTGAGACGTGAAGAGAACTGCGGGAATGTTTCCGTGCTCTCTTTCCGGCTGTTTCTGAACATTTGCAGAAATTTTCGGGCGGTCATCTCAAACCGCTCTAGCAAGGCCTTTTTCAGCATGTCGTAATCATGTTGGTTGGTTCCCAGCTTTGTATATACGTCATAAGCAGTACTTTTCAGTGACGTTGAGAGTTTAAGTGCCCAGCGGGTACTCTCCAACCCATACAGATTTGCGAGCCTCTCGAATTTTTCTAGATAGCTGTCAATTTTCTCATTGGGACTAGGAAAAGACTCTAAAGCAAAAGACATCGCAGTTAATTGGGCAGACTGAGTGCTGGAGAGATCCATTGACTGCGACTGGGGCGAAGACGGCTCTTCGTTATTTGAAGTAGAGGCGCCCCGACTCTCTAAAGCCTTAAGCGCCAATTCATGCTGTCTTTCCTTGTCTCTCTCTTCGCGTTGTCTCTCCTTCTCTCTTTCCCTGCGGGCGTCCATCTCTGCCTCAATTTTCTTCTGCTCCAATTGACGATCGTCCGCTTCTTTCTTCCTAGCTTCTGCCCTCTCTTCCGCTTCTTTCTTCTCTGCTCTATCATGCGCTTTTTTCCTCTCTGCTCTCTCTTGCTCCGCGTCATACCTTTCAAGTTCTTTGTTGACAAACAGGTTCGCGGCTTCTCCTTCTAATCCTGAGTCCCTCGCCTCCTGTCTCAAAATGGATCTTATCCTAATTCTCTCTGCCATACCAAAGAACTGGATGCTTCTAAGACTAGAGAATAGTAAGATGGAACAAGAAGGGGAAAAAACTCAAACTCGCTACGAGAAAAAAAACTTAAAGTATAAATTTACTTGTGTTACCTCCTACTTGAAATGTGCAATCTTATCGCAGCTATTATTGTCACTTAAGACTCTTAACGCAAGCGACTATGCCACTAAAATGGTAAGTTACACTAGAAAAGAATCTACTCTTACTAACAGTAGAGAAAAATTTATATTAAAACAATTTAAAAGGAAAAAAAAATTTTTTTTTTTTTCCTAAAATGTTAATTCTCTAACAACAAACTCCGTCCCTGAAGACAATTTTGAGATGAGACGTAGTTAACTTAATTTTTAAAAATCAGAACAATCCGTCTTTAGCTTAGCTCAACTCAAACGCTTCAAAACCTTTAGTGATTGTAAAACAATCACGCAGTCCCAGCAATTATATAACCAAAAAATTTCAATTCCCTCTGCCAGAGAATACAAAGGTGACAAATCTTTTATTATCACTAACTGCCTGCTCCTGTGGAAAAAACAAACCTGCCTTAATTATTGTGTGGTCGGCCCAAATACTGAACGGCTTGGTCTAGGGGAAGTAATTACTTTTTAAAGATTATACCCTACTTCACAAAGACAATCAACCACACTCTATTTTAACTAGGTTCAGAATCTCGAACGAGCTAACCATATATTGTCGTAATTTTTATCTGAGAGGGTTCTGATGGATATTGGTCCCTATAGAGTGTAGAGTGATATTGAAGGCTCTGTGAGAATAAGGATTTAGGAGAATGGGGTAGTAGATTCACAAGCGCGGGGAAGAACAAGGACAGTCTCTTGTTACGACAATATCTGTTTCTCACAGACTATTCCTATCTCTCTTCTGAACAAACAATTGTTTGTCAGTTCCAGTCGCTCAGGCGCACTCACCGATTTGGTGATTCTGTCGCACAACGTACATGAATACAGCCTACACAGATGGGAAATGTTTGGAGTTTTGGGCCAGCCGACAACCAATACGAATAAAGTTTAATACCTTTATTATCATAAATCAGTCACAAATAATTATACATTTACAGTCAAAAATCAAAGGTTACAGAATACAAATATGACAAGGGAAGAGGGGGGGGGGGGGGGGTTGAGGAGAAATATCCCATCCACCGTTTCCCGTTTGTATTTACTAACAGACAAGACCCGGTCCAAAAGACAAGAAAGGGGGGGGGGGGGGGGGATCAGAGATAGGCAATTTAACCAACTGGTAAATTTATTACTCTGAGGCAAGGGGTTACAGTAAAGGGGGGGGGGGTAGAGGAAAAGCTAGGGTTCTCAAATGTCTCCCTTTAATCAACAAATTTTACGGGAGGGGGGAATGAACACAGTTACACAATCCCGCTAGGAGAAGTCCCGTACAAGGAATATAATGCACCTTAATACTAGGTCGAACTAATTAAAAGGGTAAAGAAAAGATTAAATCTCCTTTCATTCAAAAAAACACACCAGGGCTGGCCATCCCACAGACACACACGCAGACTTACCAAAATGGTGAATTCTGGCACTCTAGGAATTATTTACCACAGCAGCTAATACCGTGGAATAATGGACTGGTCTTCTTATTTCTTCCGTGTCAGGCCCCAGATTTAACGAGGTAACAAATAGTCTCAAAAAATCGCCAGACGGTGAAGCGTAAAGGCTACAGTTGGTTTAGATAAAGTTCCTAATGAATGGCACAGGCACTTGGCTAGGCGTGAGGTATGGTGTGGTTCCTAAAATTGGCACAGCTGGTGGAGATAACTTTCTTTTTCCGTACTGTCACAAGTTAAACACACTGAGGTAAGTTCTTCTTCGGGGGTGGGTAAAATCCACTGAATATACTTGACAGAGAGCGTTCAGGTAGATCTATGTTCTTCCTCACAAATAGGGCAGTGAATAAAATATGTTCTGCTTCCAGTTTACTTTAAGGACTATATGAACTAGTATTTTAAAAGTGTTTCTTGGGTGGCTTTATTCTCAGTTAAATTCAGAGGAGCGGGGCCCATTACAGGTCGCCACATGTTTAGCTTTAAAAAAGTTCATATGTTACTGGAGTTATCGAATTGAGTTGGCAGAACTCTGTATATAATTAATAATTGCTGGGATGCAGGTTGAATGATCGTTCTGAATGAAAGATAATCAAAACAAGAAATGCATTACAAATCATATTATAATCTGACACGCGATAAATTACAGTTAGCCTATTTACTTTATTAGTGTCGTCAATTTAACAAATCAGGAAAACTCCCCGTGAGTTAAAAATAATTAAAAGCACATCTATCTATACAGAACTAAACTGTATTTACTAGTTATAATTCCATTTAACGTCTGCAAAATTAATTTACGCGTCAATTGTATTAGGAAATACTTTTAGAAGTAACATTTAGTTTGCACTAGAACTTTGAAAATGGGTTTATTTAATAAGGTTAAATTTACACCATAATCCAGTGAAATAAAATGAAATAACTAGACCACTAATCACTCGAAGCTAATGTATAAATTCTCGTCTGCGCAGAAAGAATACACTCCAATAGTCAACAAAGGTAGATGAAATCTAGCAGGAATCCGACTAGGCTATATGCTAGTGAAACTAGGATTCTGTCAGAAACGAACGATATAAAATGCAGTTTTCGGAGTTCTTTATTTATACTATCTCGAATGTAACTTAAATGGGACGTGTCGGATTTTCACACCTTTCTTGAAGAATAGCAAAATCCGAGGTACAACGCCAGTGTGTTAACCGCTGTGTTTCCTCCGTTTCCCCGGTCTACCGATCTTCTTCGTCTCAGGCTGCTCGCATGAGGGTGCGAAAATTTCTCGAGAAACTAACTACGTTAGCTGAGAGTTCCCTGATTTCTTTAGATCGTATACCGCTCCACGTTGAATTCTGAAGATCAGCCTGTCTTTGATGGTACCGCTGTTCTGAGAAGCTTTGGCAACTCCCACCAGGCGGGGCGACAGCCAGGTAAGAAAATGAACTGCTGTTAATTGCTCTAGATACAGGAGTGAGTCTCTGGCCACGTCCTCTTTTGGGCCGGCGTTAAGGAAAAGATTGCTATAAATCGTTCTCAGAGATGGTCGTGGGCGTGATTTAACCTCCCATCAAAAGCCATGCGATCTCAAAAGTTCACAGAAGATAGCAGGCTACATATTAATGATCCAGCGTGTAAAATTCTCGTGGAAATGCTGCATGCGGGTTAAAGTTACAATAGATGATCAGGGGTTCTAAAGTTATGAGAGGCCAATATTCTGTTATAATCCATCGAGTCAGGGAAATTCATTTGTCATACTTAGACGTACGTCACATATATGACAATCCAATTGATCCCAATTTTACACACAAACACACACTCACATGCACGCACGCATATATATATATATATATATATATATATATATATATATATATATATATATATATATATATATATATATATATATATATATATATATATATATATATATATATAAACGAGAGCAGTTTTCAAGGGGCGACATTATTTTATTTGCCCTGGGCGCCATCAACCCTAGTTACACCTCCGAGTATAACAAGTAACCATATGATCTTCTATGGGTTACCTTTGCTACTTTTGTTGTTGTCCTTTTTTTTAACATCTGTAGTTTGATATTTTTGTGTCCCCACGAATTATGTGATTTTCGCCGAAGTTAGCGTCTGCAGACTTACGTTAGCCAGGTAACCAAATATTTCTCTGTGATTTGCACGGAAAGAATAGGACTACCGCACCCTTGGGCATGCCGTAAAAGGTCCACTAATGTGAGATTGTGTTTAGGGCTGGCAACATCATCACGTGGAGACACTGGAGCTACAGCAGTTGTTTTAGAAAGGACGGTAACTTCGTGAGAAGCAAGTGTAGGAGAGTTAATACACGTAATAGTGGTCGTGGTGGTAGAGAAAGTTGTGGTGGTACTACAGCGTCCGAGTGGATAAGCGATTAGAGCGGTTTCCTCTCATCCGCGGCCAAGTTACCGGGATCGAAATTTGGTAGCATCATGCTCCATTCTAACCAGCAGTAAATGAGTTCCTGGCTCTGCTCTTGAGTTAAGGAAGACAAAAGGCAGCAAGGACAGGAAATGATCCCACCACCTCATCAAATAAAGCTAGACATAATATGGTAAAGTCTCTGACACTTTACTCCCCAATGTCAGTATCTGCTATGGGACTATACTTTAACTTTTTGCCTTGTCAGTAGTAGCAGTAATATCTTACTTACTTACTTAGTCGTTCCCCTTCTACCGTGAGGTGTAGAGGTTTGGAAGAGAGAGCGCCAGACTATCCTATCGGCTGTCTTCCTCCTGGCCTGGTTCCATTCTAGTCCTCGGTTCTTCAAAGATTGTCTAATGTTGTCCTCCCAGTGGACTCTGGGTCGTCCTGGGGAGCAGTAATGTCAGCAGGTGTAATAGTACTAATAGAAGCAGCAGAAGTTGTCCTAGTACTTGTCGGGCTTCCAAGGACCCACCCTCAGATTTCCGTTATGGGAGGGTGGGACCAGGGTAAGAAAGGCAATTCTCCAATGCACTGACTCTTGAGGAACTGGTGATGCCGATCGTGCTAATCGCCAATAAGTGATTACAATTAAACAGTAACGGCTATAACAAAAAAGAGAAGCTATCAAAGTAATCGAAAATAATGACAATATTTTTAAATGATGTGAAGTACAAGTTATCACAGAAAACTGTGCACTGGAAGAATGTTGCAGGGACCGTATGCTCGATCAGCAGCCAAAATGACTGCACCAAATTCAAGTATTAGAAGACAAAATAAAGGGAGAAGAAATAAGAAGTAGTACTGGAGTAATAGTAGCAGTAGTAGTAGTAGCAGTAGTAATAGTAATAGAAGTAACAGTAAAAGTTGTAGAAGACAAAGAAGGGTACCAGTTGTAACAGTAGTTGTAGCGGAAACAGCCGCGGAAATTGTAGCATCAGTAACAGTAGAAGTTTTAGGAGCGGCAGCAGTAGTAAAATCAGCTGCTGCAGCAATAGTAGTAGTAACAGTAACAGCATCAGCAATAATAGTAACAGCAGCAGCAGCAATTGTAACAGTAACAGCTGCTGCTGCACCAGCAGCAGTAGTAACAGTAACAGCAGAAACTGCATCAGCAGTGGTAACAGTAATAGCAGTAGTTAAAGCAGCAGTATTAGTGGTAGTAACAGCAGCAGTAATAGTAATAGTAACATCAGCAGCAGTAGTAACAGTAAGAGCAGCAGCAGTATTAATAACACCAGTAGCAACAGTAGTAATAGTAACATCAGTAGTAACAGCGGCAGCAGCAGTAACAATAACAGCAGTAGTTGCAGCTGGAGTAGTAGTAACAGCAGCCAGTAGTAGTAGTAATAGTAACATCGGCAGCAGCAGTAATAGTAGTAATTGTAGTAGTAGTAGTGTTAGTTGTAACAGTAATGGCAGCAGTAGTAGTAATTGTAGTAGTAGTAATAGTAGTAGTCGTAGTAGTAGTGTTAGTAGTAACAGTAATAGCAGCAGCATTAGTAGTAACAGCAGCAGCTGCAGTAGTAGTAATAGTATCAAAGCAGCAGCAGTGGTGGTAGTAGTAGTAGTAGTAGTAGTAGTAGTAGTAGTAGTAGTAGTAGTAGTAGTAGTAGTAGTAGTAGTAGTAGTAGTAGTAGTAGTATTTGTAGTAGCAGTAATAGCAGCAGTAGTAGTAACAGCAGCAGCAGCAGTAGTAATAGTAACATCGACAGCAGCAGTAATAGTAGTAATTGAAGTAGTGGTAGTAGTAACAGTAATAGCAGCTACAGCAGTAGTAGTAATTGTAGTAGTAGTGTTAGTAGTAGTGGAAGTAGTGGTAGTAGTGTTAGAAGTAACAGAAATAGCAGCAGCAGCAGTAGTAGTAATTGTAGTAGTAGTAGTAGTGTTAGTAGCAGCAGCAGTAGTAGTAATTGTAGTAGTGTTAGTAGTAGTAGCAGTAATTTTAATAGTAGTAGTGTTAGTAGTAACAATAATAGCAGCAGCAGTAGTAGTAGTAGTAGCAGTAGTAGTAGTAGCAGTAGTAGCAGTAACAGCAGCAGCAGTAGTAGTAGTAGTAGTAACAGTAATAGCAGAAGTAGTAGTAATTGTAGTAGTAGTAACAGTAATAGCAGCAGCTGCAGTAGTAGTAGTAGTAACAGTAATATCAGCAGTAGTAGTAATTGTAGTAGTAGTAGTAGTAGTAGTAACAGTAATAGCAGCAGCAGCAGGAGTTGTAGTAGTAGTAGTAGTAATAACAGTACTAGCAGCAGCAGTAGTAATTGTAGCAGTAGTAGTAATAGTAGTAACAGTAATAGCAGCAGTAGTAGTAATTGTAGTAGTAGAAGTAGTAGTAGTAGTAACAGTAATAGCAGCAGCAGCAGTAGTAGTAGTAACAGTAATAGCAGCAGTAGTAGTAATTGTTGTAGTAGTAGTAGTAGTAGTAGTAGTAGTAGTAGTAGTAGTAGTAGTAGTAGTAGTAGTAGTAGTAGTAGTAGTAGTAGTAGTAGTAGTAGTAGTAGTAGTAGTAGTAGTAGTAACAGTAATTGCAGCAGCAGCAGTACTAGTAATTGTTGTTGTTGTAGTAGTAGTAGTAGTAGTAGTAGTAGTAGTAGTAGTAGTAGTAGTAGTAGTAGTAGTAGTAGTAGTAGTAGTAGTAACAGTAATAGCAGCAGCATTAGTAGTAACAGCAGCAGCTGCAGCAGTAGTAATAGTATCAAAGCAGCAGCAGCAGCAGCAGCAGCAGCAGCAGCAGTAGTAGTAGTAGTAGTAGTAGTAGTAGTAGTAGTAGTAGTAGTAGTAGTAGTAGTAGTAGTAGTAGTAGTAGTAGTAGTAGTAGTAGTAACTGCAGTAGCTGCAGCTGTAACACGAGCTGCTGCAGTAGTAGTAATAGTAACAGCAGCAGCAGCAGCAGTGGTAGTAGTATTAGTAAACAGCATCAGCTACAGTAGTAGCAGTAATGGTAGCAGTAGCGGTGGTAGCAGCAGTATAAGTAGTAACAGCAGCAGCTGCAGTAGTAGTAATAGTAACAACAGCAACTGTACAAAACATCTTTGTTATTACCATATTCTGGAATATTCACCAGACAAACTCGTATGTCCAGTTTGATGGAGCGCGTGACAATCCTTCTGAATGAAAATGAACTTCGCAAAAATGTTACACAAAATCAGCACTTTTAAGCGGACAAAACTGGTCAGATTTGACTGCCTGGGCCCTGGAGGCTTTCTTCAAATGATAGCTGAATCTCTTTAGAAGCACATAGCTGGAGGGAAAAAAATATGAGAGGACATTGTGTGATGAAAAATATGTCATTGCTAATCCAGAGAAAATGACATAGAAAACCCTCATGTACGTGTGTAACATAAAAAATTCAACCGGCGAATCTAGCCCTGCGGCTTGCTACACCGCGTGGACGATAGTCATACTTGCCGATTTCGGCGGCTTGGATAATCCCCTCGCGAGTGCTAGCGGGAGCGGTGTTCTCGCTGCTCCGTGGGAGGCGTGAATGGTAACGCTGTTCGCTCCACCTTCACCCCTGGCATCATTAGCTGTCAGAGATTAGCTCCGCCGCAAGATTAGCCGATTTAGATTATCTATACCCCACCCTATTTCTTTTCACCATCAAGGCCTACCCTTAACTTGTTATGCTTCAACTCTTGCTACGTTAATCGAAAATGAATTTAAATTTCTAAAATATACTTTTCTAACATATCTATATTTTTAAATACCAGGGCTGGGTAACCGAAATAATTCATGCATTAATTAAAGCTGGACAAAAGCCGATCTCCTCCTAGAAACTATACTCAAACCTACATTATTCCCCCACACGCGAATGAAGAAAAGCTAATTCCACTACAATGTGGAAACTGGAAGTACTAGAACAGGACAAAGAGTAAAATATACATAAGATGGGAAATAATTGAAAACATGTCACAAATCTGGACTGCGGGAAACTGGAAGACAGAATATAGACAACTGAGAACATGTAACAATTTGGACTGCAGGAAACTGGAAGACAGAATAGAGACGACAACAAAGAACGTGTCACAAATCTGGACTGCAGGAAACTAGAAGACAGAATTGAGATGACAGCTGGGGACATGTCACAATCTGGACTGCAGGAAACTGGAAGACGGAATACAGACGGCAACTGAGAACATGTCACGAATTAGGACAGCAAGAAATTAGAGGAGAGAAATGAGACCATCAATAGAAGACACGAATGAACAAATGCTGATCAAACTTCAATTAACCTCAATGGCTCAGAACGTCTAGCCACCGAAGATCATCGACAAAAACTATATGCTCAGTTCACAAATTAATGCAAGGATAATACCGAAGACGCAATGCTACATAAAAAAATGCTTAAACCAAGATACAGACCGCCTAACATGAGCAAAGGAAGACATACTTGGCATTTCAGGCAGTCGGGCACTATGTTAAGCTGCCTGCTTGAATTATTTAACACTTCCTGGGACGAGACGTCCCAAATAGGAGCCGGCGATGAAAACTGTGTCCGCCATAATGGTAAACGGAATTTGGTGGTATGAGTTCTTTCACTGTTAACATCCCAAACCTGCTAGGTTACAGTCTTTCAACGTGGTATTCAGAGTTCATGTCCTTAGACTTAAATAACTATTCTTGGTGCATATAAATAAGGTGTCACTGACTCGACTGACATGCCCAAAGACAGGAAACAAAATTATTGACTCGACTGAAATGCTTAAAGACAGCAAACAAAATTATTGACTCAAATGAAATGCCTAAAGACAGGAAACAAAATTATTGACTCAAATGAAATGCCTAAAGACAACCAACAAAATTATTGACTCAAATGAAATGCCTAAAGACAACAAACAACATTATTGACTCAAATGAAATGCCTAAAGACAACAAACAACATTACTGACTCAAATGAAATGCATAAAGACAACAAACAACATTATTGACTTAAATGAAATGCCTAAAGACAACAAACAACATTACTGACTCAAATGAAATGCCTAAAGACAACAAACAACATTATTGACTCAAATGAAATGCCTAAAGACAACAAACAACATTATTGACTCAAATGAAATGCCTAAAGACAACAAACAACATTATTGACTAAAATGAAATGCCTAAAGACAACAAACAACATTATTGACTCAAATGAAATGCCTAAAGACGGCAAACAAAAGTAACCGTACAGTTGTCAAGGGAAATAAGAAAGCGTAAATGGGCATATTGAAGGCACCCATAAGAAATAAGGAAATAGAAAACTAGACAACAGAAAAGTAATAAATGATAGGCTTACCAAGAATTCAAACTCAGGACCATCCGACCGGTATCATTGCCTCGCTACGGGACTGAAAAGGCAAGTTATAGATGTGACTGCGTCTGGATCGTTTTCCTGGGTCTTTATTTCATAGTTGCGTTGAATGTCGCGACCATGTCCAGTGTCTACGAAGCACAATTAATTTGGTGCTGGGTTGGCAGTGTGGTTAGTCACATGATTCACAAACAAAGCTAAACAGCTGGCTGAAACGTCAATCCCAAAGACAGACATGATAATTCATCACTAACTCAACAAACTCTAGAGCACAGGATTTCAACAAATACCCTCCAAGCTCTTCTGTCCTGTACCATCCTTTCAAAGCCTTTACATGTCTCCTTTGTCCCTTTATTGTCTGCTCCCAGTTCTCTTCTTCGTGTGTTTTTTTTTTTTTTTTGGTCTCCATCTATTTCTCTGTCTCTGTGGATTTCAGAACAGGGTCTGCCTTGTAATGCTATCAAATGGTTTACTCAATGTATGTCCTATCCAAAGCCAACGTCTTCTCCTCACATCTCCTTCCACTGAGATTTGTCTCGTTCCTGTCATCAGTTCCACATTAGTGATCTGGTCATACCATTTCAATCCTTCTATTCTTCACAAGAACTCTTTTATGAAAATCTGTATCCGTTCTGGGTGACATTTCGTTGTTGTTCTCCAACGTTTCAGAGCCACACAATAGAAATGATTTGACATCTGAGTTGAAGATTCTGAAGATGTATGTCCAATCCTCCTTAGTCGCATTCTACGAAATGCCTGGCAGGTTGCAGTGTTAATATTCACTGCTCCAGTTCCGAGCCTCAGTAACGCACGGGTGTGGACAGCAATTAATAACCAATATTAATAAAAATAATAATAATAACAGCACTTAACTGAAACTTTCACCCACCATGTTTTGGGGAGAATTCGTAGACTGTACTCAGCAACATAAATAGAAAAAAATAAACAAAGGAAATCGAAGAGAACGAAGGAAAAGCATTTAAACCCCACCCGCTGGAGCGATTACGTATTCTGTTGTCATTCAAGCTTATCTCACTGGTTCTTCAGTTACTAGACTTGTTTATAGACCGTCCTTGTCTGTCGCTGGAGCGCTATCTCGTCCCTGCTGTTGTTGAACGGATCTCGATCCAGCTCAGTTGTCAATTAATCAGAATGTTGTCTGTTATTGTTTCCTCGGATTTCGCTGAATGTGTAGTCTGCACCGACGGAGGAACGCACTAAAATGTTCACATCATGAAAGAAGGAAATCTACAGCAGTCTCAACAGTAGTCTTTGTGTCCTGACATCAAACACGAGATTACGTGTAATAAAAGTAAAGCTTATCTCCATATTACTAATTGTCTAAGTTAAACGTCATGTAACGAACAATGAAAAAAAAAAATGCCATCTGCTTTTCCGGAAAACACGGAAAAGACGCGCACTGCACCGTGAAAGCTAAATTAAACACTTATTAAAAGAGAACGCACGACGTTCAGTTTTTTTTGTTTGTTGGTGTACTAAGTCATGACAAGTTTTCCTGCAAAGATCCCATGAAGTTAAATGAACGAAAAGGAGTGAAGTTATCACATGTGACTAATGCGGTCATCTGGACATGCAGCAGATAGAACGCAACATAATTATTTCTTGTCATATTTTGGCGGGATGACTTGAATTTGATCCACTGTCATTAAGCGTCAGCTCTTTCATTTATTCATAACCCTCCGCTCCCCAAGGATCATAGGCCTTCAACAAACACATGCCAAGTCTTCCTGTCACGTGCCATCATCTCAAGTTCTTTCCGCGTTCTCCTCATCATTTTCACCTCTGTTTCCAGCTCTCTTCTCCACGTGCTTCTTGGTCTACCTCTGCCTCTCTTGCCCTGTGGGTTCCAGAGCTAGGACTGCCTTGTAATGCTATCAATAGGTTTCCTCAGTGTGTGTCCTATCCATCGCCATCGTCTTCTTCTCATCTCTTGTTCCACTGGCACTTGTCTGGTTCTTGTCCTCAGTTCCACGTTGGTAACCTTGTCATACCATTTTAATCCTTCTATTCTACGCAAGCAACCATTTATGAAAGTCTGTAGCTTTTTGGTTGTTGTTTTTGTTGTTCTCCATGTCTCAGAGCCATACAATAGGACTGACTTCACATTTGAGTTGAAGATTCTTATTTTCGTTTTGGATCCGATGTCTCTTGATCTCCATATATTTCCCAATGCAATGAAAGCTCCTCTTGCTTTTTTGTATTCTTATTTGGATATCATAATCTGTCCATCCAACATAATTATTTCTTGTCATATTTTGGCGGGATGACTTGACTTTGATCCACTGTCATCGAGCGTCAGCTCTTGCTGACCGATAATTGGCAGGATAATTGCTAATAAAATAAAAATGTATTCTTGTACTTTTTCTACCCCTATCTAATCGGCGCAGAATTGGCGCATTATTGCATTCTTGGCTAATGACAGATCTGCATGTGACCACCAGTTACAGAAGCGTTTTTCTTTCTTCCCTTTAAAAAAAAAATTGTATTCATTATATGGCCCCGCCATCTCATCTCAAGACGGTTTGCGTTGCACTATGTTGTGCGCCTTGCGGCCCAGTGCATCCGTCTTCAGCATGCATTTGTTCGGGACTGCTTCCCTAGCCTCTGGTTTACCTGCTGCAGTACTGCCCAACCTACAGTAATGAACGGAGTAGCATATGGCAACAACCCACTTCTGTCAACGAAAAACTGTTTGGAGATTTCGGGAACCTTGAGTTGACTATTGCCTTTATTAGTCATAAATGTGGAGGTCTGAGGGCGAACGAGGAAGAGGAAGAAGAATATGGCCCCGCGCAGTTCCCTGTGGGTCTCTGATGAGACAAAGAAAAAATAGGACTTGTGCTTCCATAGGAAAGTCGTAAGAAGCAACTAATATTAGGTTGTGTGTGTGCATGGCGTTGACAACCTCATCATGTCAGGCAAACTGCTACAGAATACATCGGTATATGAGTATATGGCAGGGTTTCTCAACCGAGGTTCCGTGAAAGGTCGCTAGGGGTTCCGTGAGAGATTGTGACTTTAAAAAAAACTGTCAATGGTTGTCTCCTCTTTGCTTTCAGCGATGGTGCAGCAATGGCCAAAATCTAGAGTATCTAATATGGGTCTTCAAAGGTATCTACCTTCACACAAGATACAGAGATACAGATAGAAGGATGATGATGCTTCTACCTTGAGGGACTGTTCACAAGATATTCAGAAATCAAGAACAATGCTGAATGCGTCTTAGGACAGTTAACATTATCTGCCCGACAACTTTTGTGAAGAAATATATTGTATGATTTAGCTCGTTCAAGCACCCAACTGATTTAATACAGTGAAATCTTAATTTATTAGCTCTGTTTAAGTCTATTTAAGGTTACTCACACATACGGGTGCAGTACACTCAAAAGGATTAAATCAACTATACATTTGTATATTCACAAATAACAAATTTAATAATCAATTACATTTAACAATGTAAAATGAATAATTCTTATTAAAAAAAAGGTTATCATCACAGGGTGATGTTATGGATATTGAAGGAATTGTCTGAAAGTTCACTTGGCAGCTTTTAAATTTGTACTTAGCTGCTAGTAAGTTTGTGGGTTTCTGCTCCAGCCCATGGTTGGTTCTTTGCAGGTTATGGACTGATGCACTCGAGTCACTGGTCAAGTCTGGAGGTTGTGACATGTTCCAAGAAATATCAAGGAGTAATCACGAAGCTGGTCCAGCGTCTTCAAGGCCCGTCTGATGATGGTGTCTAGCGTTGACAGCAGGCCACTTATACCACACACTTTGTTCCAGAGACAGTACCCTCAACTGATACCACCGACCTAAAATCTCTTTAGGAATACTGACTCCTGGCTCAGAGAAATAGTTAAGGCAACTTGTTAAAGATGCCTCTTCCACACGGTCTGGGTATTACTGTACACTAGGGGCCCCACTCTGACTTTGTGTTCAGATTCCTAGGATTCCGGCTTTCCGTGTTAATGTAGGCGGAGTTTTCTTGGAATATAAGTCCACAAGATGCTCAAACAAGGTCCGGTCCGATAAATGGAATTCAGATCCTATTCCTTACTCTGGCTACCTGGCTGTCTTCTTGGCGAGGTGAATTTCACAGTGCTCTAAACCGACGAAAGTGTCAGATTATTTTGCAACTTTCGTCCCACGCACGTGGTTGTTACTATCTGATCAGGCTCCAATCATAAGTGTTGTTTATAACAACCAGAATTGCCCAGCCAATTGTTTTTAATCATGCGTGTTATGATAACTTTCCTATTGAATTTTCTGTGTGACTCATACGTTTGTGAAATTCAAACGGTCACTTTCCATATAACGTAGTGTGATCCAGGATTATCACATTTACAACTCACAACTTCCTAAATTTATTACTGATCATATCTTCCCGGAAGCTATTACAACATTCCGTCTTTCAGGTGCCTGTCTACAATACGTCACCACGCGGATAATTTACTGCCAAACAAACATTCATCGTGTGACCAGCGTGTTGTGTTCTCTCCACGAGAGAAATTAGGAAATCACAATAGACAAATCAGCGATAAGCAACTCCCGGGGCGATCTACGTGTTAATCCGGCGCGCCCATGTCTGGTACACGAGAATTTTACCAACGTGACAGTAGGTCAATATTACATCACCTGTCTACTCTCTCAGCAGGGATGATCAGGTAAACAGACATGACGAATTATTACAGGAAGAAGTGTAAACAATGATTCGAAAATACCACATATTGTCCGAGGTAGGAAAATAGAACGCGAAGAGCATAAAATGAATTACGGGATGGCACAAGAAAAGAAAAGTTTCGAGGTCGTTCTGTGATAAGCTCCTTTTTTGTTTGTTTTTTTTTTTTTTGCGCGCGAGGCGATGTTTGCGCTCTGTGATGAATTTACCGTGATACAACGTTAAAATATCTCCAAATATAAGGATAAAATGTAGGGATAAAAATAATGCGTAAGATACTAGGAGACATGCCCGCATTTCCTACCGCCATTTAAACTAACTAGTTAGACGTGCAGACGAAACGGTTACCCTTTGTAGACGGGAGGGAAACGGAAATCAAAAAAGGAAAAATATGACTGAACACGTGTTTGAACCTAATGGGCAAAAAGACGCAATTGGTAGTAAAAGAAAAAAAATTCACGTCACTAGTTGACACAATGTAAGGAAATGGACAGAAAAGACCTTAGCTCTTATTCGAAACAGTCATTTCTTGGACGTTTTTCGATACTTGGTCCCTTTATTTGAATTCAGCGGCAAACGCCGTAGAGAAGGTTCTCGAACAAATTTCAAAAAAAACTAAACATGAGAAAAAATATGTTTTTTCTTAATAATAGAGTTATGAATATAAAACCTAGCTAGTTTGATAGCCCATCTTGAGCACAGAACTCATATCATAACCCTCCACTCCCAAAGGAGCATAGGCCTTCAACAAACACATGCCAAGTCCTCCTGTCACGTGCCATCATCTCAAGTTCTTTCCATGTTCTCCTCATCATTTTCACCTCTGTTTCCAACTCTCTTCCCCATGTACTTCTTGGTCTTCCTCTGCCTCTCTTGCCCTGGGGGTTCCAGAACAAGGACTGTCTTGTAATGCTATCAACAGGTTTCCTCAGTGTGTGTCCCATCCATCGCCATCGTCCTCTTCCCATTTCTTGCTCCACCGGCACCCGTCCAGCTCTTGCCATCAGTTCCACGCCGGCAACCCTGTCACACCATCCCAATCCCTCTATTCCACGCAAGCACCCATCTATGAAAGTCCGCAGCCCCCCGGCCGTTGTCCCTGTTGTTCTCCGTGTCTCTGAGCCATACAATAGGACTGACTTCACATTTGAGTTGAAGATTCTTATTTTCGTGTTGGATCCTATTTCTCTTGATCTCCATATATTTCCCAATGCAATGAAAGCTCCTCTTGCCTTTTGTATTCTTATTTTGATATCGCTGTCTGTCCCTCCAACCCTGTCTATACCACTGCCAAGATATGTGTATGACCCCACATCTTGTATTGGTGTTTCTTCAAGTTCAACCCTGTTTATCATTACCTGCATTTATTCGCATTATTTTTGTCTTTTCCCTGTGTATTTTCAGACCCAATTGCTGTGACCTCTCATCGAGTGTTTTCAATTTGTCCTGCATCTGATTACGGCTATGGGACA
The DNA here is from genome assembly GCA_024509875.1 of Oreohelix idahoensis. NCBI lineage: Eukaryota > Metazoa > Mollusca > Gastropoda > Stylommatophora > Oreohelicidae > Oreohelix > Oreohelix idahoensis. The sequence goes on along the minus strand of JAMPIV010006495.1, from coordinate 492,558 downwards.
GAAGAGCCAAGTCATCGGCAAAATCCAGATCATCCAACGAGCAGAGAACTAATATTCTTTAAATTATACAGACGGATAGATAACAAGGAAGATATTGACAAAAGACTGTGTTGTTCATATCAGACTAGCGACTGTACTGTTCATACTTTCACTAAAGTTTCAAATTCTCGTCCTTGAGACACGCAAATGCAAAAATCAAGCTGTAATGCAAGAGAGGGGGAAGGTGGAGAATTGTGGCTAAAAATAACTTAGGAGGCAGATTTGTGTATGGTACTGCATGTAGAACCAAGCTTGTTTTTTATGAAAAACCAAGTAGAGACAGACGGATCAACAGACAATAATACATACTTGACTGAGATCTGACTGAAATTTGACTTTTGGTTGTAGATTTGAAAAAAGTTAGGGGGGAAGTCGGTGATTGGACAAATGTAATCATATTAGCGGGACAGAGATGCGCATTTTTGCCATTTGATACAATTCTGTCCATGGGACACAGTGGTTATTGCCTGTGGTGTTGTTCCCAGAAGATAGTACATACATTTAGAGGGACGCCATCATATAGCCAGCAGCTCAGCTGAGTTTTGCTAGCAATTTACTGTGTTCTCAATTCTGAATTCTGGTAAGAATGAAAGTATTCATTTTGTATATTTTAATATTTCGAGTGATTGATACTGCCATATCATATAAAATGATTACGACAAGTAAGTGCTCACTCTAGGTCCCCAGCCCAAGTTCAGGGTCTAGAGTCAAACACAATATATGGACGCCTAACTAAGATTATGGAAGGCGGATCTATTGTTGAGATCAGTGGGAACATATCACCTATCTTATTGAATAAAAGGAAACTATTGAACATATCTCAGATGCAATGCAGTCTTGGGGAACTAGTACTATATGAAAACAACTGGGTAAGATGTGATGTGTGGTCAGAGAGATCTGACCCATTCTGTGTAATGTTGATGTGTTGTGCTGTGTGTAAGAGTGGTGCAGTAAATAAAGCACTGACACATCGCACAAATTTTGTTTCAGAATTGTGAGTTTCTGTTGTGGCACTAGGGTAGTGCCACATAAGTAATCAAGATTGCACAAGCAGATGTGTGTGCAGCCAAACAGTGTGTCGGTGCAGTCTACCATTGTATTCTAGCTACCGAGAGGAGTGGGCCACCTGAATCCAGCATCAGATCTTCACGGACAAGATGAGTGATTAGTGACCTGCTGAGGATTCACCATACTCCTAAAGATTTATAAATATTTCCCCATCACTAATATACTGAATTTTGGGAAAGATAACATTCATTACAGTTTATAAGACAATGGACAAAGCTTGTTCTAGTCACAGAGTGAGTGTGATGACACCACCCCAACAGCACATCTAGTAATAGTTCTCCCAGAGACATTAGAAATATAATTAATATTAACCAATCTTATAAATACTTATATACACACATTCCATTTTATTATGTCATACATTTATGCATTCCATTTATAACTCCATAACATTTCATATGTTCTGACCAACTAAAACATTGGTTCAGAACAAATAAATTTAGAAAAAATTTTAATATTTAAACTAAAACAGTCTGAGTTAGTTCAGTGTGTTATAAATTTTATTAAGATTATTAGACTTATTAATTATCTGTGTGTGTTTGTATATTCTACTACAACACAGTACATTTCAGTACCCTAGACTTTTTAACGTAGCTACATTCATAATAGTAAAAAAAGATATGTTTGAGGTCGTAAGTGGTAGTAAGAAGGGCCTTCTGTAATTCACATCAACATTTATCTCAGGAGCCTTCACAGCTGACCTCATACATTACACTAAGTAACATCACAACCATACAATACCATCAAAAACCACTACACGCTCACAGTGGTGGACAGTGATCGAGCAGCCCCGTATGGCAGTGCGCAATAGGACCGTGCTCACACTTGCACATATCATATTTCATTAGCATCTTGTACCGTAGAAATTTGTGATAAGACTTTTAGGCCTACTTCGATAAGTATTTTTTTAAAAATCAAGTACGAAATTTAAAAGAAAAGGAAAAACTGAAGTTTCTTATGCATATACTAATGACTTTAATTAGAGATGATATCTTTTGTGGGGGAGTGTCACAGAGAGTATATGGATCGTAAATTGCCTATATCTTCTTCTTTTTCTTTCACCCGTATCCTCTATTTATTATCACTCTCTTATCTTTTTTGTGTTTTTCGCATTCGTTCGTTTGCGACTATATACATTACTATTTTCCCATTCTAACGTTTACCTGTTTCTTTTCTCAAAACTGAGAACGCAGTTATGACGTAACGAGTCAGCCCCTACACGAGACGCAGAGTGTTAGAATGCATTCCGTCAGACAGGGGAGCAGACAGCTGTCTACAGTTTCCCCTGGGACAGTGTTTCTTCGGCTAAGTTTCTGGGCCTGAAGTGTGAGAATTCACTCCGTCAGACATGATGAGGAGACATTTGTCTGGTAGTTTGCATCTGACATGTAGTTTCCAAGGTAGATTCTCAGTGTCAGGTGATATGACACTCACGCTCCACGGCCAGTTTTGGTGTAAGGTGCGAGAAAGCAAAGTGTCAGTTATGGTTCTCATGATGAGTTTCTCGGGGAGGTGTGAAAAACTGTTTCTGCACTGGAGACGGGTTGTCTGAGATTCGCAACTGACACGCGCCCTCTCAGTCAGTAGGTGGCAGTTACGGCATGCGTTTAGGTGTTAAACGTAAGCGTTAAAGACGGAAAGGGGAGAGTACTTCGTTTTGCGAAATTAAACGTTTACCTCTTTGTCTGGTAACAGATATAACCAGAGTTTGAAACTAGATTTTCATTCTTGCTCCTAAATTTTGCAGTAGACAGATCGCTGTGCTAGATCATATATCTGTGTTTTGGCGAAGTCTGAGTTTCCTGGCCATTTTGCCGAGCTCTAGACTACCATTAGATTGCAGTATTCTAGTTCATGGTTTAGTCTGTAGTTCTGTGTGGGGAGGTAAATATTATACATATTATCTAGTATTTTGTGAAGTGTTTAAAGTGTTAAATCGCTTATTTTATTTCACTAGTTAGATTTGGTGCAGAGCGCTTAATTTATATAGTCTGTATTATTTTTAGTGACGAGTTACAGTGGAAAACAGAAATTATATTTCTAGCTTAAACTCAGTCGGCTATTAAGGAATTTAATTTTACTGCTAAAATAATCAGACGAGAACAATTTTTCTAAACTAACTTATAAATGCTAGAAGCCTCATGAGTGTTGACGGAATACGCACGTATTCCTAATTCAGGAAGATTGATGATTTTTAAATATAACTTAGTGCACGGGAAGTTTTAAATGATAAGTCAAGCGGTACGCTTGCAGTTTAAAAATGTAAGTTAAAATCCGAGTACGTAGCATGTATAAGTATTTTATTTGTGGTTTTTCTTCCCTATTCAGTGAATACTGGGATAACCCAAAACTTTGCCGGCGTTTAGTACAGAGACATACCTGTGAGAAACATAAACATTTTTATCTTTTAACCACGTGGGTTTACAAGTTAACACCTGTCTGACAGTGCGTGTGTCTTCATAAATAGACAGAGTACAACTCTCACTAACGGGTTTTATTAAAGACTAAATGTTTTATACTGGGCCTTTGAGCCAGATCAGATTTTCTGCACAAACTCTATGTACAAATTTAGCCGTTGTGGCAAGTAACATATTAACGTCAGTAACATTCCGACGGAGTTTCGACTAGTGGTGTGGTGACCAAATATAGTCCTTTCCTGAAAGTAGACACCGATCTGACATTCCTCAATTCTAGAAACCTAAGCTATTGACACTGTACTCGTTGTTAATGTTTCGTGCCTGGACAATTTTAATGTGACCTAAACAGACATCCGAAAAATAAGAACACCCAAGGAGTCGTTCCCGGAAGCAGAGAATTCATCCTGTCTTTTTGGAACTGGGGATTTCTTGGTCAAAGACTTCTCTTGACGAGTCTGTAGGTGAATGTCCTAAAAATTGTATTACCAGAAGTGGCTATCTAAGCTGTGAGTATGAACATGTGCACGTGTGCTCGGCTGAAGGAATAAAGTGAATGCAGGACGGAGTGATTTTTTTATTGTTGTAATTGGGCACCCATTTTGCTATCTTAACCTTCTGCATGCAAGTATTGCTAAATCATATTTCCCTTAAAATAGAGCAGAGATATCAAGTCTGTTCATACCTTAAGAAGGGGAAATATTAGACCTAATCCTATGTATCCTTGTCTCCTTGGGGCTATCACTTTCTTCCAACGGGACTGTGGGCATACCTCGAGGGATAAGATCTAACTGTGGGTCTTGTGTGTGTGTTTAGACTGTCTGACTCCTCGAAAGCTGTCGTAGAAGATAGGTGAGAGAGAGAAGATTTCTCGATCTCAGAGACAGCCTCTTAATCACATGCTACCATCTCACTCGTGGAAATCTATTGCTGTTACTACTTCTTACTGTGACTATCACTTATTCTAATCTATTCAGAAGGGACCAACCCAAGTCTTAATTCCCCTATCAAAAATCTACGACAGGGAGGGGCGAGAACCACGCATAAAGAGTAGATTAATAAGTTGGCCAAATTAAACACAAAAATCATTCTCTACTCAAACGAGCAATGACAATTTTTAGTAGCTTATTATATGTCGTAAATTTTTAAAGATAGGTCAGAAGATATTTATGGTCCCGTCTGAGCAGAGGCGATAGTGGTAAAATATGTGAGAATAAAGGTGTAAGAAATAGATTTTCACGAGGAAATAGTGTAAGAGGAAGATCAGTCTCTGGAGTGAGTAGTTCCTCTAGTCCAGCCTATCTATACGACTATATTTTAATCTCAGACGACCTTTCTCTCCCTATATGAAATATAAATTACACAACACACGCCCACGCACACACAATTATGTGACAACAATACGCACAAACGTGAAAAAAACTATGGATAAGTGGGTATGGGTCTGACCGACACACTAAGTTAAGTTTTTTTATTTAGTTTATTATCACTTAAACTTTACAACATCATATATATATATATATATATATATATATATATATATATATATATATATATATATATATATATATATATATATATATATATATATATATATATATATATATATATATATATATATATATATAATCATGTTTACAGACATAGGAAAATAACCCAGTAAATGCCCTCTCCCTTGTTGAGAAACAAAATGATCCCAAAGGAAGTTAATAACCCAAAAGGTCAAAGATTAACACTAGGGCATAGAATAGACAGTAAAGAAAAGAACAAGTTCCCAATAAAATGCTATCCAGTAAAAAAAGAATTAAACAATAGTTAAAAAACAAAAGAAGTTTGCAGGTGCAATGTTTCCTTTAAGAAAAGAAAATATTTCTCTCTCTCTCTCTCTCTCTCTCTCTCTCTTTCTCTGTTATACGTGGCCACTCATTCGCTCCTTACCTAATCTGGTGAAACAATCTTTTGGAAGAATAATCTGTGAATGTGCATATAAAGTCCAGTAGTTGGTATCATCCGAATCGGGCCCCAGTTCCTCCGATAATAATTAAATTTTACACGGGGAACGCCTAATTTGGTGGTAGATTTCTGAATACACAATTGACATCTAGAACAGTTAATGCCGGAACTCTCTGAGATATGGCACTCCCAGTAAACAGCATGAAAATATATGATTGCTAAAAACTGTTAATGATGATGATGATGATACTCCTATCGGCTTGCTCTGGGGTGAGTATCGATTATTAAACAGTTTATAATCCTGGATAAAATCCACTTGGGTAAACGACTGTCAGAAGTCGGGAAAAATGTTATGTATAGTGCCACAGCGGGCTGATAAAATTGAATGGAAAAAACTGGGTATTTTGTAAGTCCCGTTACTCAAATTTACAGTTTAAAAATGTTAGTGTCTCGCCCTGGCGATTCCTGTTTACACCGGTACGGGGATGAACGCCAAGGAAAACGACAACTATTATTCCTTCAGTAACTGAGGAAAAGACCACAATAGAAAACCGCTGGCCGCTGGGTTTTGATCAAGCACTGTATTAGGAAGAAAACAAAACATTTCTAAAATGACAAATCCTAGGCTATCAAGCGTAGGTATGATCTTTTATCCTCTCCGTCACCTAATTAAATTAAAAGGTACACGATATCTTAAGCAGGCAGTATCGCGTGTCGCTTTAACGAGCATTGGTTTGGTAAAAGCATGCCGCCTTTCCCCCTCCGATCCGGTAAACACTCAGCGCACAATGTCAGTTATAATTTAATTATGACTACGCTCCCTTAACAACTATCGCCTGTCATTACTAGCTAGTTGATTGTCGGCGTCTATCGTTTTTACACATGATATTAAATGCTAGTCACTATAAAAAATGTACACACAAAGAAATATAATGTGCATTCTACTCTGTCACTTTATCCGTCACTCATAGCATTACACTTAAGTCAGCTAATCTGTATTTTCTGGTGTAAACAAATGGTTGATGGATTTTACATTACTGAACCACTGGTAAGAGAATATCTACGCGTTTGCTATTTCGCTAGTCTAAACGCTCGGGAATAGGAGTGAATAAAAATGGTAAAACCTTTAACACATTTAATACTTAAGCACAACTTATATTATTACCACAATCAGAAAAATTAAATCCCCACGGGACAATTTAGCGAATAAAATGGTTCTAGTCTGGCGTGATTAGATTATCCAAAATTTCCTGAGAGACTTGATAATTGATTAGGAGAGAAGGCAGTATATATACAAATTTTGTGTAACATCTCTAACAGATGTTACAATTCACACCTTCGGCGTTGCAGGGAAACTCAACGAGCTTGGCTTCCGAGATAAATGATTCTACGGTTCGCTCACTCGCGATGCCGAAACGACATCAGAAGGCATCCCATGCGAACGGGCCTTCTTAGATTATCTCCCCCTGCCGTAGATCAAATACTTAAGTCCCCACAACATATGTCATAATTTTATGCAGGGGTACCCTGAGACTTGAAAATTATGTCAAGGGTTCCTTCAGGATAAGAATGCTGAGAAAGACTAGTGTTACGTGCAGTCTTTGATATCTTACAATATAATACATTTGTATGCTTGTTATGTTCGCAAATATTTTGTAAACAAAACAGATACTTTTTAGTGCTTAAGGAAAAGTCATTATTGAGTTTCTTCCCTTGAAAGGAGTGTCGTCACTTTCGATCGAACTCCGCGGATGAATCCAGTTTTACTGCGATTTATTCTTTGTTTGGGTAGAAATAGGTTGTTCTTGCTTCAGTGTATCTATGGCCTGAATTTATGTGTATTGTTTGTCTGGGTAGGACGAGTCTGTCTTATATCTGAATATCTTTGCATGTCTAAGTCGAACTATATGGTCTTTTGTCGCTAAAAAGGTCAAAGGGCTGTTCGGCGGATGTGTCGCTAGAGAGGTGTGATTTGGCTTCGCCCTGATGATGGGGCTGTGGTTTTTTGAATCGGCTTGTCGCCGGAAAAGTGATCGATATATGTGTAGGGGAAAGTGATAGACGTTTAGACCTATCCTGTATGCTTTACCCCAGTGTTTATTCTTATTGCCAAGGAATGGCAGAATCATATTTCTGATACCAAGGTAACAAAAGCACTTCTTATGAACTCTTGCTAAGCCACTGTTTCTCGATAGACACGATTTGTACGTCTGAGGGAATATTTAACCAGATGGTTGACATTCATTTCTAGCAGCACTATATCTGGTATGATGAAGTCAATTGTATCATGATAGAATCTACAGAGCAATGAGAACATTTAATGAATGACTAACTTTAATACAGATTCATTATCTGTATCCAAACGTGAGTTACAGCTCACGAGAGAAGCCATCTTGTATACACATATTTAAGGACTATCAGGAAGAGAAAGGGATGCCCCGTATTATCGCTTGATGAGTCCAGAGATCACTGCTACACATGAGAACCCATTACTAGCGGTTCAATATGATTATATGAAAAATATGTGCTGAACATTATTTAAAGGAATCTTCGCTAGACGAGGATAGGTCTAGAAGCCATCTTGAATGTTGTTTATAATCTGACGTGCTTTGTCAGTAAACTCAGATGATATATATATATCACGTGACCTGTCAAGTGAATGCAGTATGTAGGTCAGCGTTGTTGACATTTTTACATTAGACATTACAGAGTTTCACAGAACAGTTGGATCAATTCTTGTCAATATTAACAGGAAGACAGTATTATTGAACTAAGAAGCCCTACTTTCATCGATGGATCTTCTTATGTTCTGCTATTGTGTTGAACTTTAATATTTAAGGCCAGAATTTGTAATTCAATAAAGTGGCAGTTTATTTATTTTCAGAAGAATAACTTTGCCATTACTGTAAAACTGAGCCTATTTTGCAACACATACTATCATACACATAATTTATATATTTATGTTTACATGTTATTTGTTTGTATAGTATATTAGTTTATATGTCAGCGGGTTGTGTTTAGGTTGGGCGGTGTCCTCACAACAGAATATCCCACGTGATAGAGGGTCCGTTGTGGGCGTTTTCTTTAGGTGCAATTTCCTTAATTGGAAATTTGCTTGCAACAACTAGTTGCTATTTGTGTTAGCTGTGAAGACTGTAATTATTGTTATTTTTGTAATATTTCTTTGTTCTTTAGTTTTGTTTTGATTTGTTTGTAATTTGTTGGTCTACCCTTTTCTATCTTTCAGTTCTATTCACAATTTATATTCATATACTGTGACGTCATTTGTGTTGTTATTCCTTGCAGATTCAGTGATTACTTTCATTGATTTCCCTATTTGATTTATTTGATTTCTGCAAACGTTTTCGTATTGTCAGTCTTATTTGTACTTTATGTATTCTGTTGGCTGACATATGTTTTATATAGGTATGTTTCATAAGACACTATTGCTTGTGCACTGCACTTGGATTATGGTATAAAACAGTACTTGATTATTATTACTGTTATACAAGACCTTATTAAGTCTTGTGACCCACAGATATTGGGAAAGTGTGCTGATTAATCAAGTCATTAAGAACTTGTGGTATTATTATTGTTTCAAGTGATTAGTATTATTGTTAGACATCATGTCTACATTAGAATACTTCATTATACAAGGGAAAGCCCTTGATAAGACTGGTCAACAATTAGAAGAATGGGTAGTTGCTCAATATGACAAGACATTAGCTGCTGCTGCAGAGGAAAGAAAAGCTGCTGCAGAGGAGAGAAAACTTCAAATAGAAGAAAGAAAAGCTGCTGCAGAAGAGAGAAAAGCTCTGGCTGAAGAGAAAAGATTAGAAAAAGAAGCTGATGCTGCTGCTGAACAAAAGAAATTGCAGATGCAGGTGGAGGAAAGGAGATTTGAAGCTGAACAAAAAAAATTAGAAAGAGAAGCTGCTGCTGAACAAAAAAGATTAGACAGAGAAGCTGAAGAAAAAAAAGCAATAAGAGAACATGAATTTGAGTTAGAGAAATTGAGATTGACAAGTATGAGTAATGTTAATCAGGCATCTAGTGGTAATGGTAAACCTTCTACTTACAAGGTTAAGGTTCCACCTTTCAATCAGTCCAGTGACGATATTACATTCTGGCTGGATAGATTTGAACGTTCTTGTCGTACACATAATGTGGATAAATCACAATACGCTAATCAATTAGCAGAAAACTTGAAAGGTGAATCTCTGACTAGATTATGCCTTGTAGGAGAAGCAGATAAGGATAATTATGATGTCATTAGGGCGGCTTTGATAAAAAAAATACCAGCTAAGTGAGGAAGGCTATCGCCTTTTGTTTAAGACGATGGTGCCTGAGACAGGTGTAGAATTCTCAGAATTCATCGCAAAGGCACGTCTCACAGTTGATCGTTGGATTGAGCTTTCCAAAACAGAAAAAAACGTATGAAGGACTTATGGATTTGTTGCTCAGAGATAAGATTATGTCATGTGTTAACAAACCATTCCTTGAATTTATACATGAGCGTAAACCCAAATCTCTAAAGGAAATGGAAGAATATTGTTCCCAATATGTCACTGCACACCCCGACGTGACTTTTGGCAACACTAAGATTAAGGAGAGTATGCCAGTTGCTTCAGCAACACCATACAATCCCAATTATTCACACAGATTTCAGGGACCTCAAAACAGATTTGATAAAAAAGGTAACCATAATAGTTATCAAAACCAAGGTAAAAAATCATTTCAGGGTTCTTCTTCAAAGAACTGGAGACGAGCTGATAGCTCTCGACACAGGGGTGGTCACAATTATAGCAATTTCCATAGAGGAAGTAATTATAGAAACTATCCGAGGTATCCGTCTTGGAGTCAACAAGATCGCAATTACAGAGATACTCATTATAATGAATATGATAATGGTAACCAAGAGAACTATGACTCAAACCCAAATAGGGGTTACAATAGAGGTAACAATAACTACAGAGGTAATAATAACCGAGGTAGATCTCAAAACAGAAGACATAAACCACATTTTCAGGCAAACTCTGCACAACAAGAGTCCCATGAAGCCTATAAACAGAGTGTTACGTACATTTATTACCTAAAAGGGGGTAGTCTTCGGTCCTGCCAAATGTACGCACCAGTCTTAAAATAGTTATATTATTTGTGCGTTCGATTGATTCACGCACTGACGTGCACAATGCAGTGTGAGTTGCTTTGGACGCACGGGTAACCTAGTTAGAGAATTCTGACGTCATGTTTTGAACGGGGCAGTTCGGACCATGTTTATGTCCGATATATATTTCTTGGATTTATCTGGCAAGTTTGAAGAAGCCATTATTTTGTAATGATATCTACTGGTATTCATGATGAAGCCAATAGTGGAAGTATCAAGTAAGTGTCGCCCCATGTCATATCGAATGTTTATTGAGTTAAATTAAAGTATCAGGCCGCTCCTAGTTTTGGTCTAGCGGGAATTCATCGTAGTATGTCATTCCTAGAATGGACAGACGGAGTCGTTAGCCCTTTTGAATTACCGTAGAGGGAGGATACCTACGAGTAAACGAAGTTAATTGATTTGTATACTTCACATGTTTTTATATGCCGTATTTTCGTCAATGCCAAAGTCGTGGCATGGATATAGAGAGGTTAGTCAACACAGAACTCTAACCTGGTCGTATTGTCGTGGATGACTTTGTTTGGATTTTATATATATATGCTACCTAAGTATCGTATGGGAAAAGTCTGGAATTGTTACACGTATGATAAGAAGTATTGCTCCTTGAGAATGAATCCGTTGGCCATAAGATACGTCCTTGAAAGAAGGTCAACGGACTTGACTGCAATACATATGATATGGTAGAGGAAGTGACCCTTAGTCACTTGAATAAGAGGACTTAATTGTTAGAGAATCTTCATGAACTTGAAAAGTAATTATCAACATTTTTAACGTATGACCCTTTTGCACCTGTAACTATGATCGTCTTGTTCCACTCCGTATGTGTCACGTTAAATAAAATATATGTACAGTCATCACAGACTTGTGTGCTGCCAGTAAGTCACCAGTTAAACACTACTTGTTGGAGTTCGTTTTGAAGAACATTTTCTGACATTTTTGTTCCTTTGCAACCATTCGCGTAATGAAGTTCTTTACCATTAGAATGAACGACCCAACAGTAAATGGTATGCCAGTGTGGTCTGGAAATAAATAATTTCACAGGAACGTACTCAATCCAAGTATCGGTTGAAAAGAAGATTTGAACTTTCAAGGCGACAACATCTCAAACTTGGAACCTAGTGTGATGATGAATCAGAATCAACTTACGGTTACCAAATGCTCAAGGTCATCAATCAACCTCCACGTCAAGTTTTACAGTGACTGACTGCCTTGGGATCACCTATTCGTCATTATTACGTGCGAGCTGTTGTTATATACGCAGAGCGAAGTATTTTATCCTCAGACGTACATCCACGGAGACGAGGCACATTGTTTTTTCCCGGCACACGCGAGATGAGTATAACGTGCTTTCGTTGTTCATTTTATTACTTTTAGCTGTGCCTTCTATAGTTATGTCCATCTTTACATTTTCCATGTTATATGTTATATGTTGTACATTCGTCGTGGGAGGTAGGGAGGTTGATCTGACGAACGAGATCCATCTCGAAGCCAATTCGGGCTCTTCGTCAGACGTTCTGTAGGGCTCAACTTGTAAGTTTCAATTGAGCGATAATTCCGGTCCAAGGCTAGAAACCTTGCCGAAGTTCCGATCGCTAATTGTTCCTTATGATAGTATCTGTTTAGCTGTTTCGTCACGTTTACTTGTTGTTTTTTTGGTAGTTATTTTTACTCGTATTTAGTTTTATGATGAATTTTGTTTGTATTATGCGTCCGTCTCACCTTTCCTGTCGTTCAGTTTTTTACAAAACCTATGTTTTTACACTGTGTTGTCAATTGTCCTGTTGAGTATCTGATCGTAGTTGTCATCGTAAATTTTTACGATATTCTATTTTAGTTACACATTTCTATTTTTGTTGATTTCTACGATTGTGTTCACTCGTCTTTGATTATCGTGTCTTGTCGGTAATGTTTCTATTGTCTTTCACGTTGTTGATTTCATGACATTTCATTACATAAATTACTGTATTGATTATTAACATATTTCATAATTATATGATAACAAAATATACCGTTCTTGGACAGGAACGTGTACCTTTGATTAGAGTGTAAATTAATTGGATATTAACTGAGTAACACTTATTAGAGTGAGAAAAAAATTATTAGACATAATGGATATTTTGGATCATTTTCTCCGGGAGGGAGATAGAATAGGTAAATGGGGTTCAAGTTGTGAGGAATATGCCATTGAACATTTCTTACTTCAAATTACCCAGGATCTCAAGAATTTTGCTTTTCTTAGGTGCAAATATGGCTTTTCACAAGAGAAAGCAGTGAGACTTGCTAAATTATTATCAACCATTTTTTATGATGAAGGAAAAATAACTACTCAAGACAGTAGTGTTATTGAGGTGGATGAGTTGAAGAAAACCATAACGAAGCACAAGGGTAGGGAGATTGCCCTTACGAATGAGCTGCTACAGCAAAAAGAGGAATATGAGAAGAAGTTGTTGGCTATGGATTTTGAAAATGCTGAGATGAAGAATAAAGTGACGGTGTTGATAGAGGATAATAAGAAATTTCATGACTCCTCTTTTGGTCAGAAAAGAGAGTTAGATAATGAGGTGACCTCCTTAATGAACATATTTTTCGAAGAAGATAGTGACGATGCAAATAAACCTATTGCTATTAATACTACTTTGCAGATAGATTGCAATACACACGTGGCTCAAATTCAGAGCCTGACATCTGAGGTAACTCTTTTGAGAGAAAAGTGTAATATGGAAAAAACGATGGAACAAAACATGAAAGTTTTGGATAAGAAGGTAGCAGATCTTACCTTGGCAAATCAAGAACTCAGGAATCTGCTATGTCATCAGGAGAAAGTGTCTCAGGAAAAACAGATAAATATTGAAAAATTACTCATGGAGAAAAATGAGTTAGAGAATGAAGTACGCTCAGTAAAAATATTACTTGACAAGGAGAATAAGGTCATTGGAGAATTTGATAAGTTAAATATGACTATGAAGACAGACTGTCATGCTCATTTGGCTCAGATTCAAGAACTGACATCTGAGATTCCTCTTTTGAAATTAAGGGTTGAGGAACTTACGAATAGCCATCAAAATGCCACTGAGGCACTTGAAAAAGAAAAGGCCATTAATAAAGAACATGTCAGTAAACACACTATCGATGTTGAACATCTAACTCAAACTGCTCCTGCAGAACTCGAAGTTAAAGATTTAAATATTATGAATGGGATTGCTAGAGAGCTAGAACAAGTCAAAAGGAATTATGAGAAGTTGATGTCAGATTATGTAGATTTGAAACTAGAATCTGAAGATAATAAAATTCAGCAGCAAATAGAAGCGGAAAAACAGAAAAAAATGATAATGAATCTTAGAGATAGAAAAGTCAGAAAGGGAAATAACAAGAATTACAATTCTTTTAAAGGGAAACAATTTTGTCAAACTTCTCCATATAATGTATCTTCTAGCCAATCTCACAGATCACAAGATTTTCATCAGAATAATTTTGGAAATAATCAAAGCAATAATTATTATCATAATGGGAAATTTAGATCACAATCTTTAAATAACAGACAAGGTTATCAAAATAGACAGTATGGTCAATGGCACAATGGTAATGGTCATACTAACCGTGATTTTAACGTAAACAAAAATGCAAATACTAGCAATTTTGGGGATAATAACCAAAATCGATCGCTACGAAGATATAGATCTTCGAACCAGCCACGACAACACTCTAATGTTGCTTTGAGTGATACACATTCAAACAGGGAACAGGATAATAATGTTAATGCACATAGTGCTATGTCATGTTCTCTGGATTTCGAACAGGTCAAGTCTTGTGAGGAGAGTAATACCCCATTCCAGCCCAAGGCGATCACAACGCTGCGATGCGGGCAAATTATACCAAGCCTACCAGCGGCTTGTACGGCCACGTCAGCTACTGACTATGGAACAGGAAGCCTTAAATTAAATAAGGGTTTTATAAATGGCATTCCATGCTCTCTTTTATTCGATTCAGGCTGCAGTACTGTGGGAGTGCGGAACTCTTTGGTCGACCCCGCCTGTGCAACTGGAGAGACCATCCAATGTGTTACTTTTAGTGGGACAGTGGAAACATTCCCCACAGCCATTATTGAATTAAATACACCATTTTTTTCAGGAAAGATCCACGCCTGTCTTCTTCCGAATCCAATTAGTGATGTCATATTGGGTCGAATACACAGTATAAAAGAGTGTACACCAGAGCAAATTGCCAAATGGGAAAAGCAGAATATACAGAATGCCTATGCATTTAATACTATTCCTAGATTTGTTTCATATGCTCATATTGCTAAATTGCTATGTAATGATAAGATCTTGGAATCTAGCATCGAAAATGATTCCATTGTTCATTACGCCACTGTTGCTAATGCATTACAGCCTTTACGACATGCGTCCATTCTTAAGAAGGATATTAAGGTTTCAACGCAACCTGTGAAGACTAGTAAGTCACTCCGGGGGACATATACCTTCCCTCGACTTGATCAGCAGGCAACTGATCGTAAGAAAAAACTTACGTTTGTGAAAAAGGAAAATGATGTTCCTAATAAAAATAAGAGTAGTTGTAACTCCGTTGGGAAAATTAATACCAATAAGGTTGCCAGTAAGATTTTAACTTTGCCCAGCAAGCAGGTTTCTACGACATGCCATACACCTACACCTTTGTCTGGCATAAGTAATAATAATCAAGTACAAAAGTATGGTACATTTAAGAATAATCCTACAGGTATAAATAAGAAATATTATAATATACCTAAGAGGACTAATGTTACCCATCAACCTTGTTCACATTCTTGTGACTATGGTACCACTTATATTGGTAGAGGTGCATCTTCTCGCACCATCCTTGTGCAAAATCTGCCACAGCGAACTAGTTGGCAAGCACTAGGAGATTTTCTCAACCACACGGCAGACGTTAGGTTCGTGCGTCTGTTACCTCATACCAATAACAGGTATGGTGACGCCGTGGTTACTTTTAGGACCAATAGAGATGCTCGCATGGCTATCGAGCGGGACAATGGTGTATATTTCCACCACCATTCTCTCCGATTACAACTGGTTCCCGATTCTGCGTCACGCAGATAGTAACCTACTATATTTGATTTTGATTTCACATTCTTTGATGACTCAGCCTATGCAGTCATCATCTCTTTCTTGTAATAGTTACTTGTTCTTTTTCTAGTTCTCATGAACTGTTCCAATTGAATTTTATGCCATTCGGATTAATGAATGCGCCAGCTACCTTTGTACGCATGATGCGCCGCATATTGTCTCATCGTCCCGATATCATTACTTATATAGATGACATCTGTCTTTTCAGTGACTCTTGGGATGAACATATTCATGGATTAAAAGCTTTACTTTCTACCTTACGGGATTATAACTTAACAGCGAAACCTTCAAAGGCTTTTGTCGGTTTTCATGACATCTCATTTCTGGGTCACCGCATAGGTCATGGTTTCATGTATACAGAAGACAGTAATGTCTCTAAAATTTTAAACATCTCGGCACCTAAGACAAAAAAACAAGTTAGATCTCTTTTAGGACTAATACAGTTCTATTCAAAATTCATCCCTCATTTGTCTACTATAACTGCACCTTTTTCGTCTCTACTGAAGAAAGGCACATCTAATGTAATAAAGTGGTCGCAGGATCACCAAACGGCATTAGACTATATAAAACGATTTTTTTCAAATGAACCTTTTTTGAGGTTGCCTAACAAAAATCTCACTTTCATTCTTCGCAGTGATGCATCTTCTTACGCTATTGCTGCAGTTTTGATGCAGGAATATAACGGCACCTTATTTCCGGTGATGTACGTGTCCAGAAAACTTACGGAGAGCGAACTCAAATACTCCGTTCTGGATAAAGAGCTCCTCGCATTAGTATGGGCAATCACAAAACTGGAACGTTACCTCCTCGGCTCACACTTTGTGGTGGAATCTGACCAAAAAGCTCTTACCGCACTGAACACAAAGAACGTTAAATCATCGAAGTCAGCGCGTTACGCTATAGCGCTTCAACCATTCAATTTTGAAATACGAGCTATTCCTGGAGTGAAGAATGTGTTCGCAGACTGTTTGTCGAGATGCCCAAGCGAACTTGTCGAAACTAAACCACTTCCAGATGTTGAAACATCCTCACCGATAATATGAATAACTTTGTACATTATCATTGATTGTACATCTATAAAGACTGTTTATATAACTGAAGTATTCGTATAAGTATAACTTTCAGGATATACTTACTTATAGATTATAACATTACTTCTTGTGTAGTAACATTTTATTAGTACGGGAACATTGATACTATAGTAACGTTTTATTAGAACGGGAACAGTGGTATTAGAGTAACATTTTATTAGTACGGGAACATTGGTACTACAGTAACTTTTTATTAGTATGGAAAATGTTTAGAGCGACAAATATACATTTGTTATTCCTATGGAACATATTACACTACATATCGTGTTCGAGAATATATTTTATCGTGTATGGAACATTGAGAACATCGTCTCGTCGATTACTAACTAGTTGTAACTGAACATTGACATATTGATAGTGATATTGGAATTACTTAGAATATATTAGTAACTGGTTATTTGTTAGTAATTAAGAAATATATAAATTAGAATAATTCAATTTAATCTATTTAATTGATTATGGATCACACACATACTAACTTTCTTAGTTGTCACGTAATACCTGCATTCACGGGTCTTAGTTATGATATCTCACTGTTAGATCACTAGTCAACCGTATTCCAAAGTAGGTCGAGTGTGGATGTGTGCTTTAATGCATACTATCATTTAGTTATATTGATTTCGTTTAATATTCTTTTCTTAATATGGTATAACTTTATGCATTTCATATATCTTGTGCTAGTTTTGACTCACCTCTCTCGGGTACTAAGTTCAAAAAAATTAATAGAATTAATTTTTTTAAGGGGAGGTAATAAGGGAGCTGTTACGTACATTTATTACCTAAAAGGGGGTAGTCTTCGGTCCTGCCAAATGTACGCACCAGTCTTAAAATAGTTATATTATTTGTGCGTTCGATTGATTCACGCACTGACGTGCACAATGCAGTGTGAGTTGCTTTGGACGCACGGGTAACCTAGTTAGAGAATTCTGACGTCATGTTTTGAACGGGGCAGTTTGGACCATGTTTATGTCCGATATATATTTCTTGGATTTATCTGGCAAGTTTGAAGAAGCCATTATTTTGTAATGATATCTACTGGTATTCATGATGAAGCCAATAGTGGAAGTATCAAGTAAGTGACGCCCCATGTCATATCGAATGTTTATTGAGTTAAATTAAAGTATCAGGCCGCTCCTAGTTTTGGTCTAGCGGGAATTCATCGTAGTATGTAATTCCTAGAATGGACAGACGGAGTCGTTAGCCCTTTTGAATTACCGTAGAGGGAGGATACCTACGAGTAAACGAAGTTAATTGATTTGTATGCTTCACATGTTTTTATATGCCGTATTTTCGTCAATGCCAAAGTCGTGGCATGGATATAGAGAGGTTAGTCAACACAGAACTCTAACCTGGTCGTATTGTCGTGGATGACTTTGTTTGGATTTTATATATATATGCTACCTAAGTATCGTATGGAAAAAGTCTGGAATTGTTACAAGTATGATAAGAAGTATTGCTCCTTGAGAATGAATCCGTTGGCCATAAGATACGTCCTTGAAAGAAGGTCAACGGACTTGACTGCAATACATATGATATGGTAGAGGAAGTGACCCTTAGTCACTTGAATAAGAGGACTTAATTGTTAGAGAATCTTCATGAACTTGAAAAGTAATTATCAACATTTTTGACGTATGACCCTTTTGCACCTGTAACTATGATCGTCTTGTTCCACTCCGTATGTGTCACGTTAAATAAAATATATGTACAGTCATCACAGACTTGTGTGCTGCCAGTAAGTCACCAGTTAAACACTACTTGTTGGAGTTCGTTTTGAAGAACATTTTCTGACATTTTTGTTCCTTTGCAACCATTCGCGTAATGAAGTTCTTTACCACTAGAATGAACGACAGAACACAGAGTAAAGACAATAATGACGCTAATAATATGGCATGTTCCGCTTTTGATTTTGGGAGAGCATCTCAGTGCCCCCAATGCAAAACATTATTTGAGCCAACCACAGTGTCTACTTTAAGCTGCGGCCATCCTCTTCCTGCTCTTCCTGCATCAGTCGCGCATGATGGAAGAGGTTCTCTTGTCTTACATAAGGGTTTAGTAAATAACAATCCAGTCTCCGTGCTATTTGATTCTGGATGCACCACAATTGGTGTTAGGCAGTCACTCGTAGATCCTTCCCGTGCCACTGGACAAGTAGTCAAATGTGTAACATTTGGCGTCACATTAGAGAAATACTCTACTGCTATCATTAGGATTGCTACTCCTTTCTTTACAGGAGATGTACACGCATGTCTTCTTCCGAATCCGATCGCTGACCTCATCATCGGTCGCATTCATGGAGTCAAAGAATGCACTCCGCAACAAATTTCCGCGTGGGAAAGGCAAAACATGCAGATTGCTAACGCTGTAGTCACTAGAGCTCAGGCTCTTAATATGCCTCAAACTTCATCTACTGAAGATAATGAAGTGCATAACCAAGATGATCCCTTGGTAATTTCTCGTGACTCGTTTATAAAACAGCAAGAAGATGATCCCACTCTGAAGAAATTCTTCATTCTTGCAACTAAAGGTGATCCGAATAAAGACACAAGTCATAAATCGTGGATTACAAAGAAATGTCAGGAAGTTAAATCCAAAGGTCCACGGCATGCTGCACCCATTCAGGCGGCGGACATTCCTATTCGGCCGTTTCAAAAAATGGCCATAGACATTATTGGTCCATTTAAGATCAAGTCTGCCAGAGGACATCAGTTTATCTTGACGTGTGTTGATATGTGCACACGTTGGCCAGAGGCTATTCCTCTGAAGAGCATTACTACTGCTGATATTGCAGATGCTCTTTGGCTTATATTTTCTCGTCTGGGGTTCCCCGGAGAGATATTGTCAGACCATGGCACCCAACTAATATCAGATACCATGTCTCAAGTAATGTCTACTCTGCAGATAGATAGATCTTTAAGTAGTATCTATCATCCAATGTCTAATGGGATGGTCGAACGCCTTAATAGAACACTTAAAAACTTACTAGGGAAGATAACTGAGGATCATCCTCAAGACTGGGACAGAGTTTTACCTGCGGCCCTCTTCGCTTATAGAGAGATCCCCAATGAACATACAGGATTTTCTCCCTTTGAACTCGTCTTTGGCGCGCGTCCGCGTGGCCCTATGTCGTTGCTTCATGATTTCATAACAGCTGACAATATTGACGATGACACAAAGTCATCCTACGAATATGTCATCGCGTTGAGACAAAAGATTATCGAAGCATGCAAATTAGCAACTTCTTCTTCTGAATTTGCGAAACAGAAGGCAAGGCAATTTGCCAATAAGAAGAGATGCTTACGACAACTTTGTCCTGGTGAGAAAGCATTTGTATTACTACCTTGTAGGGAAAACAGACTACTTATTTCTTGGAAAGGTCCGTACGATATAATATCGAAAATTTCCGATGTCGACTATATTGTCGATATTGATGGGAAGCATAAAACCTTCCACATCAATATGCTTACTGAATTCCATGAACGTCCGGATTATTTGCAACCCATTTTCCAAGCAACGGACGATTCTCCAGTACAACATGGTCATTACTCATCACTGTCCGTGATACAGGATGAGGAAACAAGTTTTTCAGATGTAAATCTTCCTCTTCCAATGATCCCACTTCATTCTAGTGAATCATGGAAGAACGTTACTGTCTCTCCTGATTTGTCTCTAGGAGAACAGCGACAAGTTTCAACTATGTTGCAAACATTTCAGGATGTACTCACTGACATCCCTGGACAAACTCATGTCATTGAACATGACATTGTTCTAACTGACCATACTCCTATTAGGGTTAGACCTTATCCTATCCCTATACATTTTCAAGCACAGGTCGAGAAAGAGTTGGATGAGATGATAGATTTGAAAATAATCGAACCATCCACCTCTGCATATTCTTCGCCGATGGTTATTGTTCGGAAAAAAGACAATAACATACGTCTTTGCGTTGACTATCGCAAATTGAATCAAGTAACGAAGTTCGATGCCGAACCTATGCCTTTACTGGAAGAGCTACTTACTCGACTCTCCAAATCTCATTTTTTCACTAAACTTGAGTTGTCTAAAGGATATTGGCAAGTTCCTTTATCTGAACGCGCCAAACCTCTCACGGCTTTTTCAACACCTAGAGGTTTGTTCCAATGGAATGTTATGCCTTTCGGTCTTATGAACGCACCAGCTACATTCGTACGCATGATGCGCCGAATCCTATCTTATCGGTCAGATGTCATTGCATATCTAGACGACATCTGTCTTTTCAGCGATACTTGGGAAGATCACTATTCAGGGTTAGATGAATTGCTGTCTACTTTGCGCGAGCACAACCTGACAGCGAAACCCTCTAAAGCCTATATTGGTTTTAGCGAAATTTCTTTCCTAGGCCACCGAGTTGGTCATGGTTTCCTAAAGACAGAGGACCATAATACTAGTAAGATACTTAACATCTCTATCCCTAAGACTAAAAAACAGGTGAGAAGTCTGTTAGGTCTTATTCAATTTTATGGCAGATTCATTCAGAATCTATCCTCTATCATGGCACGTCTTTCTACACTTTTAAAGAAAGGTTCGCCTAATATGGTCCACTGGTCTCAGGAATGCCAATCCTCTTTGGATAAGATTAAAACATTGTCTTCAACACCACCTATTTTAGTGTTACCTACTAAAGATAAGACATTTGTTCTTCGTAGTGATGCTTCATCCACTGGGATTGGAGCGGCACTAATGCAAGAGTACTCTGGAACTCTGCATCCTGTAATGTATATTTCCAGAAAACTTAATGCGGCAGAAAGGAATTATTCGGTTTTAGACCGTGAGCTATTAGCTATGGTTTGGTCGATCCTCAAACTACAGAGATTCCTTCTAGGCGCACATTTCATAGTAGAAACCGACCAAAAAGCTCTTACTGCTATACAGAGTAAGAATTTGAAGAGCTCGAGGTCTACTCGATATGCAATTGCTCTTCAACCTTTTCATTTCTCTGTGCGAGCTATTCGTGGATCAGATAATGTGATGGCAGACATTCTGTCAAGATGCCCACATGATTCCACATAACTATTAGGTCTTAGACTTCTTGATATGTCTAGTTTATAATAGTTCCTTTCTATATCAAGATAGATACACATTTGTAATTTAATAATATAACGATTGTATCACTACTTAGCGGTTCATTGATGTTTATTCACCGCTGTGCTTTGATGATTTTTCTTCACAAATCATAAATTTAAGATATCTAATACGAAATTATGGTATGAAATTTTTTAGGCATTGTGTAATTGCCAGAATTGTATTATACTTTGATGACACCTTCCTGGAAAAATTTACTTGTAGAGAAATAATTTCTCTCAGTTTATGAGATACATTCTCACCAGTCGCTCCATAAGTCGACTTAGCCTCATATTAGGCGTTATATTTATTCCTGATATTTTCATCTGCGCATTATTCATGCGTTGTGAGCCTATTGTACGTTGCTCCTAGATGTATTTCAAAAAAAAAAAATGTTCCATTTTTTTTCCCCGGGAGGTGTGGTAAGACTGTTACGTGCAGTCTTTGATATCTTACAATATAATACATTTGTATGCTTGTTATGTTCGCAAATATTTTGTAAACAAAATAGATACTTTTTAGTGCTTAAGGAAAAGTCATTATTGAGTTTCTTCCCTTGAAAGGAGTGTCGTCACTTTCGATCGAACTCCACGGATGAATCCAGTTTTACTGCGATTTATTCTTTGTTTGGGTAGAAATAGGTTGTTCTTGCTTCAGTGTATCTATGGCCTGAATTTATGTGTATTGTTTGTCTGGGTAGGACGAGTCTGTCTTATATCTGAATATCTTTGCATGTCTAAGTCGAACTATATGGTCTTTTGTCGCTAAAAAGGTCAAAGGGCTGTTCGGCGGATGTGTCGCTAGAGAGGTGTGATTTGGCTTCGCCCTGATGATGGGGCTGTGGTTTTTTGAATCGGCTTGTCGCCGGAAAAGTGATCGATATATGTGTAGGGGAAAGTGATAGACGTTTAGACCTATCCTGTATGCTTTACCCCAGTGTTTATTCTTATTGCCAAGGAATGGCAGAATCATATTTCTGATACCAAGGTAACAAAAGCACTTCTTATGAACTCTTGCTAAGCCACCGTTTCTCGATAGACACGATTTGTACGTCTGAGGGAATATTTAACCAGATGGTTGACATTCATTTCTAGCAGCACTATATCTGGTATGATGAAGTCAATTGTATCATGATAGAATCTACAGAGCAATGAGAACATTTAATGAATGACTAATTTTAATACAGATTCATTATCTGTATCCAAACGTGAGTTACAGCTCACGAGAGAAGCCATCTTGTATACACATATTTAAGGACTATCAGGAAGAGAAAGGGATGCCCCGTATTATCGCTTGATGAGTCCAGAGATCACTGCTACACATGAGAACCCATTACTAGCGGTTCAATATGATTATATGAAAAATATGTGCTGAACATTATTTAAAGGAATCTTCGCTAGACGAGGATAGGTCTAGAAGCCATCTTGAATGTTGTTTATAATCTGACGTGCTTTGTCAGTAAACTCAGATGATATATATATATGGGCAATACTGAGTGCTTGTCTACTGACAGTCCATTATGCTATTATTCTACATGAGTGCCCATGTATCATTGCAAGACCATTTATCCACTGTACCATGATGTATTATGCCAACCTGTGATTTGTCACTATCCGTGCTGTCGAGTGTGTACGTCCAATTAAACTGTAGCAAAGGTACACAGTCGTTGGTGTCGATGACTTCCAGCCATACATGAGTGTAAGAAAAAGACCAATTGTCAACACCACGAACTCTTCTTATCATTCGCGTATTACACTCTCACTTCATGCTTACACACCCCTGCGTAGGTCGAGTTGACATTCCATACTCAAACCACGAGTTACACAACAACACAGCATTTAACTCTGGTGATGTTCTAGTGAGCTTATATTTATCAACTGATGAGCAAAAGAGAGTTATCATCTGGTGCCCATTACAAGAGGTTGTAATCAGAACACAATAGAATTTATCAACTAGTATATGGGCTTTGATGCCGGTTTCCAGCAAGGGGCACAGCTGTTGAGGTGACTCCATTCCCGGTACGGAAAAATAGGAAAGGAAATTAATTAATAAATTAATCCTATGTCATTGTCCTGGTTGTTTGGATCTGTTGTTATTGAAATTGGAAACAAAATTCCTTTTTTTTCATCTGATCTATAATTCAATAATTTCATAATGTTTTGACGCAGTTAACCCTCTGCATTCCACGGCACGTACCCCAGACTTTCATCATCCGGTACACTCAGGGGCAAGACAAGATCACAGATGATTCACACTGTGAAAGTGATAGAAAGAAAGCAATGGAAAAACCAGTCGACAACGTGCCCAAAAAAAGGAAATAATTATACCTTTTGAGAAATTCTTATCCTGTAATAAGGACTTAAATGGTATCCGGGGAAGGGGGGGGGGGGGGGAGGAACGAGGACGGGGGGGGGGGGGAGAAGAGAAGAAAAATGACCTGAATCGTATGAAGCCCAAATTAAATAAATGGCGAAATTTCTGAATATTCCTGCGGACACGTAAAACAATGTTCAATGACAAAATTGATCCTTGGAGACGTATTTCTATACAGATTCGCAGGTTTTAATCGGTTGTACTCTGGGAAGGGGAAAAGGAAGGGGGGGGGGGGGGGGGGGGGGGAGAAAGAAGGGAGAACGAGTGAGACAGTATACCCTTCTATGGCCAACGATGTTTTAACCATTACAGCATCATGTTTTTAAATATACTATTTTCTATTAATTTTTTTTGCTGGCTTTAATTTAGAATATTTGTCACTATATTAATATAAATTTCTAAATAATTTTAACTGATGCATCGTAGCATTTTCTGCTGTATAAAATGTTAAATAAGAAAAGTGGACAGTGCATGTTATTAGTATTTCCAGCAATAAGATTTTTTATTAAATAAAATTTTGCCTCGTTTTAGCAAGGCTCGTTCCGTTCAACCTAGTCGGTTATATTAGGGCGCATGTCTAAATGCAATAAGATGCTTATACAGACAAACCTGCCCGTTTTACTGGTTCGAGAGGGCAAAACAATGTTTTAGAACAGTTTAAAATATAACAAGGTATTTGCTAATCTAATATGAAATTTATCGACCAAGGTTGCATGAAGATGTCACATTGCTGTCGCGTATAAATAAATAAAATATCAAAATATAATAATTAATAATAAAATATAATATACTGTATTCAATAAAAGATCAACTACAAATTACATAAACATGGACATGTCAAACTGGTTAAATAATGGGAAAGAAGACATTTTTTTTTTAAATTGAAATTAAAAATATGCTAAATAAACACTGATACGAGAGGGCAAATCAATGTTCAAAAGCGTTGACTTAGAGAGGGCTTAAAACGCAACAAAGAAATGGCAAATCTAATATGAGAATTATCGACCAAGGTTGTGTGAAGAGATTACATTTCTATCGAGTTCGCAAGTTCAAACACATTTTTAATGTGTTATATCGTAAAAAGAAAGGCAACTTTCAACATTACCCTGACATCCTATCATGGAAGCCGATAAGGGATTAGATCAAACGCCATCTTCTCATTGAAGACTGGCTGTAATGGATCTTGCGCGTTTTCTGTCCTATGCCGTGATGGAATACTCTGAGGCAGAGTTTCTGACCACTTCTAGATGTTGTCATCTGGCTTACAACGCTGTCAAGAGCTGCGATAGCGCAGTGGTTAGCGCACTTGCTTCCGAGCTCAGTGGTCGATGGTTCGATTCCCAGTTAAGGTGCGATTTTTAGACTGCAAACGGCTCCGAGGTCGATCGGAAGGTTAATGGCGGCCGGCGTGATGTTGACCACATCTCCCCTAGTGTGCCGTATGGTAAAGAACATATAGGCCATATTACAAATATTCCCAACACTGTGGTCCTCATTCGGATTAACGGTTTTCTTGGCACGGGGCCGTAAAAACGTAGTCAAAAGTATACATTAACCTTACACAAAAAACTTCAACACTAATAAGCATTCCCTGGGGCGGCCAGTTCCCTTACTCGCTGCTTTTGCCGCCCTGAACTCAAGAGCAGACTCAAGTATCCATTTACAGTCGGGTAAACCGGAGGGTGGTTGCCAACCCGATAACTTTGCCTCGGGAAGCAAGCGCTTTAAGCACCTTGTCAATCGGACGTTCTCTGTCTGTATGCTTTTATTTTACTTTCACACTGAATTCCTATAAATTGATATGTAAAATGGATGTGAGAATAAATGAATTCAGTATAAAAGATGAGAGAAGGGAAGGGCAGAATGTCAGACAGGCCCGCGTGCCCAATTCTCAACCCTTTGAAAGTAAATTTCGTTCGTTCGTTCTGTCTGTCTGCCTGTCTATCTATATGTCTGCCTGTCTATCAGTCTATCTAGATAATCATTTTATTTTGTTGTTTGCTTGTATGTTTATATAAGCCTCATATTGTTACTTAAGTCTTCAGTTCTGTTTCACGTTTGTCATACGCTATTATTATGCGTCTGAGACGTGAAACACGTCTGACAGTTCCAGTATCTCTCCATTTATTAGACCAAGTAACATCAGGTCAAAAGCCCCATTACCGGAAACCAACGATACCAGCTGTGATGGAACCAACCTAAATAGTCTGAATAGGACTGTGGAAGCCCGTTAGAAAGCTCTTTCTGGCGAACTGCGTAAAGCTAGGAAGACTTAGTGTCGTGAATTATTCTAATCCCCATATATAAATTAAAACGTAAATGTAAAGCCTAACAAATAACTTTAATAAAAGAAAAGAGAAATGGTAAAAGAACAGTGCTGTCACAATGACTGTACTCGAAATCCCCTTGTTTTCTACTTCGTCGGCAAATTTGATAGTAAAAGCCTACTGTGTCGCTGCACGCTTTCTTCAATGAAACGTGTACTGTATTTCTTGGAAAAACCTTGAGATACGCAAGCTGATCAATGACCTAGATTTAATATTTCATTCATTCCATACACGGCGTAACTAAAAGACGGATAAAGCAGGAGAGAGAGGGGGGCGAATGAAGGCAGGAAGCATGCAATACTAAACACGCGTCGCGCGATTAATAGTAACGCCAATCCCACGTGTAAGGCCAGCACTAACTTTTTTTCAAATAAACAGTGTCAGAAAAACACTACAACTACTACAAGAATCAGGTTTTAAAACATGAAAAATGCTTATTAGGAAACCTGAAATTATACTGATTTACATCTAAGCTCCTGAAAGTACAGAAGACACCCTATGACATAGAAGTGAACGCGTGGTAAAAAAACAAATATACGACTATCTTTGGAAAACACATATTTTGAACGCCACCATGTAGCTCGCTTTAACTTATATATTATTGTACGGCAGGACTTGCTGGCCAAGATTATGTTATGTGTTACGCCTTTAGTCTGTTAATAAAATAATTATGGCCAAAATACAATAGTGGGGGTGCCTGACAGCATAAAATCATTTCTGCTCATAAAATTTTTTTTATAACGTGTTTGAAAAAAAATTACGTTACAAAAATAGCCTACCATGTTAACTCCTATTTGATTGGAGCGCAACAAATATAAGACTAAACACGATTGGTCGGGCTATAAATACTATCTTGTGTTGTCAGGGGAAACGTGAAAAGGAGTATTTTTTTTTAAAAGATGTGTAGACATGGTTTGATTGGGTAGAGCTGCGAATATACTCAATTCAGAGCGTCTGTTCATTGCCACATCTTGTAATAAACCTACTAAGAAGCAGTGCGTTGAGCACCAGTGTATATTTTTTATAAAATAAAGCCTGGGACTGTGGTGAAGTGGGATGTTATAAATATTTATAGGGGACTTAGTGTACTGACTGAGATCAGCTGTGAAGGTATCTATATCTAATAAGAGTAGTGTATTATAGATAACCTTACTTGCTTCCACATATGTATATCTCAGTCAGGATTATTCTGGAATAGTGTGATGACTACGTTATATGTCTAGGGTATGTGTATGATGAAGTGTAAGTCAAAACAACAACAGACAGATAAACAATTTAATTTATTCCACTACACTTGACAACACTGTGACACTCACATACATAAAACACTCTACGAGGATATCTTAAAGGAGTCACTGATAACTTTTCAAATAACAATATGTATTCATTGCTGTCATGAATGTATATGTGTCCTGATTCAAATACAAAGGGAACCAGGAATCACAATCAATTTTAATTACAAGTTATATGTACAGAATTTATTAATATGAATCTTGTAGTGACATATATTATTAATAGTATCCTATGTGTGTTAGTTGTGTAGTAGTAATATGAGGTAATACTGGTTTTGTTTTGTTCAAGCTCTGTTGGTATTTGTCATCATGACTTCAATAGTTTGTCTTTATTGGAACTAGTATTGGAGATGTTCTCAGTTCCTGATATTAAAACAATTAAATTCCCCTCTTAAGTGTATTTTACACTGTCATTTTAAGATGGGGGTACATAATGTTGAGCTCCATGGCCACACTCTCTTATCTTTCGTGATGACTGCAGTAAAAGACTCCTCTGCTCGATTACTTTAATGAGTTCTGGAGTCACCCCACTGGTTGCTATATGGACCAAGGAGTATGCTGTCCACCTCTGGCTTCAGCAAAGCTCTGACCAGGTGCTGCTCAATAACTTTAAGACCACGGTCCCTGAAACAAGAAGGATGTACCTTCTACTTCATAACTAATTGATACTCTAGTTCTACACTGAGCACAATACATCACAAACATTGAGTTCAGAGCGTTAGGCCAACTGTCAGCTTCATCTGAAATACTTTATACCAGTATTTCCCTCCCTAATGGTTACTACGCCTCTGCAATTCCAGCATTATTTCTTTCTAGTCAATCATCTAGGTGTCAGTGTACTGTTTGGCCATTCCATGCAGTTTTACTTTCCTCCGACACCTTCTGTTCAGGCTGGAGCATTATAGGCTTTACATCATGTTTGCTACTGAACTACACATATATACAGGCATAAATTAACAATTTACATTCAATTTTCATTAAAAGATATTGAATATTTCAAGCTTACCACAATTCATAGAATAATAAACAGTTTCGTTGACTGGCAATGGATATAGCACAACTCCGATCTGCCGATGTCCCAGGCTTTATTTTATATAAAATATACACTGGTGCTCAACGCACTGCTTCTTAGTAGGTTTATTACAAGATGTGGCAATGAACAGACGCTCTGAATCGAGTATATTCGCAGCTCTACCCAATGAAACCACGTCTACACATCTTTTCAAAAAAGTACCCCTTCTATTCGTTTCCCATAACAACACAAGATAGTATTTATAGCCCGACCAATCGTGTTTAGTCTTATATTTGTTGCGCTCCAATCAATTAGGAGTTAACATGGTAGGCTATTTCCGTAAACGTAAGGA
This sequence comes from Oreohelix idahoensis, assembly GCA_024509875.1. Taxonomy (NCBI): domain Eukaryota; kingdom Metazoa; phylum Mollusca; class Gastropoda; order Stylommatophora; family Oreohelicidae; genus Oreohelix; species Oreohelix idahoensis. Next base: position 463,250 of record JAMPIV010006495.1, on the reverse strand, counting down.
TTTTTCGCGACGCGTGTTTAGTATTGCATGCTTCCTGCCCCTCTCTCCCCTGCTTTATCTGTCTTTTAGTTACGCTGTGTATGGGATGAATGAAATATTAAATCTAGGTCATTGATCAGCTTGCATATCTCCAAGTTTTTCCAAGAAATACAGTACACGTTTCATTGAAGAAAGCGTGCCGCGACACAGTAGGCTTTTACTATCAACGTAAAAGCGTTACAATTTGCAGACGCAGTAGAAAACAAGGGGGATTTCGAGTACAGTCATTGTGACAGCACTGTTCTTTTACCATTTCTCTTTTCTTTATTAAATGTATTTGTTAGGCTTTATATTTACCTGATAATTTATATATGTGGATTAGAATATTTCACGACAGGGACATCGGCAGATCGGAGTTGTGCTATATTCATTGCCAGTCAACGAAACTGTTTATTATTTCCATAAATTGTGGTAAGGTTGAAATATTCAATATCTTTTGATGAAAATTGAATGTAAATTGATAATTTATGTCTGTATATATGTGTAGTTCAGTAGCGAACATGATGTAAAGCCTATAGAGCTCCAGCCTGAACAGAAGGTGTCGGAGGAAAGTAAAACTGCATGGAATGGCCAAACAGTACACTGACACCTAGATTATTGACTAGACAGAAATAATGCTGGAATTGCAGAGGCGTGGTAACCATTAGGGAGGGAAATACTGGTATAAAGTATTTCAGATGAAGCTGACAGTTGGCCTAACGCTCTGAACTCAATGTTTGTGATGTATTGTGCTCAGTGTAGAAATACAGTGTAAATTAGTTCTGACGTAGAAGGTACAACCTTCTTGTTTCAGGGACCGTGGTCTTAAAGTTATTGAGCAGCACCTGGTCAGAGCTTTGCTGAGGCCAGAGGTGGACAGCATACTCCTTGGTCCATATAGCAACCAGTGGGGTGGCTCCAGAACTCATTAAAGTAATCGAGCAGAGGAGTCTTGTACTGCAGTCATCACGAAAGATAAGAGAGTGTGGCCATGGAGCTCAACATTATGTACCCCCATCTTAAAATGACATTGTAAACTAAAATTAAGAGGGGAATTTAATTGTTTTAATGCCAGGAACTGAGAACATCTCCAATACTAGTTCCAACAAAGACAAACTATTGAAGTCATGATGACCAATACCAACAGAGCTTGAACAAAACAAAACCAGTATTACCTCATATTACTACTACACAACTGACACACATAGGATACTATTAATAATATTTGTCACTACAAGAATCATATTAATAAATTCTGTACATATAACTTGTAATTAAAATTGATTGTGATTCCTGGTTCCCTTTGTATTTGAATCAGGACACATATACATTCATGACAGCACTGAATACATATTGTTATTTGAAAAGTTATCAGTGACTCCTTTAAGATATCCTCGTAGAGTGTTTTATGTATTATCTATAATACACTACTCTTATTAGATATAGATACCTTCACAGCTGATCTCAGTCAGTACACTAAGTCCCTATAAATATTTATAACATCCCACTTCACCACATATATTGGGGTCTCGCTCTCGGGATTTGGAATCTTTCCCTATTACAAATATTGGGGGTAATTCACTTCAGGGAATATAAGAATTAAAATGTATCCTTGGGTGAAAATAAATAAGGTTGAGCTCACAGTGCCTGTGTTGTCCTAAGTTAATTAGTCATAGATAAAATTGTTTAGTTACATATTTTAGACATTTATCTGTTAGACAATGGCCGACCTGGCAAAATTCTGATCTGCTGCTGTACAGACTGCGAAAGAGTTAGGAATGGACGGGCAAATTATGATTTCTTATGTCACTGCGGAATGTGACAAATATATTGAACGGGAAGAAAGAAGATTAGAAAAAGAGGCCGAAAGAAAATTAGAGGCTGAAAAGGAAATTAAGAGGTTGCAGATTGAGGCTGAGGCTAAGAGGTTGCAGATTGAGGCTGACAAAGAAGCTAAAGCATTGGAGGCAGAAAGAGAAGACAAAAGATTAGCTGCAGAAAGGGAAGTCGAGGAAAGAAGACAGGCTGCAGAAAGAGAAGAGAAGAAATTAGCTGCAGAAAGGGAAGAGAAGAAATTAGCTGCAGAAAGGGAAGACGAGAGATTACCTGCAGAAAGGGAAGCAGAAGATAAGAGATTACAAAGGGAACATGAGTTAAGACTAAGGGAGTTTGAGTTTCAAGGCCATGCTCCTGAAAATGGTGCCAGTCCCTTTGCCTCTGATGCCACTGCTAGCCAGGGAGCCTCAACCTCAGCTATGAATTTTCATTTAGATCATTTTGTTGAGAAAGACGATGATATAGAGAGCTATCTAAATAGATACGAATTATTAGCTACCACATATGGGTTAGAGAGAGAAAGGTGGAGCTTAAAGTTATCTCAGGGACTTCGTGGGGCAGCTTATGAAGTTTTTGCAAAAATGAGCAGAAGTGATCAGGAAAATTATGACATGCTAAAGCAGGCTCTTTTGTTAAGATATGAAAAGAACGCAGAATTTTATAGGAAAAAATTTAGGAATGCTAAACTACTGTCAGGTGAAACATATCACCAGTTCTCTGCACGAATAGAGACATACTTGGAGAAATGGACTTCTCTGGGGAAAACCCAAGATCTTAAGGAAATGGTCCTTATAGAGCAATTAAGAGAGTCCATGGCTCCAGACCTGAGAAAGTTTCTCATGGAACAAGGTGCAGAGAGGCTGGGTGAGTTGCTAAATGTTGCTGAAAGGTATCAAGCAGCTCAAGCAGAGGTAACAGGTAATAAAAAGAAACAAGTGGATAACTTTAGGGCACCCCAGAACTTTAATAAATTTGATCCTAGGGATCAAAACAAAGGTAAGCACCAGTTTGATAGGCCACGGTATGAAAATAAAAATAAATTCCCACAATTCGATGAAAGGAAATATGATGAAAGAAAATCTTTCAACCAAGGAAAAAGGTGGTGTAAGAATTGTAAGATGAACAATCATGACACTGACCGTTGCAGAAGGAAACCTGTGTATATGGCCACCCTTCAGGTCAGGTCGACCTCAAGACAGGAGGAGGATATTATGTTGGATACCACTCCAGAAGAGATGAGGAAGGCACAGGCTGGGGATAAAACACTCAAGCCTTGTTTCAGAAAATTGTCAACTTGTCATACAACTCCAGGCAAGGGAGATTTTTACATGAAAAACAAGTTGATGTATAGGAAGACTGGAGCTAGATCCAAAGGTCAGGGACAGCTGGTACTTCCTAAAAGATATAGGGCAGACTTAATAAGGAGCCTACATGTGAAACCAGATGGGGACCATGAGAAGATAGGTACCATCATTCAAAAGGTGGCTCACAATTATTCTTGGCCCAAAGCAAGATGGGACATTGAGAATTTTGTAGAAAGGTGTAGCATAGCACATGAGGGAACACCCACAAGTGGGAACATTGATCAGGACCTGGACACGCCACGGGGCAAAATTAGGCCTGATAATAAAAAGAAAAATAAATTGATAAAGTGGACCAAAGGGAATGGGAAGCCCCTTTTCACGGACAAGCTTCACTTAACTGTTTTACAATGGCCACTATGCGGAGAGTGCAAAAAGATGTCTTACCCCAGGATAAGCCGAAAATCCCTCAATCGGACTTAAACAAACTGGAGGAAGAGGATGTAGAGAGGAAATCTCTCATCAAGAATTTTAAGTGGGGAGAAAGCCCCAGGAAAAGAATTGGTAGCGGTCGTTTTGTGAATGATAATTCTGGGAGGAAAAATCATCACTATAGAGCTTCGAGTGGAAGAGACCATACCGGTGCATGGACAAATAGGTCCACACAATTAAAGGTCCATATGTAGCTTTGTTAAGAACGTGGACTGATGAAAAGGCAGAGGAAAACATTACATCGTCATACCAATATGTGAATGAGCTGACCACTCGTTTAAAAACTGGCTGGAAACTTGCCAATGAAAATTTGAAACAAGCCAGGAAGAAACATGCTGCCTATTATAACAGGAAGGCAAAAGACAGAGATTTGGCTGTGGGAGAGAAGGTACTGCTTCTTCTCCCCGGGAGTCAGAATAAGTTACAGATTGGATGGCAAGGTCCATATACAGTTTTAGAGAAGGTGTCTAGAACAAATTATAAGATAGATAAGAAGGGGAAAGAAAAAATCTATCATGTGAATCTCCTGAAGAAATATTTGGAAAGAGAACATCAGGAAGAGACACACTTGTTGACCTTGTCCATCGCCATGGAGATGAAAAAGGAACCACTTTCATCATTTGAATATCCATTACACCCCTGTGAGACAGCAGCACAGGTGAAAATCAGTACACATTTAACGAAAACTCAGAAAGAGAGAGTGCAACAGGTTCTAAATAATCATGCAGAGGTGTTAACAGACCGACCAGGGCATACAAACCTATTGGAATATGATATGAAACTGATAGACCCCACACCTGTCTGTATGAAACCATATTCGATTCCGTTTGCTAAGGAGAAAGCTTTGAAGGAAGAGATAGACTATCTGTTGAAGGAAGGAATTATTTCACACAGTAAATCTTCGTATAGTTCCGGTGTTGTACTCTTAAGGAAGCCCTCTGGAGAACATAGACTCTGTATAGATTACAGGAGACTGAATGCTATTACAGAAGGACAGGTGGATCCATTGCCGGATACAAATCAGCTGTTTGCCAGATTAAATAAAGCTAAATATTTCTCAAAAGTGGATCTGAGTAAAGGATACTATCAGATTCCAGTAAAGCCTGAGGTTAGACCATACCTAGCTTTTAGTACCTCAGAAGGACACTATGAGTTTAATAGATTGCCATTTGGATTGAAGAATGCGCCTAGTGTCTTCTCTAGAATGATGAGAAAATTATTGGACCCTCTGAATAATCCATGTATAACAAATTTTATGGATGATATCCTTATAGCAACAGAAACATTTGAGGAACACATTGACTCTCTGAATATGCTGTTTAATCGACTTAGGGAAGCAAATTTAACAGCCCGACCAACCAAATGTTGCGTTGGATGTAAAGAATTGGAATTTTTGGGACACACAGTTTATCAGGGAAACATGACCCCTGACCCAAAGAATTTAGAGAAACTAAAGAAAGCCCCGAGACCACAAACCAAGAAGGACGTGAGATCCTTTGTCTCATTATGTGGTTTCTACCAGAAGTATATCAAAAACTTTAATTCCATATGTGCACCGTTAACTGATTTGACACGTAAAGGACATCCAGATCGCATTACATGGACACCACAATGTGAAATGGCTTACCAAGAATTGAAGGAAAAGCTCACAAGCAAACCTATTTTGAAATTACCTGACTTAAGTCAAGAATTCATTGTAAGGACGGATGCCAGTAATATTGGGTTAGGTGCAACTCTACTACAGAAATCAGATGCATTGGATGGGGAATTAAGCCCAGTGGCATATGCTAGCAGAAAGTTGAATAAAGCTGAAATCAACTACTCAACTAGCGAAAAAGAATGTCTTGCAGTAATATGGGCAATAAAGAAATTCAATATTTATCTGTATGGGAAGGCATTTAAGTTGCAAACGGATCACAAACCTTTATCGTTTCTAGCACAGGCTAGGCATGAGAACTCTAGGTTACTCCGATGGTCCTTACTTTTGGCTCCATATAATTTTTAGCATTGAGTATATATCTGGAAAAACAAATTTGGGAGCGGATTTTTTAAGCCGCCATCCGTGTGATGAGAATCACCGTAAACCCCAGAAATAATAATAAATTTCTCTATGTGTATATAGAATAAAGGACTGACATATAATGTCTGTTTTAAGAGGGGAGATGTCGTGAATTATTCTAATCCCCATATATAAATTAAAACGTAAATGTAAAGCCTAACAAATAACTTTAATAAAAGAAAAGAGAAATGGTAAAAGAACAGTGCTGTCACAATGACTGTACTCGAAATCCCCTTGTTTTCTACTTCGTCGGCAAATTGTAACGCTTTCACGTTGATAGTAAAAGCCTACTGTGTCGCTGCACGCTTTCTTCAATGAAACGTGTACTGTATTTCTTGGAAAAACCTTGAGATACGCAAGCTGATCAATGACCTAGATTTAATATTTCATTCATTCCATACACGGCGTAACTAAAAGACAGATAAAGCAGGAGAGAGAGAGGGGCGAATGAAGGCAGGAAGCATGCAATACTAAACACGCGTCGCGCGATTAATAGTAACGCCAATCCCACGTGTAAGGCCAGCACTAACTTTTTTTCAAATAAACAGTGTCAGAAAAACACTACAACTACTACAAGAATCAGGTTTTAAAACATGAAAAATGCTTATTAGGAAACCTGAAATTATACTGATTTACATCTAAGCTCCTGAAAGTACAGAAGACACCCTATGACATAGAAGTGAACGCGTGGTAAAAAAAAACAAATATACGACTATCTTTGGAAAACACATATTTTGAACGCCACCATGTAGCTCGCTTTAACTTATATATTATTGTACGGCAGGACTTGCTGGCCAAGAATATGTTATGTGTTACGCCTTTAGTCTGTTAATAAAATAATTATGGCCAAAATACAATAGTGGGGGTGCCTGACAGCATAAAATCATTTCTGCTCATAAAAATTTTTTTATAACGTGTTTGAAAAAACATTACGTTACAAAAATAGCCTACCATGTTAACTCCTATTTGATTGGAGCGCAACAAATATAAGACTAAACACGATTGGTCGGGCTATAAATACTATCTTGTGTTGTCAGGGGAAACGTGAAAAGGAGTATTTTTTTTTGAAAAGATGTGTAGACATGGTTTGATTGGGTAGAGCTGCGAATATACTCAATTCAGAGCGTCTGTTCATTGCCACATCTTGTAATAAACCTACTAAGAAGCAGTGCGTTGAGCACCAGTGTATATTTTTATAAAATAAAGCCTGGGACATCGGCAGATCGGAGTTGTGCTATATTCATTGCCAGTCAACGAAACTGTTTATTATTTCCATAAATTGTGGTAAGCTTGAAATATTCAATATCTTTTGATGAAAATTGAATGTAAATTGATAATTTATGTCTGTATATATGTGTAGTTCAGTAGCGAACATGATGTAAAGCCTATAGAGCTCCAGCCTGAACAGAAGGTGTCGGAGGAAAGTAAAACTGCATGGAATGGCCAAACAGTACACTGACACCTAGATTATTGACTAGACAGAAATAATGCTGGAATTGCAGAGGCGTGGTAACCATTAGGGAGGGAAATACTGGTATAAAGTATTTCAGATGAAGCTGACAGTTGGCCTAACGCTCTGAACTCAATGTTTGTGATGTATTGTGCTCAGTGTAGAAATACAGTGTAAATTAGTTCTGACGTAGAAGGTACAACCTTCTTGTTTCAGGGACCGTGGTCTTAAAGTTATTGAGCAGCACCTGGTCAGAGCTTTGCTGAGGCCAGAGGTGGACAGCATACTCCTTGGTCCATATAGCAACCAGTGGGGTGACTCCAGAACTCATTAAAGTAATCGAGCAGAGGAGTCTTGTACTGCAGTCATCACGAAAGATAAGAGAGTGTGGCCATGGAGCTCAACATTATGTACCCCCATCTTAAAATGACATTGTAACTAAAATTAAGAGGGGAATTTAATTGTTTTAATGCCAGGAACTGAGAACATCTCCAATACTAGTTCCAACAAAGACAAACTATTGAAGTCATGATGACCAATACCAACAGAGCTTGAACAAAACAAAACCAGTATTACCTCATATTACTACTACACAACTGACACACATAGGATACTATTAATAATATTTGTCACTACAAGAATCATATTAATAAATTCTGTACATATAACTTGTAATTAAAATTGATTGTGATTCCTGGTTCCCTTTGTATTTGAATCAGGACACATATACATTCATGACAGCACTGAATACATATTGTTATTTGAAAAGTTATCAGTGACTCCTTTAAGATATCCTCGTAGAGTGTTTTATGTATGTGAGTGTCACAGTGTTGTCAAGTGTGGTGGAATAAATTAAATTGTTTATCTGTCTGTTGTTGTTATGACTTACACTTCATCATACACATACCCTAGACATATAACGTAGTCATCACACTATTCCAGAATAATTCTGACTGAGGTATACATATGTGGCAGCAAGTAAGGTTATCTATAATACACTACTCTTATTAGATATAGATACCTTCACAGCTGATCTCAGTCAGTACACTAAGTCCCCTATAAATATTTATAACATCCCACTTCACCACACTTAGTAACAGAAAATTTCAGACAGATTATTCATAAAGAAGAAGAGTGCAGACACATTATTAAGAAACTAGCAATAACCCATCAAACTTGACGGGTTTTTAATTATAGTTTGCTGTTTCCGTTCCCGGATGAGTAGATAGGAGTACATTCTTGGAGTGTTTTTGGTTTCTTTCCATTATACAGTGTAATCAAACTGTCCATGAACTTTGGTATGTTATTGGCTCATGCACACCAATTTTTACGCACTTTTCCTTTGTCGAGCGCTACTAATTTCGTGAAAGAATAAAAAAATAAAATAAAACGAAAGTATTTATTTTATATAACACCCACGCCGCGCAAGTTGCACACCGTGAGTTGCGCACTTTTTTTTCTGGCGCGAGTTACTATTTTGAGTGAGACCGACCGACGTAACATAATAATAATAATAAATTCTTTAAGCACCAAACACGGCGCATAAGGCAGAAACCAGTGCTCTCCAGGTTGTTCGTTGTGACGCCACTCCTCTTAGCTCTTGCACATTATTTAGGCCCAACGTTCTTCCTTCTCTTATTATTGTTCTTCTGAGTGTTTCTTTTGGTAACATACATCGGTAATTATGTTAGTTGGGATGGGATGGGATTGGATTGCAAGACCGTAGAAATCTTCCATATCGGGAAGAATTAGTTATGCTGAAGGGCTTAAAATTAAAAAAAAAAACACAGAGAAGTACAAAATGCTGGATTAGATCTTCGAGTAGCTGAGACCATAATCTTCTAGCAGCCTGTTCGTCAGATTAAATAAACTTCAAGAAGGCAGTGGTCGGTCTCAGACTTCTGAAATCTCCACATTTCTCCTGGACTGCAACTAGCGACGATTTATATATATATATATACAAATAAAACGGTATTGAATCAGTTTTACAAATTAACGGTACACAGGAAACACGGGACGTCTCAGGTTTCACCCTTCATCAGTCACAGTTACATATAGGCAACAAGGACAATAAATATAAGCAGGGTACAGAAAAATACTATAGACACTACAAGCACGTGATATATATATATATATATATATATATATATATATATATATATATATATATATATATATATATATATATATATATATATATATATATATATATATATATATATATATATGTACATCGTCCACGTTTCATAATCTTATCACATGATTGGCAGCCTAGCCAGACTGGCTAAATCTGATTCGCCAATTTTGACAACAGTAACTTCCTTAAAGACGATGACCTGATTACGTGCAGTGTATGACGGTACCTTTCTTTTTACTTCAAGCTTCATCTTTTGCTGTGTCATGGGACGTTCCAGCGGCGCAATCTGGAACTTTTTTTTTTTTTCTTCGCTGTATCGTCTTCTCCTGAGCTTCACTCAATCCATATTTCCCTACACTTTCTCCTGTCCTACCTTCCAATAAAAGTGTCAGTGTTCTACACAAATCAGCTGACATTCGACTCAGAATAAGTCCATTCGATTTGTGGTGATTTAGCACAATGATCAAAAAACATTTATAACAAAACTGATCCGCTTTGTGCTTTCACGGCAGAGGTTTTATCCAGCGTCTCTGTCTGTCTGTCTCTCTCTCTCTCTCTCTCCCCCAACCCTTCTTCTCCAAAGCAAACATACGTTGCCCCAGATACAGGAAGGAATGTGTGATTCGATTCTGTAGCTAGGCGGTGTTGTCGTTCGGAAGGTCCTGAATTCGATTCTCTGGCGAGCCTATCACTTTTTTTGTGTTTTTCACGTTGTCTAGTTTTCTACTTCTTTACTTCTCACCAGTGCCTGAAACATATCTTTATGTGTGTAATATTTATTTAATTGCCCCATTGCGGAATAGCAACAAAACTCACTATAAGCATAAAAACGAAATTCGATGTACAATCGAACATAAAATATAAGCTCCATTTCAGTTTGGGTCATAAACGACGCCCCGTCCCGCCCCTCCTAAAAAAAAAAAAAAAACTAAAAAACAAAAGCAAAAAGAAAAGAAAGAAAGAAAGCTACGGTATTTTTCCTAGTTCATCGCCAACATACACATACAAGAAAAACGAAAATGACACGGAAGAAGTTAAAAGCTTTCATAAATAGGCGCTTAGACAGAACAGGTGGATTAAAGTGTTATGACACGATCATCAGTGTAAGAATGATGGAGAGAAACAGATGGATAAAGGTGGACCAACAGGGGAAGAAATCACGCTCGCATTGGACAGGACACACACTGAGGAAACCATGTGATAATATTTCAAGGCAGAATGTGGTTCTGGAATCCCCAGACCAAAAAGAAAGAGGAAGATCCAAAAACACACGGTAAAGGAAATTGGAAATAGACGTAACAAGAATAAAGAAGACAAGACAAGATATTGAAAGGATAGCACAAGCCAGGAAGGCCTGTCTTAAACTTATTGAAGGCCTATGCACTGCAGGAAGCTGAAGAGCATTGAGGATGATGATGATGGTGATAGTGATGACTGTGATGATGGTGATGATGCTGATCATGGTGATGGTGATGATGACGATAGTGATGCTGGTGGTGATGATGATGGTGATAATGGTGATGGTGGTGATGGTAATGATGATCATGGTGATGGTGATGATGTTGATGATAATCATGGTGATGGTAATGATGATCATGGTGATGGTGATCATGGTGATGATGATCATGTTGATGATTGTGACAGAATGGGGCGACCCATCTCGATCTCTGTTTTACTACGGCAGTATCAGTTACATTTTTGTACTGATTTTTATTGCGTGCTTCCAATTGTCGCACTCTCTTTCTTTCTCTGCTATGTGTAGCAAATATTTGGTATTTTCATTCTTACACTCTCTTCAGTATATTTCGTCTTGTCTGTTTACCTGCCCATCTCTGCTGAGATAATATTATCGACAACCATGTTGGTTAATATCGCCGACATCAAACATCAACTTAACACTAAATCGCTCAGCGTATTTGCTTAATTGCTGATAAGGCCAGATTGCGCTCGTCGCAAAGCTGGTAATACAGGATGACACATTTTGGACTGGACTGACAAGATTCATTCATTCATTCATTCATAACCCTCCACTCCCACAGGAGCATAGGCCTTCAACAAACACATGCCAAGTCCACTGACAAGATTACTTTCGATAAAGTAATAAGATGTTACATCTTACACACATTACTGAGAGAGTTTACCGATGTGATTGTGAGTTGGTACATAAGGCCTCGGAGGCTTGATTGCCATATATGGTAAACGTGACCTTTGCATCATGCGCAAAATTATTCCATGTTGGAATATTTTGAAATTACCCCACCCAACATTTTGTTTGAAATGATTGGAGCCCTAAGCAGCTTCATAACAAACAGATGCGGGGGAGTACAGTTAATATAACCTGACGCGTTTCAGAGTTAAGACACTGTGAGATTCACGCTTGCCAAGACAAAACCAGACCCTGCCAGAGTGAAGCCTAGATTTTAGAATTTCTATTTTCAGACCGGATTTTGTGGAACAATCTCGAAGGACTTACATAGCCCAGGAAAACCATTTTAATAAGGAAGGCTGAGGAAACTGAAACACACGGAGTCATAGAGGGAATTATCTTAAAGAAGTAACGACCCCTAAGAACACGTGTAAGAGGCATAATCAAGTGCCTTAACTTCATTCATCTGAGCAAAAAATCTGTGAGCCAGGATTGGCGTAAGTTGTCATTTTACATTCTATATTTTTCATTATTTAGATGTGAACTAATATGTATATATTACCATGTGAATACTAATACGTGAAAATCGCTATTGGATATACAAGTCATTTGAGGCTGGCAACCTCAGCGTATAGAATGATGATTTAATGAACCCCCACTGCAAGGGCTGGTGACTGCTTTATTGTTAGTTCCTTAAAGAGAACTAACAGCATCGGTAGTCCCAAGTTCCATATGGAGCAGGAGGGAAAGATGAAAGAAATGATGTACATTCTAAGTATAATACTTACAGTTTCAAACCAGTGTAAATGTCTATGTAAACATATTCACTTTAAAGTTAATGAAAGTTTCAAACTTTTCAATCAGTATAAATGTAAATGAAAACTGATTCAGTTTATATTGTGAACACTTTTCAAACAGTGGAGATGTAAATGTAAACATATTCTAACTGCACTATTAACCTTTTCATTTAAATGTAAAATAAGGATACAGCTATTCAATTTAAATGTAAAGAAAGTTTCTCTCGAGGGATTAAGTTTAATTCTCATCGAGGGTAAATTCTGAGATAGATGGGATGGTAGAAAAGGGGGACACATAAGTATGTGTCGGGAAACGCAATACTCAGGAGAGCGTTTCGTTTCTATTACTTTACCATAGGTGTTGGTGGTGGTATCAGTGAAGGTACTAATCTCTGGAACAAAGTGAGAGTAGAAGTGGACTGACGTAGAAATGCGAGACCAGCTTGGCAGTTACCTCTTGATTGTTCTGGGAACGTGCTGCACCTTTAAACTTAACCAGAGACGTGAGAACTCCAGTGACCTATCTGCACAGAACCCATCAGCAGGAGCAGAAACTACTATTGGCAGCTAAGTGAAACCGATAAGCTGCCAAAGTGAACTTTTTTCATAAAACCTACTATCATTCAATGATGAACATTTTCTTTTAAACTATTCAATTATTTTAACCCATGTTAAAACTAAATGATCATTAAATCTGTTATTTATAATTATACAAATTTAACTTCGATTTAATCATTTTAAATGTACTGCATGTTTGTCTCAGTCAATATACTAAACACACTCTAAACAGAGCTATACCAGAATAATAAGAATTCCTCTGAGTAAATCAGAGGTGGGTGCTTGACGAGCTGAAAAACAAAATAATTGCTTAATCCTTCAAAAAAGTTGTCGGCAGATCATAGAATTAACGTGATCAGCCAATGCAGCATTATTTTCGCTTTTCTGAATATCTTATGAATACTAACTCGGGATAGAAGCTTCATTACCATTCTATCTACGACTCTGCTAAGAGTAATCTTGTGCGAAGGTAGACACCTTTGAAGCCCATATTAGATACTCCTGAGTTTTGGCCACTGTTGGACCACTACTGCAAAGCAGGGGAGGCAATACCGTCACAATGCTAATCATGGCGATGATGATCATGGTGATGATGATCATGGTGATGGTAATGATGATCATGGTGATGGCGATCATGACGATGCTGAGGATGATCATGGTGATGATGATCATGGTGATTGTGATGATGATCATGTATAATGGTGATGATGATTACGGTGATGATGATCATGTATAATGGTGACGATGATCATGGCAATGGTGATGATGATAATTATAATGGTGATGATGATTATGGTGATGGTGATGATCATTATATTTGTGACGATGATCATGGTGATGGTGATGATGATCCTTATAATGGTGATGATGATCATAGTGATGGTGATGGTGATCATTATAATCGTGACGATGATCATGATGATGATGATCATAGTGATGGTAATGATGATTATGGTGATGGCGATTATGACGATGCTGATGATGATCATGGTGATGATGATCATGGTGATGATGATCATGTATAATGGCGATGATGATTATGGTGATGATGATCATTATAATGGTGATGATGATCATGGTAATGGTGATGATGAGCATGTATAATGGTGATGGTGATCATGGCGGTGATGATGAAAATGTATAATGGTGATGATAATCATGATGATGATGATCATGGTGATGGTAATGATGATTATGGTGATGGCGATCATGACGATGCTGATGATGATCATGTATAATGGTGATGATGTTCATGGTAATGGTGATCATGGTGACGGTGATCATGACCATGGTGATTTTAATTCTGATCTGGCCATGGTGATGATGATCATGGTGGTGTTGATCATGGTGATGTGTGATCATGGCCATGGTGATGATGACCATGGTGATGATGATCATGGTTATGATGATGGTGATCATGATGATGATCATGAACATGGTGATGATGATCATGGTGATGGTGATCATGGTGATGATGATCACGGTGATGATGATCATGGTGATATGGATAATGATCATGGTGATCATGACCATCGTGATGGTGATCATAACCATGGCGGTGATGATCCTGGTGATGATGATCAAGGTCATGGTGGTGGTGATCACGGTGATGATGATCATGACCATGGTAATGATGATCATGGTGATGTGTGATCATGACCATGGTGCTGATGATCATGGTGATGGTGGTGATGATCTTGGTGATGGTGATAATGATTATAGTGACCATGACCATGGTGATCATAACCACCATGGTGATGATGATCAAGTTGATGGTGATAATGGTGATGATAATCATGGTAATTGTAGCAAAGTGTGCAAAAAAACGCTTAGTTAATGGACTGATAGAACGACCAGAGAAAGAATAAATTGCAAGAGCCTTGAAATGCATGTAAACAAAAAAAGACCACAGAGTAACTAAGCAGTCTAAAAATAGTAGCGGGAACGCATGCGCAGTCGGCTATGTTATCAGAAAGAAGCCGGAATGCACAATTCACAATGGCGAAGAAAAGTGTTGCAAGTCAGTTAAAGAATTTCTTTGATAATAGGACAATGTATAAGTGAAATGTGATAAATATTAAAGATTTTCACAGAAGGGATAGGCAGGAATGGAAATCCAAAAGGAAAGTTGGAAGAAGTATGTATATAATTAGATATTTGCAGTTTTATTTGACTTTCACATCACAGGTCTAACCTAGTGATACACATTATAAATTTATAGTTAATACGGGTCTTACCCGATTGTAGGTTTAAGTGTATGAAAAGGAAGCTTCCAATAGGGGAAGATAAAGGAAATATAAGACGTGCTGGATAAACTTGGATGAGTGTGTATTGGAACGACTGATGGGACAGTTGCACATAATACCCAATAAGATAGAGATTTTCAGTGCTGAAAAGAGGCAAACCCTACCTGCTCCCTCAGACGGTCGCGCTCACAATATATAAGATGAGAACGCTCAGTTCAAAATCACACACAACTAAAACCCAGCCAGAAGACAAATAGAGTTCTGTCTAGACTACGTCAGTTGCCACTGCATGAAGGGCAGATCTTCTTCACAGATTACAGTCTTCATAAGAGCTTGGAATTGATCCTAGAGGGTGTGTAGGTTTACTATATATATATATATATATATATATATATATATATATATATATATATATATATATATATATATATATATATATATATATATATATATATATATGAATAATATCAATTTTATTTCAGATTTTAGTGTGTTGTGAATGAATCGGACATATTGTTTGTGTGGATATGATTGCTGAAGATTGGAAAACCTAAAATATAACCATCACAGTCCTTGTCAGCGCTAAATATAACTATTCTGGTTTTGTCTGGGTCTATAACCCACCAGCAAGACCAGTACTGACTTGGCATGTAGGTGAGGGAAGAAAAGGTTGCATCCTGTCCATATATTCATATTGTTTTGATTATTCATGTATTATTATATTTGATACAATGTTTTGCAGTAGACACCAGTCTGTCTCTCTATATCTAAATCATACACAGCCATGTATCATTTATCATACATGCAGACATCTGATGACACTCTCATCTCATCACACCCTAAGATGTAATAGGTCTCCATGACATTGCCTAGCCACTCGATACCTCTTGTTCCAGGTTCTATAGTCAAATCTCAAAAACCCTGAAGTCAAGTGGACCTTCGATCCTGCTACCTAACCATAACAGGAGCCTAGAGGTTGAAGTGTTCCATAGTCTTCCCCCCCCCCCCCCCCTTGATTGCTGGGATTGGAATGAAGAGTGACTTTCAGAATACAGTGTTATGTGTCAACCCATATCTGGACAAGTGCTGATTCAAAGTTGGGTAACCTAGTGAATATTCCAGTGGCCAATGTGAGACTTCCAACGATCATATGATGAGACATTAGGGAATAGATTAAAAGAAACAGACTAATATAATTAACAACAGTGGGGGAACATTTGCGGTGTAAAATAATTTAAAGATCCCATGGGGACTTTTTGGTTAAGTTTAAACTTATAAATATATTATCAACTTGATGTACATACATAACCATAATCACCATCGTCCAACACTCACCCTTCATTACCTAAGTAGATAGATGTACATAATAAATTATGAAATTGTACTCAAGTGACTTTTTAAATTTGTAACTGTTCAAAGTTTAGTTACTTTTTCTAATTTTATTAGAACATCACATGAGTTACTACAGCTAAGGTGGCAAAGTATATTTCTGAAGCCTTAAACTATTGTCTAGCTCAGAGTATTCGCAGCCGTAGCTCACTTGTGATACCTGTGCTCTTCTCTGGCACTGGGACTTCATACATTCTGGAGAAAATTCTATTTCTTCTCTAAACACTATCTTCATACCAGAAAAACCTTACGCTACATAGTCATCATGATCATGGTTATGATAATCACGGTGATGGTGATCATGATTATGGTGATGGTGATCATGGTGATCGTGATCATGACCGTGGTGATGATGACTGTGGTGAGGATGACCATGGTGATGATGACCACGGTGATGATCATCATGACCATGGTGATGATGGTCATGTGTGATCATGACCATGGTGATAATGATCATGGTGATCATGACAATGGTGATGATGAGGATGATGATGATATACAAGTCGCGATATTTATTATTTATGAAAGTGTAAATTTCATATACTGTATCTGGAGCCGGCATTCCAAACTATAAGCACCGCCTTGGAAGCTTTCCACTTTTAGCGCATGTTTATGACAGTCATATGGGACCAGCTTTCTCTCAGTCACTTCATTCCTCAACGCTATATATACACCAGTAAAATCTCATAGCGGTGCGGTGTAGCGCATATCTCATTTCCTCCAGTGGTTCATTTGTACATACACGGCATACCCCTGTCACATTGAGATGTTGCCACAAGCTAAAGTGTTACTGGAGCTTTTTACGTACAGTGTGCTAATGGACTATGACGGTAAGTGCCTTCGGCTTGCGGCCACTAGAATCATCAAAGCTGCCACTAATGCTCGCACATTTTCCCCCCTTTCCTTCCTTTTTCCTGTACTGTCTCTGTTTCTGGAAACAGCTTTGGGTGACGTTAAATTATCTCTGAACTGTTAACAACTCTCTCCCACTACTGCCTCCTAAAGTCTACTAAATTTCAAAAAAAAAAGGAGGAAAAAAGGTAAAGAAAGTCCCATAGAGATAACTGCCGTAGAGGAGTTAAGTGTTTAAAATAAATCGGTGGATTAAAATAAATGTTAATATGTCTTACAGGGGCAGAGAAAACTGCCTACGTTGCGGCCACAAGGACTTCGTCACGGACAGACAAACAAAAACAGTAAGGAAAGAAAGTGAGAGCTAAGTCAGGAAAATATTATAATAAAGAAATAAAATTATATATAGTAAGAACTTATGAGTGAGTAAGAAAGATAATGGCAGTGAAAAAACACTGCGGAACAAATGACTCCGAGCATATAGGCTTTTTAGTTCCGTCACTGTTCCAACAAAATAAATTAAGTTATTGCCGTAACAAGAAAACAGGTAGCCACTTAATCTACTTCCTAACTCTCTCTCCTCTCACACGCTATACCTATTATAACATTTTTTTTTTCCTCATCCGTTCCCTTCGTCGACCACCATAACACACGTCGCCCGTAAGTGGAATCAAGGTAATAACGCAGTAACCCCCAAGTTTCAGTTCCAGAGCCGAACGATGGGAAAACAAGGCAGTATTGGCCCAACAGATCTTGTTTCTGTTTACATAAGATCATCACTCGTGTCTACGCCCAGGCTTTTATCGTGTACGACGGAAACAGACCAACGCCACTTGACAACTTTGTGGAAACTATACGTGATGATTAGCTCCGATAGGTAAATCGATGAGGCGGAAATGAGTGTGGTACTGTTATCAGACGTCCTGTGTTGTTGCTGTATCAGACGTCCTGTGTTGTTGCTGGTGGGTCTCTCAGCAGTCAAGGAAAGAACAAGGCTGCTGTTGCTGCTGTCTCATTCATGAGACAACCATTATGAGGTTGTGCACGGGGCTGACAACACATCCGGTAAAAGTCCCCCCCCCCCCCCCTGTCCAGCGTATCCGGTCATGGTCTTTCCGTGCCCAGTTCACTTCTTTGAGTTTGTGGTTCTCCTATTTCCTTTACCACGAGGGTTCCTGACCAAGGACTGCCTTGCGCTGCTGCTAGCTAGTATCATGAAATGTTCGTAAACGATCGCAGCTGAAGCCTATAGCATACGCGTCTACAAATGTCATAGTTTTGTTCCTGAATGAAATAAATTATATAATTTTGTATTCACTTTGTTCTTGATTATGTTTGCTACATGGTGTTTGTGGTTAATGCGTTACTTGTGCATTCATTCTTCCCCCCCCCCCCTTTTTTTTTTTTGCAATTCATTCCAATAGAAGGATTGAAATGGTATGACAAGATCACCAATTTGGAACTAATGACAAGAACTAGACAGATGCCAGTGTAACAGGACATGAGACGAAGAGCTGGCGGTGGATTAGACACACACTGATGAAACCTACTGATATCATCACAAGGCAGTCCTAGTTCTGGAACCCCCATGGTAAACGAGGTAGAGGGAGACTAAAAACCGCATGGAGAATTGAACTGGAGACATCCATGAACTGAATAAAGAAGGCATGGAAAGACCTAGAGTGGATGTCACAGACAGGACAGCAGGTCTTGGCATGAATTTGTTGAGGACCTGTGAACCTTGGTGACCTGAGAGATAATAATGATGACGAAGTCAATCCAAGAGATCTGCGCTCGTCCTCAAAGCCAGTCGTCGCAATATTAGCGGGGTTTTTTTTTTCCTTCTTGTTTAAATACAAGTTTGTCTCGTTTCTGGCGAGTCACTTATCCACACACATGGTCAGTCGGTTGTATTAGGGCGCATGTCCAAATATAAAGATCTTGTGGTCTAGTGATCAGTTATGTTTGACCAAATATTAGCTGTATTTCACGTGGTTGATTGCCACGGTCGTGCCCAGCAGGGCCACTTACATGAGAGAAGAGATGACACTTGGCCTATAACAATGAAGTCACTATATCAGCGACATACAAGGAACGTCGGAGTCGGTAAAAAATGTCCTGAAACCCAGACTTATTTGCTTAAGTCGTTCCTGTCTACCGTGGGGTGTAGAGGTGTGGAAGAGAGAGCGCCATGCTATCATATCGTCTCTCTTCCTCCTGGTCTGGTTCCATTATAGTCCTCGGTCCTTCAGAGATTGTCTAATGTTGTCCTCCCAGCGGACTCTGTGTCGTCCTGGAGGTCTGAATCCCTGGTTCTTAGCCTCCCATACCTGCCGTGGAAGCTGTTCTTCTCCCATTCTCCACACATGGCCTAACCATCTTAGTTGGGGCTGTTCTACTTGGGTCTGCAGGGGTTGGTTTTTAGGCCTTGAGGTATCATGTTGCGAACCATGTCTCTTCTACTTCAACCACATTTCTCAGATACCTCATTTCTGAGGTTTGGATCTGACTTTTGTGGGTTGTACTCATTTCCTACGACTATCATTTCCAGACACCCAGACTCCGAATTTTATACCATATGAATAGTAAAATGCTGTAGTCGGAGTGGGGAGTCTGAGAGGGAAGTCGGAATCAAACTTCTAAAATTTCAGGAGTCGGAAAATTATTTGGCCGGCTCCACAATCCTGTTTAATAGTAATCCAAAATCCGCCACAACTGTAGCAAAGCTAGTGACCCAAGCTGAAATATTTGTTGTGCTGTTACCATGTCATATTTATATGCACATTCAGCAGTGGTGGCACAAAAGAAAGACATTAATTATACATGCTACGGCAGACAGCCATTCCTTACGCCGTCTCCACGCAATATTATTAAATTTAGATTACAATGCCAGCAAATCGAAGACCGGGCATTCCAGAGAATTGAGGTCGGTGACCTATTGGCTGTAAAAGGATAAATATGGAAGAAAAAAAAATAGGAGACAGAAGATGAGAACCAAGACTCGCGGATAATTCAAATTCTTCTCGTGTATCCCAACTCCTTTCAAAATGAAAACGCAATTCCACTAATGCGTGTATGTACGCATGTGCGCGCGCGCGCGAGTGTATTCTTCTTCGTACACTCTCAGACGTCTGCTTGAATGTTTTCAAAGGAAGCAGTAGTCAGTTTGAGGCTACTGGTATCTTGGTAGAGCTTTTCTTCGAATGGTACTGGTGTCTGCCATATGCGCTTTCTGTTCCGCATATGTTGGGCACCTTTGAAGCAGATGTTCAGCAGTCATTTTATCTGTGCCACAGTTACACTCATCGGTAGTTCCTATCTTTAGCTTGTTAAATAGATGGTATCTCAATCTGTTGTGGCCAGCGCGGAGTCTGAAGATTACCAATTGTTCTCTTCTGTTGCGCTGGTAGTATGCATCATTTTGTGTGTGACCTGGATGCTCTACATCCCATTAGTTTTTGTATTTGATTCTGATAAAACTCTTTGCCTCCTCGAAAGTTATTCTTGCATCAGGCTGAGGTAGCTTTCCGCCTGCCTTTGCCAATCTGTCAGCTTCTTCATTGCCGGTGAAGTTACAATGAGATAGAATCCACTGGATCACAACACTTTTAAATCGTTGACAGAGATCGTATAGATCTATTGGTCACGTGATTAAGACAATGTCGGATCCGAAGGCCTTGCAGCAGTGGTTTATGTGCCAGTTTGTTTGTGATCATGAGGTTGCCAATCTGTGAACAACCTCATGATAGTCGCCCATGGATGTACGACATGCCTGTTGGTGCAGTATTCCTATTCTTTCTTTACCTTCTGAGATTCCCCCCCCCCCCCGGAACTACACGGGGGCAACAATAACATGATGAATGTTTATTATTATTTGCAAGATACCGAGAAACAAGATGTATAGATCAAATGTAGGGAATTCACACAACGCTGCCACAAAACTATTCAAGACAATCACAAATGCGATATACATCCTCGTTTGGTTTGTTTGAAGCCAAATGTCTCAAACGCCAGCAACTAGATACCCCGTTCACATCTCCGAGTTCCCCCCCCCCCTCTCTCTCTCTCTCTCTCTCTCTAACCTTCAAACATGCTCTCCAAACATTCTCAAAAGTATTCAGATGTCAAAACATCATGCTCAACCAAAATAACCACTCAGTCACAACCTCTCAGGTATTCTTCGTGTAGCAAATGTGCCAACATTTTATGCAGTCACTTAGTGCTCACTCATCACAACAATCAGTTAGTATAACAACTCTGACCGTCTTCATGTACCAAATGTGAAAACATTTTATACAGTCACTCATCACAACAATCAGTCAGTATAACAACTCTGACAGTCTTCATCTAGCACATGTGAAAACATTTTATACAGTCACTCATCACAACAATCAGTCAGTATAACAACTCTGATAGTCTTCATCTAGCAAATGTGAAAACATTTATACAGTCACCTGGTGCTCATTCGTCACAACAATCAGTCGGTGCAACAACTCTGATAGTCTTCATGTACCAAACGTGAAAACATTTTATACAGTCACATAGTGCTCACTCATCACAACAATCAGTCAGCATAACAACTCTAATAATCTTCATGTACCAAATGTGAAAACATTGTTTACAGTAACTCATCACAACAATCAGTCAGTATAACAACTCTGATAGTCTTCATCTAGGAAATGTGAAAACATTTATACAGTCACTCATCACAACAATCAGTCAGTATTCATTCATATTCATAACCTTCCACTCCCAAAGGAGCATAGGCCTTCAACAAACACATGCCAAGTCCTCCTGTCACGTGCCATCATCTCAAGTTCTTTCCATGTTCTCCTCATCATTTTCACCTCTGTTTCCAACTCTCTTCTCCATGTACTTCTTGGTCTTCCTCTGCCTCTCTTGCCCTGGGGGTTCCAGAACAAGGACTGCCTTGTAATGCTATCAACAGGTTTCCTCAGTGTGTGTCCTATCCATCGCCATCGTCTTCTTCTCATTTCTTGTTCCACTGGCACTTGTCTAGTTCTTGTCATCAGTTCCACGTTGGTAACCTTGTCATACCATTTTAATCCCTCTATTCTACGCAAGCACCCATTTATGAAAGTCTGTAGCTTTTTGGTTGTTGTCTTTGTTGTTCTCCATGTCTCTGAGCCATACAATAGGACTGACTTCACATTTGAGTTAAAGATTCTTATTTTCGTGTTGGATACGATTTCTCTTGATCTCCATATATTTCCCAATGCAATGAAAGCTCCTCTTGCCTTTTGTATTCTTATTTTGATATCGCTGTCTGTCCCTCCAACTTTGTCTATATTACTGCCAAGATATGTGTATGATTCTACATCTTGTATTGGTGTTTCTTCAAGTTCAACCCTGTTATCGTTACCTGCATTTATTCGCATTATTTTTGTCTTTTCCCTGTGTATTTTCAGACCCAATTGCTGTGACCTCTCATCGAGTGTTTTCAATTTGTCCTGCATCTGATTACGGCTATGGGACAGAAGAGCCAAGTCATCAGCAAAATCCAGATCATCCAACTGCTTAGTCAGAGTCCACTGGATTCCATTTCTGTTGTGTGTTGCCGATGATCTCATAACCCAATCTATTGCCAGCAAGAAAAGAAATGGAGACAAAAGGCATCCCTGTCGCACTCCTGTTCTTATCCCAAACGGTTCTGTAAGCTGTCCTTCGTGAAGAACTCTGCATGTCATGTCTTCATATGTTTTCTTTATTAAATTAATGATCTTCAGGGGAACTCCATAATGCCTCAACAATTTCCAAAGTGATTCTCTGTCTACACTGTCAAATGCCTTTTCGTAGTCCACAAATCCGATGTATAGTGGTGAATTCCATTCCAGACTTTGTTCAACTATTATTCTCAAAGTGGCTATCTGGTCTGTACATGATCTGTTTTGTCGAAAACCTGCTTGTTCATCTCTCAGTTAATCAGTCAGTATAACAACTCTGATAGTCTTCATTTAGGAAATGTGAAAACATTTTATACAGTCACTCATCACAACAATCAGTCAGTATAACAACTCTGATAGTCTTCATCTAGCAAATGTGAAACAATTTTATACAGTCACCTGGTGCTCATTCGTCACAACAATCAGTCAGTGTAACAACTCTGATAGTCTTCATGTACCAAACGTGATAACATTTTATACAGTCACATAGTGCTCACTCATCACAACAATCAGTCAGCATAACAACTCTAATAGTCTTCATCTAGCAAATGTGAAAACATTTTATACAGTCACTTAGTGCTCATTCGTCACAACAATCAGTGGGTGTAACAACTCTGATAGTCTTCATGTACCAAATGTGAAAACATTGTATACAGTCACTTAGTGCTCACTCGTCACAACAATCAGTCAGCATAACAACTCTAATAGTCTTCATGTACCAAATGTGAAAACATTGTATACAGTCACTTAGTGCTCACTCGTCACAACAATCAGTCAGCATTACACGGTTCCCTAATGAGCACAAGTTTGCAGCAACAGTGATGATCAGATTTACCTATCTCTTTTTGTAACGCCCTATACAGCTCATTTATCATCGTTATTAATTTTTTTTTCTACTTCCTTCATTTTCTGTTGCGCTCCTTGCGGAGCATGCAGCTAACAAAGTGCAGCTAGCCCTCCTGCAGGAAGCTTGCACCAAGCATTCACGATCACGTGCTACTGCAGCAGTAACTAACTAATATGGCAATTTGTTTACAAGATCCCTAGACAACCGGTCTCTTTTGGGACCTCTGCACTATCAGTCTCTTGGGCAGCCTATATAACTTTTAACATTCTTTCATACACCAACATCTCAGTGATCTCCATTGTTTGTTTACTGTCTGTCCAATGATTGACTTCTCCGTAAGAGAAAACGCTCTCTAAGTGACGTTGAAGTACTCTCTTGCTTACACTCCACTGACAACCTCATATTACTCACCTAGTACGACATGCCGGTGGGTGCAGTAGGCCTATTCTCTCTTCGTCTCTTCGGAGACTCCCCGGGGACTACACAGGGCGTTTTAAAGTTATATACTGCTAAATTATATTGTACAGGGTGTTTCAAAAAGAACATCGGTATTTTAGATGCATATAACTTTGGTTATTGAACACTTAAAAATATACAGTTTGCACCAAAAGAAAGTAAAACTGTCAAAGTTTAAACTCTTACATTACAATCCCTCAATGTGTGCCCCTCGTGTTACACGGCACACATCTAAACTAGTCCAATTCTCTCCACACTCGCGTCAACTGGTCCCTTGTTATTCTTTCCATTTTCATTCCTTGCGCCGTCTAGCGGCTGAAATGAAAAACATTTTTTTTTAAATCGGGTAACTGTCTAAACTCGGAAAGTTTACCTATCGTTTGGTGCAAACCAAACATATTTAAGTTTGCAATTACCAAAACTATACACCTATATTATACTATATACCGATATTCTTTTTGAAACACCCTGTACATTTCCCTAGAAAACCGGTCTCTTTTGGGACCTCTGCACTATCAGTCTCTTGGGCAGCCTATATAACTTTTAACATTCTTTCATACACCAACATCTCAGTGGTCTCCATTGTTTGTTTACTGTCTGTCCAATGATTGACTTCTCCGTAAGAGAAAACGCTCTCTAAGTGACGTTGAAGTACTCTCTTGCTTACACTCCACTGACACAAATTCTTTGTACCGGATGCTGTTCATTGTCGGGAATGCTGTTTTTGTTTGGGTTTTTTTTTTTGCTCAGGTTATTTTTACTCCTTTTTTCTGGAATGCCCCTTCAATCACGTCCTTATTGTTCTATGTCTCAGAGTAGCGCGCCACTTTCAACCATTCTATGTGCATGAAAGTGTCGGTTATTTAAGCATCACATGTTCTTATTAGCGTACCTAGGTATTTAAAAATATGGACTTGTTTTAGAATATTCGCAACATTTACATTACATTCTGGAGAATTGTTTTTCTTCTTCTCCTCCTTACCCTCCACCTTTTTCTTCTTTTCTTCGTACACTCACAGACGTCTACTTGAATATTTTCAAATAAAGCAGTGGTAAATTTGAGACTATTTGCGCTACCCCACTCTGTAGAAATGTTAGACCACATAAAGCCAGTCTCTACCATAAAAACATTATTTACAGTCGTAAGAGTTAATTGTACTTAACACCCGTTGTTCCCACGATCAGCAACCTTCTCGCGAAAAGGCAGTACATAAATTGTCCGTATGAAAGGTGAATAAATTATCACTCTGATTTAGTACGAGCGACGTCCGCTACGTTTATGGGCCCCTTTAATGTCGTAAAGGAAAAATGTTCTCCACAGCCAAAGGGGGAATTGAGAAATTCAGTGTCTGTCACTTCCCAGAATTTTTCCTTCGCACACACCATTAATAAATACGCGGCAAACTGTGTACCTGGGCGAGTAAAACCACGTCTACTGATGTTAACGGATAACGGTTAATCAAGTTAAATAAAGGGCCATCAAATCAAGGCGAGTCTGCTCGTGTTAGTATTTTAGTATATCGCAGGGGTTCTTAACATGTAGTCCACGGGGGTACATGAAAGGATTCAAGGGGGTCCGTGTACATTAACCTAAAGTTTAAAATGTAAAGTTTTTTTATCGTGCTTTTATGTGCATGTTTTTTTTGTTTTTTTTTTAAAGAAGGGGTCCATATTCTTCATCGGACAAACAAAGAGGCCAAAAGCCTCCATCGGTTAATCAAATGGGTCCATGGCACACAAAAAAAAAAGGTTGAAAAACCCTAGTATTTAGCTTGATTTTTTTTTTTTTCTTAACCAGCGACACTTGGGCTTTCAGCCCTTCGGCCCAACGACATGTCATTGCGAGGCTGGGGAACCTGTGAACTTTCCTTCCAACCCGGTCAGGAGCTTCGCTCCTTCCCATCCACAGAAGGTTTATCTCAGGAGCCGTTCAGGTAATTCAGTCAAAATCCCGGTCGATGACACTCCTACAAATGCACGCGCCCGGGCTTGAACCTTGAAAACCTGATCGCTAGCGCAGTGTGGTAACCATTACATCAGCGCGACTCCCATAGCTTGACATGAGAATATAAGGAGAACTGCCGTAAGACGGTGGTAAAACGGTAGAATGAAAAATTTTTTACAAAAACACACAAATAGTAATACGTCTGGGACCTAAGACGCGTCAACAGTGAGGAATGCCAGCGAACCAGAGCTGACCAAGACCCTATTCCACCTCCAAGTGTTGGTCCTGGAAACAGGCTGCATCACTGCAGTCTGGCTGAGTGAGTAGGGATCGAAGAGGGAAGGCTAACCCAGTCCCAAAAATGCCGTGCTGAAGTCGGATGTGTCGGCCGAAAGGCGCAAATATCGCAGCTTCGCTGTAAACGGACACAACGCAACCAACGTCCTTTTCAGGACGAACGAAGAAGAAGAAGTAATACGTCTTACAAAGCAAAGAGAAAGGACAAGAGTATATAGCTTCAGGAGGTAAATAGGTCAAGTTAATCCCATAGCTGGTACTGCTGCAGGGAAGTGAAGTGTTGCAGCGTTTTTAAGAGGTGCGGTGACTAGTTCCCTTCCTCGTTGCCTCTACCTTCCCTAATCCACGAGCAGAATTATGTACCCATTTACAACTGGGTAGACTGGAGAGTGATGCGACTAGGTTTCAGTTCCGAAACCTGGTAACCGTGACGCGAGAGAAAAGCGGCTTCAGGATCTCCAGTGTTTATGTTATCTGTAACTGTGAAAGATATGAGACCTGGAGAAAGAGAAAGAGGCGAGTAAGGACGGAACTGTGACGAAAAACAGACATGAAAGCCTTGTTCTCTAATTTAAAGGCTAAAGCAATTAGGCTCTTTGGCCACGTTACCGCTTCCCTCCTTGACATTTAGTTTTTGTAAATGGGAAATGGCATTGGTGGGTTGCTCGCGGCCTGCAATCAGTTCAGGATAGTTTCAGGGGAAAAAAAGGGTCACGATAGAACCTTTACATCGAGTTCGTAAGAAACGACAAGGAATACTCAAGACAACCTGCGTCTGGTTAAAAGATGAGTAAAGATATACTGTCAAAAAAAAAATCAATCAGAAACAAAGACGCTGGACAGAACTAAACAAACGCCTGTCATAGAAGGAAAAAAAACAAACAAACAAACACACAAACAAAGAAAGAGAGTGAGTGAGCTGAATATAAAACGGTAACGGTAACTGAGTGAAGTGTTAGAGACTTCACTATACTAGGTCCTCCAGCGTTGAGAGGCGGTGTGATCATTCTCTTCCTCGCTGCCTTTTCCTTCCCTAACTCAAAAGCAAAGTCAGTTACCCATTTACAATCGGAAGACTGGAGCGTGTCGATACCGTGAATCTAACCTGGCACCTTTGCCGCGAGAGACCAACGCTCTAACCCCTCTGCCAATCGGACGCTCCAGATACAAGTCCTAAGCAAGACGTCAATTATGATCCGTCGTGCGGTGACATGGAACCCGCTTGGGAAGTGCTCGATGACAGAGAAAGAGACTATGAAGAGTGACATGATGACATAAATCATACACAATACCTATACTGGACGAACACAGAAAAAGTGGCACAAAGACAGATGCACGGAAGCGTGTTAATATTAGCCCAAAAGATGGTACAATATTTTTCAAATTAACCATAGATACGGCAAGTGAGAAGAAATTCGCCAAACAACGGAAATATTGAGAAATTAGGTTGCTCAATTGAAATGGTTTTTTTTTTTTTAAATAATACACCGCTGTACATTCTTGACTAGGCACTCGGTCATAGCTGCTTCTGACGCAAATCACGAAACACATTTTTTTTTCATTTTGAAAAAGTACAAAAATTGTATGCGAAAGTTGACAATCTAGACAAGCTGCAGAATTATTGGCTGAATATTTGAGCCACAAGATGGTAAACTAAAATTCGCCACACTTCACTGGCAATTTCGCCACTTGTAATAATTGACGAGAGGGTTGTCCAACCCAGTATTACTATTAGCGTATGTACTCTAATGGCGTTTAGCACTGAATGACTGAAACAGGAAAGAAAAGAACTGGGAAAAAAGTTGTTAGTGTTTCTATTTATTATTTTTTGTCCTTAGTAGCCATCAGTTGATGCAGATTCTGTTCTCTACAGATAAGTGTATCTAGCACAGCTCCCTATACTCAAACAACTCAAAATTAAATGAGCAGTGGAAGCAAAGACATGAACCAGAAACATTTCGTGAAGAGAATAACATGACTTCATCATCATCAATTTGCTTTTTGTTGTATATTGAGCACGTAGCCACCATTACAGCTGGTGCTCTTACAGGAAGCCTACACCAAAGGATGTATGTGCTCTTGAAGTAGTAGTTTATGTAGCACGAGAACAACTGAATTCATTAAAATCCAGACAACCAGCACAAACAATACATCATCAACTTACTTACTTTGTCGTTCCCCTTCTACCGTGAGATGTAGAGGTTTGGGAGAGAGAGCGCCAGACTATCCTATCGGCTGTCTTCCTCCTGGCCTGGTTCAGTCCGTTCCAGTTCGTCGCCTTTTGGAATCAGTCCGGTTTTCTCTCTTGTAGTTCTCGTAATCAAAAGTTTAAAGCAAACAGGTGATTGGCCTGTTGTGCCTTTGCATGGTGGAGGGACTGCCTCCTTACGGCCTCCATGCAGGCCGCCCTCCTCCTTTTTCAGCCGGGCTTGGGACCGGCCTAGGCGGAGTTTACATCATCAACACTTATTCTAACTCTCTATCTCTGTTTGGGCAAAAGAACAGTTTGACGACCGCAGCTGAGGGTCAAAGATGTGCGCAAGAGACACGAGGGCGCTGGACATAAATCCAGCAACTTGGGAGGATGAAGTTGCCGATTGCACCAAGTGGCGATGCTCTCTACAGCACCACCTCAGATTGAGCGAAAATAAGCTCTCATGGCAGGCAGAATAGAAGAGAAAACGTCAAAAGGAACACCAGGAAAATAAATAGCTGAGGGCTGTCACCTCAGGGGCGCATTGCCATAGTCAGTTATGATTGAAGGGGCTATTATTATTATTATAATCTCTGTTTGTGATATTTATCTGCTTCATAAGGATTTTTTTCTCCCGTGACAAATAATTCAGAAATAGAACAAACTTCATTTAACCTCTTCTTGTGCTTTCTAAAGTAAAAACAGGGGTATTCATAAAGTGAGCGTCCGATTGGTAGAGTAGTTTGAGCGCTGGCCTTTCGTGGCTAAAGTACCGAGTTCGAAACACGGTGGCGTCCTGCTTCAATATACCCAGCTGTAAATGAGTACCTGACCCAGCTTTTGAGTTGGGGAAGGCAAAGGCAGTGAGGAAGGGACCTGGTCACCCCACCTCTTGAAGCTGGACCTACTGTAGTTAAGTCTCTAACACTTCACTCCCCTATGGTAGTATCGGCTTTGGGGGCTTAAATAAAATAATTCATAAGTCGGGAATCATTTTAGGAAAAAAAAAGCTAATTTGTAATGGAAAGAATGGTTAAATTATTTGGTTCAAAGTGCATCGTACCCGTGTTAAAATATGCTTGTAAAAAGAACACAATATGTCCTTACATGCTGATGAACTATGCAGCTGCGATGGCAGATATGATGTCATCATGAATACAGTATGACAAAAAACGGGTACTAGCAATGAATAAGCTGACTAATTCAAACATCCAGAGACAGTGAGATGATAGCAGAATTTAAGCATCGTGATATCCACATATATAACCAATCCTGTCATACGGAAGTGAGTCATGTACAATTAGTAAACACGCTGGACAAACACTAGAGGCCACAGAAATGTGGTGTTACACAAGAATGTTAGAAATGCCATGGACAGCTAAACAGAAGAGTAATGAGGATGTCCTGAAAGAGGCCAATGAGCAAAGGACAGCTTATTCCTCACGTTAGAAGGTAGCAATCAACTTTCTTCGGGCATGTTATGAGAAGAAGAAAGCTGGAATCTATCTGACAACAAGAAAAACTGAAGGAAAAATAGATAGAGAAGGAAGACAATAGAGAGAAAAACACTGGACAGTTTGGCATCACGGCATGGAAAGATGTCAACAACAAAAACTGATAAACCGCCAGGAGACAGAAATTTGTGGAAAGACATGCTAGTCTAGTCTATGCCACCAGGCGTACTGGAAGAAGTGGGTATCCTCATGAAAAATTATCTTAAAACGGCACTTTAAACTAAGTGATATGACTGTCTGAACAAATTAAAAACTGAACTAAAAATAATTTTAAAAAGCTATCTTACTTATGAAAAGCGATTTTGGGGACACCCTGAAGAAGTTTCTTTAGATTTAAAAAAAAAAAAAAAAGAATAAGACGTAAATAGTCTCTAGTTCTCTGTGACTCAAAGCACGGTGCTTCTTGTGTGCAAGCGTGAACGTCTATCAGCGTCTTAAGTCTTTAACATGTAGCAATCAACACATCTAACTCTTCACAAATTAGCTAGATGCACCCGCATTGCTTGTTTCGTGACTGCCTTCTTTCGTCAGGCACATCTTTCATCATCACTATCTCCCATCTCTGCTTGTTACACAATACGGTATTTATTTTCCTTGTACTCACTCTATCATCTTCTTATCCTCACATAACTGGTAAGCAGCAAACATAAATCAACAAATATTTCTCAAACGGATCGTCAGAGGCGTAGCATCGCAAGGTCCTGGGGCGAGACAACTTTACACGGCCCCCTTTGGTAAGAAAAGTACACGACTGCATGTTTTTATATTTAATGGTAAAGGTTGTATCAAAGTCGATCGTTCGATTGACAGAGTGGGGAGGGGGAGGAACTGGTCACTCCACCTCTCGAAGTTGGAACTAATATAGTGAAGTCTCTAACCCCCACTCCCCTACTGCAGTATCTGTTGTTGGGTAGTACCACAGCCAGGTACTGTCACAGGGGAGTAAGTAACAGAGACTTCACATACACTAGGTCTCAGCTTTTACGAGGTGGGATGCCCGGATCTCTTCCTCGCTGCTTTTGCCTGCCCTTACTCAAATGGAATCAGGTACCCATTTTTACAGCAGGGTAAACTGGAGCGGAACCCGAAGTGGTTTCGAATCCGCTCCCTTTGCCTCGAGAAATGACGCCCTAACCACTCTAATGTACATTTTGTTTAACTTAATGATTATATGTTAAGAAACTATGTAATGGTCGTTTTCCTTCAACTGTTGCACTTTTTTAACTTCGCATGAACATTTGTATAGCATAATTGGGATGCTAGCTTTGGTAACAGTGTTACTGACACAAAAAACAAGATCAATAAAAGATATGCAGTTCTTTCAGAATAAACAATGATATACGTAAATTGTAGGTGCATGCAATGCCTCATATCCACTTTCATATAGCGTGCTAACTATTTCAACCGCTTCGCAAAGAGAAGAAAGACAGACAATATTCAAGTTCGGGAAATAACAAGGTGGACGGCGATAAAATGTAATCTTCTTCTTCTTCTTCTCGTTCGCTGTTGTTTAGAAATGTCTACACAAGAAGTCCGGTTTTCTGGATGTATGTTGCTGTGGTTGAAAGTTCTTCAAGACTCCCAAACAGCTTTGTGTGGATGTGCGTCTCTGTGGGCCAATGTTCAGTTCGCAATTGACTAAGCATGTGGCAGTCTTGCAGGATGTGTTCGACTGTCTGTGCTGCCTGTCCACACGTACATAGGGGTGATGGGACCAATCTCAGTCTGTATAAGTGACTGTTCAGTCTGTTGTGTCCTGTTCTCATACGGAACAGGATCACCTGTTTTGCTCGATCAAGATATTGATAGTTACAACACCGCTCTGGCGACCGGGTGATTCAGGATCAAACCCGGGCGACGGCATTGGAGGATTTTTCGTCGGATTTGGACTGGATTAACTCGAGACCTGGCGAAGACATTTGAAGGAGTGTCGTCGACCAGGGACTGGCGGCTCCTGAGCCGACCCAGCTCTAATGGGTACCTCCGAAAACGGCGAGTATCTGCCTGAATGGCGAGGGACACTTGTCTCTGTACAAGAAAATAGGATACTCACGTAAAAATCAATGTCAGGTTAGACATTAAAAAAAAATAAATAACCTGAGATTTCGCCTCGAGTATTAGCGGGCGTACGAAAAAAAAGAAAAAAAGAAAGGAATTAAAGAAGGACGGAAGGAAGGAATTAAGGGAGAAGAATGGAAGGAAGGAAGGATACAATTACCATTTCATTCATCCTGTCATTAAAATATCTTTCTCAGCTTTTCCGAAAACTGAATTCCCTCATGATTTCTAAATAGTTAAGCGCTGAAGTGAGGCCATTTCTCTACAGAATTTTTCGGCCTCTGCTGGAGTTCTTTTAAAAGGAAAAGACAAATTTGGAACGCTCCTTTCAACAGACATTATTATCAGAGAATTATTCAGTACTCATCTCAGTCAAAAAGAGTACAAAAACCAGCTGGATATACTTCACAGAGTGTAACACAAATGTGAACACGAATTTATGCGAAGAAATGAACAACTGACAGCAACAACAATTAAAAATTAATGAAGAAAAAAAGGAGAAACAATCGAAAACAAAAGTGCCGCATACAGAATCAGGACCAACAATCTTCACTCTTAATAAATAATGGAAGCTGAAAGAGAGGAAGTAGACGACGAAAAGAATAACAATAACACAATATAATATGACATACAATAATACACGGACCTAATGAATGGCAGGATTCTCTGTCGATACCGCCAATGATGGCGGTCGTGCAGTCAGAAACTACATCAGTAATCAAATTGTCACTGCTATGGTAACGAATGTTTCCATCACAACGGTCACATTAGCGTTAAACATTATAAAAAAAAAAAAAAAGACATTCGATTTAAAATGTGGTGATTGTACTCTCGCGGTGATTTTACAGTTAGAATTAAAGAAGCCTAAAAATTGGGGGGGGGGGGGGGGGGGGGGGAGAAAAAGAGAGAAAGAGAGAGAAATGAAACATATACACACATATCCTTTCCTGTTAACACGCTGGTCTCTATTACAAGTTATTCTTAAGCGGTTCTCAGACAGGCCAGTGTTAACATATTCTGGTTCGTCTTCTTCTTCGTACACTCTCAGACGTCAACTTGAATATGCTCAAAGAAAACATTGGTCAGCTTGAGGCTATTTCTATCTCCATAGAGTTTATCCAAGAATAGTACTGGTGATGGCCACATGTGCTTTCTCTGTTCCTCATATGTTGGGCATCTTTGAAGCAGCTGTTCAGCAGTCATTTTATCAGTGACACAGTCACTCATCGGTAGTTCCTATCTTTAGCTTGTTGAATAGGTGGTATCTCAATCTGTTGTGGCCCGAGCGGAGTCTGAAGATTATCACGTGTTCTCTTCTGATGAGCTGGTAATATGCATCATTGTGTATTCTGGTTAACACTCTCCACTAATAATTCGTGCGTTGGCTTGGCAGAGTAGTTAGAGAGCTGCAGGGTTGGAAACAAGGTGGCGTCACGCTCGTGTACTGAGCTGCAAACGGGTACCTCACTCTGCTACTGAGTTAGGGAAGGCAAAAGCAGCGAGGAAGTGGAGCTGATCAACTCCACCTCTCGAAGCTGGACCTAATATAGTTAAGTTCCCAACACTTCATTCCCCTACGGCAGAATCTGGGACCACCTCTACATTTACTAACCATGCCGTCTGCGTTATTTAACTCTAATAGCAACGGCATATGCAACCTCGCGCCTCCACGGGTCAAAGTCTGAGAACGCCTGGACTTTTCGATGACATCAGCAGTATTCTCATATTTTATCCCAGCAGCAGGTACGTCACTATAGCTCTCAGAATAGACCTGTCATTGATGCCCTGAATGACGAGTTTTAAAATAATGCCCTGGCTATCGTCACAGAGCCGCGTGCAGTTCGGGGGGGGGGGGATCTGATTAGACAAAGAAAAGAATAGGACTACTGCTCTCATGCACGCCCCGTCCACCGTGTATGGGGGGTAGAGGAAGACCAAAGAACACATGGTGACGAGAGATGGAGACAGGAAGATTTGGCATAAGTTTGTTGAAGGCCTATGCTTCTCGGGGAGCCGAAGGGTGATTAATCAATGAATACTGTCCCGGAGCCGCAAGTAGATTCGGGGGGGGGGGGGTGTCTCTGAGTAGGCAAAGAAAGAATAGGCCTAATGTTCCCTCATGCATGTCGTAAAAGGCAATTAACGTGAAGCTGTGAATACAGCTGGCAATCTTATCGTGTGAAACGGGGGAGGGGGGGGGTAGCAAGTGGCGTACACACGCTTAGAAGAGACCCACACAAAAAACAATGCTCGACATGGAGTGGAACCCCGGTCTTCTTCCGTGTCATGCAACCGAGATTAGCAAAGGGAAGTAGTTCTATATTCTCTCCACATCAGCACTCCGAGGACACACACACACTTCGCAACACGATAAAGTGACCCCGCCCGCTACAAGCTAATATAGATCGATATGATGGCAGTTTGATTTTCAGTCACAATAACCCATTCTGTAATATAATGTAAAGTA
The DNA here is from genome assembly GCA_024509875.1 of Oreohelix idahoensis. Classification (NCBI taxonomy): domain Eukaryota; kingdom Metazoa; phylum Mollusca; class Gastropoda; order Stylommatophora; family Oreohelicidae; genus Oreohelix; species Oreohelix idahoensis. Next base: position 428,507 of record JAMPIV010006495.1, on the reverse strand, counting down.
AACCCACTTTCTTATGGCACACATTTCACCAATAATCGCCGTTTATGTTCCCATATACAATAAGACACAATCAATGTCAAAAGTACATTCACTATAACTGTCTAGTTAAAAGTACATTCACTTTAACTGTCTAGTTAAAAGTACATTCACTTTAACTGTCAAGTTAAAAGTACATTCACTATAACTGTCTAGTCAAAAGTACATTCACTAGAACTGTCTAGTCACAAGTACATTTACTTTAACTGTCTAGTTAAAAGTTCATTCACTTATTATTGGCACTCAAATGGTGTCTGCTTCATCTTCCAATCTGAGAAACAACTCCTCAGCTTAAAGAATCTAAATCAAATTACCATCTCTTGAGTTCTCAAAGCAAGTGTCTTGTTCCCATTTGAGAACCAACTCTCTGTTTCAAAGTTACAAAAAATAACTACAGCTCGACTGTTTCTAAGTATTTTTCAGTCAACCTACAATTTCTTTCAGCGTCTCCAATTTTCAAAACTCTGCCCGAAATTGAACATTCACTCATCATGCATCTCGCTAAGTACAGTAAGTAAATGCTTATACACATCTCATCTTGCTTTATCAAGAGTGAAACTTGTTCACTCAATAATATGATTATCTTTGCAGTGCCTGGAAAGAAGTCAACAAAAGAAATGATAAACAGCACAGGGGATAGAAAGTTGTGGAGAGCCATGGCAACCTATACCACCTGGCATGGTACTGGATGAAGAATAAAACCCGTTTATGGAAGTCTTGGTTGTTATCTTTGCTGCTTTCCACATTGCAGAGCCATACAATAACACTGTCTTAACATCTGGATTGGACATTAATATTTCTGTGTTGGACTTGCTTTCTGTTGATTTCCATAGACTTTCTCCCACCCTTTATATTCTGTTACTGTCCGCACTTCCAATTTTGTCTATCTTCTTCTTCTTTCACCTTTCCACTCCCAAAGGAGCATTGGCCTTCAACAAACTCATGCCAAGTTTTCCTGTCCCGGGCCATCACCTCAAGGTATTTCCATGTCTTCTTCATCCCTGTCATGTCTGTCTCCAGTTATCTTTTCCATGTTAACTTCGTCAATGCTTGTGCCAAAATATGAGCCCTCATATCACATGGATGTTTCTCCAAGTGCAATCTGGCTTTACTTGTCAAATTTATTAACATAATCGTTGGCTTTTTTTTCCTGTGGAAGACTAAACTTCTCATCCAGAACTCTCATTCTGTCTTGCAACTGGTTTCAGTTATGGGACAGAAGGGCAAGGTCATAGCAAAATGTAAATAATCAAACTGTTGCCAGAGTCAAGTGAATTTCATTTCTGGTGGTTGCTGTCATTTTCATTATCTAAACTATAGCCAGTGTGAAGAGAAATGGACACAGGAGGCATCCCCCACATTTTCCAGTTGTTGTCTCAAGGGCTTCTGTAAGCTGCAGCTTCCTCTGTCTCTCTTGCCAATTCATCAATGTATTTTCTCTTGCTTCTTCTTACACTTTTTCTTCTTTCTTTGTTTACTTCTTTGTATATTTCAAACTGGCTCTAGAATTTCTGACTTTGCTTCTGTTTACATCTGCTGCATATTTTTTCTTCCTTCAATCTTGTTGACTGTGCCTGTTTTTATCCATGCTTTATGCTGACATTCTTCCTATAAGAATTTCTTCAGACTACATTACATAAATGTTTTATTCGTTTACGGCAGTCTTGTGTATATTTGCTTCATCTTCCTGTTATTGAAGCACTTGGTACTTACTGGATACTGGGACAGTGCATTTTTCTTCTGTTTCTTAATTTTTGAGGTAATCCACATAAAATTATTCCTGTAACTTTGTGTTTCTGTATTTCTTCAGAGTTTGTTTTACCTTAGTTAACAGAAGATAGCTAGCTATCTGATGCCACATCTGCTGCTATATCTATGTTTACATCATGTAATAATCTTAATTTTTGTGTGTAAGCATACATGATCAATCTGATTTTCTGTTCCGTGGTCTGGTGATATCCATGTTGCTTTGCGTATTCTTTTATATCAACATAGGCTTCCTCCTATAATAAACTGAAATGTATTACTATTTCTCCACTTCAGTCCACTGTTCCAAGCCTATATTCTTCCATGATCTTTCCACAGTCCTTGTTTGTTCCCATCTGTGCATTTAGATCACCCATCAAGTTTGTAGTGTCTGTATTTCTCCATTAATCCATGAAGTTACGAACAACAGGGTAAACTTTTTGTTTCACAGGCTTTTCTTTATCCTTACTTGATAGTTGATACACAACATTAGATTACAGTCATCTGTATTTTCCTTTTGGCAGTTATAAACTTTGCTAATAGTTTTGATCCTGTTGCCTCTCATTCCGTGTTCTCGGACCTCCTGTGATGGCATTGAAGCTACATCTTCACTATAAGGTATACTTTCTTCCTTATCTCCTGAGGACAGCACCATTTCCATTGTATTCAGTTTCTCTTTTCCTTTTCCCTTCCATCTTGTTTCGCATTGTCCCAAGATGTTAATGTTATAGTCTCCATTTCTGCTTCCAGCTGTGTGGTTCATCCTTTTTTATTTAGTATCTGAACATTTCGGGTGTCCAATCTGAAGGTTCTCATAAGAGAAAGAAAGTCTGCAGCCCTTCCATCCTAGATGGCTGAGTTAAATAACTTGCTTGGAGTCTGATACTGTGACATGACAAAACAACATGTTATATCTGTATGCAGCCCATCAACGCTAATTTGATTGATGATATAAGGAAGAAAGGAATCCCCAGAGCAAGAGAAACAGAAGGAGACATATGTAGAAGGGACAAAGAAGATATGGAAAGACCTTGGGCAGTGAACAAGGAAGAAAACACAAATAAAATGGTCATTCATGAAATGGAAGATATTCCTAGAAATGTTAAATATTTCTGAAGTTACTGTGTGCAAATGTACTTAGTAATTCATTCTTTAAAGTTATATGCCTAAATGAATTAATTATGTATTTAATGTAAAGAATGGGTACATCATATGTGTCAGATCACTCGGTTGAAAAGAACTGTGGGCCGTCTGTTCGATATGGCCTTAAAAAGAATTCAGAGACGCAGTAATAAGGGGTAAGGGTTAGTTATAGCTATCCTAAACCTAACCCTAAACTTAATCATAACCCTAACGACGTTGGCGACTTACTAGGATGCCATCGAAGAAAACGGTCCACTGTGCTCCATTTCAACCGATAAGCTTCATATGATAGGAATAAAAGCACTAGTGTCTCACATTTAAATATCACTAGCTGCGCAAGTTAACCTCCCAACGACTGTGACCGTTTGTGTTGGTCAGTTTTTACAGCAGCAGTCATACACGCTTTCACCAATTAGTTATTACAATTAAAAACATAATGTGGAAGTTAAAATACAATATTGCCTGCTGTTTTATACCAGGATACTTTTTTAACCCTACATTAATAAGTGCAGTTTGTTACTGCTCACTTATCCTGGGTTTTTTTTAACAAACTGACCACAGCTTTTTGAATTTGTGGTGAAAATTTGCAGGTGTTTGCAAGTTTGAGTAAAATATTTAAAAAAGTTGATATAACTTTGCCGTACTCACCTGCCAATATTTTAAATACTCCACATTGATTTAGGCAGCCAATTTAATTATGTTGAGCTCCAGAAAATGTAATGTTCTTTTAAACTGATAAACAGTAGGCTATAGTTTTCTTGCATTGTTTCCAAGATGTACTAATTTCATAAAAGTTTAGAAAATCAGTAACTCTTCAGTCGAGGTGTAAAAAATTGCTCGAAGGAATTCAAGGGATAGAACTGTCGTTATTTTTCAAAACACTATACACCAATAACACCACCATTCATAAACATGCCCGAGGATCTTTGGGGAGACAAAGAAAGAATTTGTCTACTGCTCCCTCGTAAAAAGCGACTACTTTGAGGTTGAGCTTGGGACTGGTAACTTCATCTTGTAAAACAAATGGGTATGGAAACCGCCTCTGAATTGGGGCACGCTTCTTGCATGGGTGCTACGTGCAGTGGTAGGTCCATACTCTGTAAAAACTAAAAGAGTGTGAATTTAAAAATAAAAAGCAACACATAACTATAGAGTTTGAATATCTTAGACTTAAGCTCGTCGTTTTCTTGCCGTTACTCGCCAGTTTCACTTCTTGTAGGTACGGAGTTAGCGGTGTGTTTTTTTTTTTAATTTTTTTTAAAAAATAAGAAGGATGAATAACCTAGCTCCACAGCTTCAAAGTTGCAGACACAATCCTATATCCTGTTATTCTGTAAGTATTTTCTCACTGCTCTCATGTTTCCAATTTTTTTTTTTTTTAAACTTAGTTCGTTAATTTGAGATACCGTGGCTTTGGCACCATTCTTCGTCATCGAACACTCTAATATGTTAACTTGAATATGCTTACAGAAAGAAGTTATCTTCAAGTTGCTGACGTCTCCACAGAGCTTCTCCTGAACTGGTGTTGGTGACGACCGTGTACATTTTTTAAAAACTGTATCATTTACTCATATGAGGGGCACTTTTACAACAGATGTTGAGCAGTCATTTTATCAATGTCACAAGTATAGTCATGTGCAGTTCCTATATTTAGCTTATTGAACAGGTGGTATCTCAATCTGTTGTGGCCTCCGCGGGGTCTGTGATGGGTTCCACTCAGGGCCGTAGATACAGGTTTAAACCCCCCCCCCCCCCCGTTTTTTTAGGGTTTGGTGAAAAACATATGTGGGGAAATTTTACTATACCAAAATAGTGCATAAAAATATTTGTTTAATAAAACCCCTCCCCCTTTATTAAGTCCTATCTACGGCCCTAGTTCCACTATATCACATGTATAGAACTGTGGACACGTTATTTGCAGTGTTGCTTTAACTAGGACATCTAGGTTTGTGTTTATTTGACCCGTTATTACTGACAGTGCATCTCTGAAAAACGGCTTGCCTTTCAGTGCCTTCTTCTGTCATTAGGAATTCTGAAGTTTTCAGTGATTTTGTCACCTCTCTGCAACTGCTTGACGTTTTTCCTTTTAGCTACTGAGTTTTGTTCACTATGCACTTTTGCTTAGTGTCAAAATGATTCACCCACCTGTATTCTACTGATTTTTTTTTCTTCATTCTGGTTAACCCCCCTTCCCCCCCTTTCTCCCCCCCCCCCCCCCCCCCTCCCCCACTTTTAATCCTGGGAATGTTCTCTTTCGGCTCAGTGAAGTTTTGTTTTATCCGCAAGGAGCTTCTCGTCAGAATGGACGAGTGTAGGAATTGTTACAGCATTTAAGGGATCAGCTCTCATGGTTGATTCTAAAGTATTTCTTTGCTCGAGTTTCCCATATATTCTCTTGTACATTGGGTTGTCTGTTAGCCTTCTCAATTTTGCAGCTTCCTGCTGGGCTCTGCTGTCTCTTCTGTCCTCCGTTGAGGGTAAGCACGTAATCGTCTTCATTCCTTCAACAGATGTTGTCTTCGACTTCATGCCTCCTATTATGATTCTCGTGGCTTGGTCTTTGAGTCGGTTAATTTTATCAAAGTTTTATATGGATGGTATTGCCCGTGTTGCAGTGCCACATTTTGGGACTGTCTCGCGAGTCTGGTGTACAGTTTCTTTAGAATATTTTCGTCTGCTCCCTAGGGGTAGCCAACGAGTCTTTTTGTAATTAAATATTAGACAAACATAAAGGTATGTTTTCAGGCACTCGTAAGAAATAAAGAAGTAGAACACTAGACAACAGAAAAACAACAGACGTGAGTGGCTTACCCAGGATTCGAACCCCGGACATTCCGTACGACAACACCGCCTAGCTATACAAGCGAATCACACTATCCTCCCGGCCAGCTAGGCCAATGGGATGCCGGGAGGATAGTGTGATTCGCTTGTATAGCTAGGCGGTGTTGTCGTACGGAAGGTCCGGGGTTCGAATCCTGGGTAAGCCACTCACGTCTGTTGTTTTTCTGTTGTCTAGTGTTCTACTTCTTTATTTCTTACGAGTGCCTGAAAACATACCTTTATGTTTGTCTAATATTTATTTACTGTTTACAGGCCTCGGGTTTCCCTTCCTTATATGTTATAAAAGTCTTTTTGTAATGCCCATTATGAGCCATTTTTAAAATACCTTGTTCACAAATGTTTATATTTTAAACCTTAGCTTTCCAGGTCAGTATGCAATCAAAAGATGGTGTAGTCTGGTTTTTCTTCTAGATGTAGTTTTCATTTTGGCACTAGTTCAGAGTAGCTTATATGAAAGGGGAACATCGTGTCACAGGGTTAACCCGAAGGTTAACCAAAGAGAGTTCTCGTTGTGGTGCCGGCGTTGTCAATGGCTCAGATTTGCCTGGCAACCGGTTGAAGGTAGGCAGCAGGAGTGGGAGAAGGTGAATTTAAGACTTGGGGATAAGTTCCCAGCAGATAGTCTCAGTGATTCTGGATCTCGTGACACTGTCACTCCTACCACTCTATCCCCCCTCTCTATTATAATCTCGCGAGCCCCCACCTCCCCTATTACACTAAGTGAACAGAAAAGGAAGAAAGGAAGAACTGTATGTCTTTCTCGCACACTTTCTTTCCTTCTCTATATATGTAATTAACGTGTGTTGGTAACGCAAACACAACTACAACATTTATTGAATTACTTAAAGGTAACACAACATTCAATTACAATAATACAAATGCAATAAGAACTAACATTAACTATACCTGGAAAAGAAGATAATAGTTAATGCAAAAATACACAAATGAATGTTAAGTCTATACTATGTGATGATGATGATGAATTTAATCTAATCCTAAATACTAAAAAAAGGATATCTTGTTTCTTGGTCTCTGAAGGACTGTCAATAAAACTCTGGTGTTTGTACGCTATGGCCATGTCTTTGTCTGCATTCAATAACATTGTCCGGCTCACTGACTTTTCTTCAGGTGTCAATGGCCTGATCTTTTGTTCTTCACAATGCGAGTGTTGACAATGAAATGAGTGGCTGAGTTGGCATGGTCATCGGTTGTGTAGATCGCAATGTTTTTCTGTAGAGACTTCGTCTGGTATGCAGATGTCTCTTTGTGGTGAAGATATTTTGCTCATGTGGTGATGATGGTGGAAATATGTTATATATTTGTATTGAGTGGCGCAGCAGGTTTACTTGGAGAATCTGTCCCTTACTGTAGGTAATTTAGAATCTCAAGAATTTTCATAGGCATTTGTTGTAAAAGATCGTCCGTATACTCATACGACTTCTGATCGATAATTCACGTAGGCACTTGAGGTAAAAGATCGTCCGTATACTCATGCAACTTCTGATCAATAATTCTCGGAGGCACTTGTTGTAAAAGATCGTCCGTATACTCATGCAACTTCTGATCAATAATTCACGTAGACAGCTCTTAGTAATGCATCCATTATTATAGGTAATTTCTGATTACTTTTCGGTGTGGGTGGTTGAAAGTAGGAAGTATCCTTGGCCGCCTGGCAAATTCCTTCCTAACACCCCCGTTGGTTGTTGGTAGGTTTGTTGCCGTTAAATATCTGTGAGATACGTGTCGTCGCAGTATATCTGTTGGCCCTACTCATTAGCTTGTCCCGTGATCTGCGCCAGACAGGGTAGTAAGACGAAGGCTGAGTTATCTCAAAGGGTCCCACTTTGTTTCCATATAAAGAAATCACTGACTTCATGTCCTGATTCTTCCTCGTGAAATATAGAAACAAGTCGGTCTGGCGGAATGCTTCTCTTTGCAATACTGAGAGACGAACTTCACTGGGTTATATCGTGTCCGAATGGCCGCTGGCGATTCCCGTGTTCTCTTCTGATGTCATGTGAAGTTCCATTCGTCATTACTTCAGACAGACAACCCGTCCCCATTACTCTGTAAATTTTCTATAATATTTTGCTATGATCGCATTCGTGTTTTGCTTCGCCCAGACCATCCGTCTGCGTTCGTCTTTTGGGTGTCTGTGCAGTGTTGTTATTCTCTTTATAATTTCTTCTTTCATATTGATCTTCGCCCAGACTTTGGGTCTCCGTTAATCCAATATTACTTTGTCTGTTCCATGAGATCCGACTGACCACAATACTCATTGTACAGTTGCCTCGCCGATCTGTCTCAGTCTGTCCATTATATTCTATTACTAGCTAAAATAATACTTGTGTATTACTGCCTTTGTGTACACACAACCGAGTCGTATTGGCGACTACCTGGCTAGCTAATGTCTCCTTGTTGTGTAAACATTCCCTGCAAATTTTGTGGCTTTCTCAGGGCTTACGAAGACCGATGTCTGGTGTGGACAATGGGGTTTCACCATTGAATGCTTTCTCATGCCTTGTAAAATTTATCAGTAAAATATCGGCAATAGGTTTTAAGAATTTAAATGCAGAATTACTCGTCTCTCGCAGCAGATGTCCCCCGCACCAAGTCTTAGCTTGCGAAGACTCCTGCGAGTCAGGATGCATTTTGCATTCCCTATTGTCGATTGTAGTTAACTTCTCGCTATTACTATCCTCCTTATCTTCCTCGTTCCAATCATCCTTCTCCTCGTCCCAATCTTCTTTTCCATCCACTTCTTCTGTATCAGCTATCCATATCTGATTCATTTCCTGTTTCCATGTCGTGGCCGTGGCCAAGAGTTGTAGCCCTTGCGCTACTAAGTTCGTAGTGCTGGCTATGTGATTCTGCACGCCTGCAGATAACTGTCTAACCGCATTGGGCTGCAGTCCTGAGTTCGGTTTTCCCTTATTCCAGTGCCCTGCGGTCGCTCATGTCGGGGGGTTCGCCGGTTCAGTTATGTGTCTGCCTAAATATCTCTTTAGCAGAATAATATTATATATATTTTAGCTGATTCTCCACTGGAATCTTATAATTGGTTCGAGATGCCTTCTCAACCCCTGCATATGGCCTTTGCCATCCAATCTGTAACCTGTTCTGTTTGCTAGGCATAAACAGTAAAACTTGTTCGCCTATCTCTAGCTCACATCTGGGACCATTCGTATTATATTCTCTGTCATGTTGACGCCTCCTCTTCCTCATACGTGGTCTGTTTACCTTACTAGTGGCTTTCCCCGGTTTCCTATGATGTAATGCCCCTCTCTGGCATTCAGGACCTGATCTGATACCTTGATCCATGTCCCTTGCGATTCCCTGCCAATAATAATGGTGGGTGATTCTTTGCGTAGTGATGTATTGTCTGACATGACCACTAGACTCACTAGCATGTCCCATACCTAAGATATAAAATCTATATCGTACTGGTACTACTCGTTGAGTATATTCCTGTCCGCACTTTCCTGCTTTCCTAAGGAGTTGTCCTTGCTGTTTAAACTAGTCTCCTGGTTGCGTTGGATTGTCTCCCTTCAGTTTCTTCTTGAAACAAGGTCCTAGCGATTTATCGTTCTTTTGAGCTTGTCTCAGCTCTTGCGGATGGAAGTCAAACTCGTCTCCTTGTCTCTTCTCCTTCGCTTTTTCACGTGTCTGCCCTGCAGCTGTGACTCTTGACTGACGATTGTCTCCCAAAACCACATATTTGTAGCCGAGAATGAATTCATAAATATGATCTTCTAGGACTGCTGCTCGTATTTCTCCCTTGACACATCTGCCTTCAATGGGAGTCCGGGCGATAGCCGCCACCAATGGAGGATCGCCTTTAATTGTACCCTGAATTTCCACAGTTTCATCAGTCAATTGTTCTGGCCTAACCAGTCTTGAACTGATTTTCGAATCGAATTCCAGCCCGGAATCAAATACCCTTTCCACTTTTTCTCCATTGACAAATTTACGTTCCATGGGAATCCGGGCGCTAGTTGCCGTCCATGAACGATCACCTTTTCTTCTCCACCCTTTTGCGTTAGCGTCCTGGTAATATTCTTTGCCAGGTTTAAACCTCTTCTTTCTCTTGAGTGACCCATTCTGACTGACATCAAATTTATGTGTGGTTTTCTTCGATCTGTCAACATAAAAACTGTTTCCCCACTTCTTTCTGCTGCTAAACGATCTATGAATCCGACGACGGATCAAAGTTGGCCATTGTTTGTCCTTATTACGTATCTTGTGTATCTTGCCCGTGGAGTGGTCATAATTCAAGATACGGTGCAACCCATCTGTCCTTTTATATCGGGTACAGTGTGTTGTAAGTTTCGCCCGTCGGCGCTGTGCCTTGCATAAAGCGCGTACACCAAGCTGTTTCCTATTATGTCGCCTGGTGTCTTTCCTTCTGTCTATCCGCTTAGTTTTCCTCTCGCCTCTATATAGAATCGGGCCCCAGTGGGTGTTAAGCTGCTGTATCCCCGCAGGCTCTACCACACTGTTCTCCTGATGATCCTCTTCTACCTTCTTTTGAAGAGAGTCGGGGGCCGCCTCCGTGTCCGTCGTCCACCCTGTCCCGATAATAGTATGTGTTATACCTACTAAAGGCACACATTTCTCTCCGTAAGTTCCAAAAGTGGTAGGATCTGGCTTTCCCTCGTCCTGGGGAAAGGCAGACTTAGGCGACTTGGGCATCTGTCTATCTCCACGAATAACAGCGAATGCCCGCTCCTCTCCGGTTGCTTCTTTCCACGCAGAAGGGCCGGGGGAATGAGGTAATAGTTGTCCTCCTGATGTCAGGAGACACGTTCCTGTTTTCTTCTTCTCTGTGATGCCAGATGAAATTGTTTTATTCGAGGCCCCATAGGAAGATCCATTGAAAGTACCTCTTGCAATTAGAATAGGCTCTTCTGGGCCTTCTAATAGCTTTCCGTTATCTCTGCAGAGGTGTCTGGAATCCACTGAATCCACCACGCCCAAGGAAAGCGGGCCGGGTGAATCGTGCAGTGGTGGTTCAGAGGAGCCCGTAGAGGTGTGTTCACTTCGGCCCTGTTCACCCGCAAACGTGTGCAGATGAATGAAATTTTCTGCCTTCTCGTAATCAGTTTTTCCTGCGGATTTCTTTGCATATGACGTAATGCAATGCGAAGATGGTGTGTCCTCTAGGCGATATGTTAGCTCGTCTGCCCCGTTATGGGCCGAAATAAATATTTCTGGTTTAACTTTTGTGGATTGTTCATATGCTACAAGCAACCTCTTCATCCGAAGTTCGTGCTCTCTCTCTGCCTTGATTCTCCTATCGTCCCATTCTCTTTCGGCCTTGTTTCTCCTTTCCTCAGCCTCTCTCTCTTCCTTGTTTCTCCTTTCCTCGGCCTCTCTCTCTTTCTCCGCTCTTTTGTCTTTTCTCTCTTGCTCTGCTATGTGCGCATCTACTGCGTTTTCCACATATTCCGCAAGTTCTCTTTTTTCTAGTTTTAAGCTCATTGCTTCCTGGATAAGTGCCGAGCGAATTTGCATTATATCTGCCATGATCCAGCTAGATTTCAATCTGCCTGTCGCAACTCAAAATTATGTGACAGAAAAAAAAATTTAGAGCGAAAAAAAAAATCGTGCCTTTGGCCAAAGGGAGAAACCACAACAAAATTTCCCGTATACTTCACTATAACATTTACTTCCGTAACGTATTTAAGTGTATATAAAGTAATATAGTATAATATTCTAACATATGTCAATGTCTTATTTAATATAATATGAATATCTTATTCAAACTTAATTATCTAATATTCTTACTTACTTACTTAGTCGTTCCCCTTCTACCGTGAGGTGTAGAGGTTTGGAAGAGAGAGCGCCAGACTATCCTATCGGCTGTCTTCCTCCTGGCCTGGTTCCATTCTAGTCCTCGATCCTTCAAAGATTGTCTAATGTTGTCCTCCCAGCGGACTCTGGGTCGTCCTCGGGGTCTGGATCCTTGGCTCTTTGTTTCCCATGCTTGTCGTGGTAGCCGATCTTCTCCCATTCTGCAGACATGGCCAAACCATCTTAATTGGGACTGTTCTACTTGGGTCTGCAGGGGGTAGGATTTAAGGCCTTGACGTATCGTCTGGTTGCGTACCATGTCTCTTCTTGTTACTTCAATCACCTTCCTCAGATACCTCATTTCTGAGGTTTGGATCTGGCTTTTATGGGTTGTAGTCTTTGCCCATGACTCGCATCCATATGTCAAGACTGGGACATAGGTGGAGCGGTATACAGCCATCTTCGTTTTCTTACCAACCTCTCTCTTGCTGAGGACTCCTCGATTTATGGCCTGAAAAAGTCTCCCAGCTGCTGCTTTTCGAGTGGCCAACTCTTCTTTGATGCCTCCCTTTCGGTCTATAATAGCTCCGAGGTATTTAAAGTGGTCGACCTGCTCCAGGACCTGTTCTCCCAGCTTAATCTGATATTTTCTTTCTTCTCGTGATATCACCATGGTTTTTGTTTTAGAGCTGCTTATGACCATCCCTCTCTTCTCCAGCTCTTCCTTCCATACTTGCAGGTTGGATTGGAGATGTGCCTCTGATTTAGCTCAGTTTTCTCTCTTGTGTTGCTAGTAATCGTGATTTAAAGCAAACAGGTGATTGGCCTGTTGTGCCTTTGCATAACAATAATATTCTAATCTGTATTATTTCCCTCTACATAAGTAGAATAAGGAACAGTATAGTAGACCGTGAATGGGTTTTACAAAACTTGACAAAAAAGAATTATTTTATGTTTTTGTCTAGGGCAAACCCCAAGGTACTATCCAGGACATAGACCCCACTTAATGTCACAGAGTTCACCCGAAGGTTAACCAAAGAGAGTTCTCGTTGTGGTGCCGGCGTTGTCAATGGCTCAGATTTGCCTGGCAACCGGTTGAAGGTAGGCAGCAGGAGTGGGAGAAGGTGAATTTAAGACTTGGGGATAAGTTCCCAGCAGATAGTCTCAGTGATTCTGGATCTCGTGACACTGTCACTCCTACCACTCTATCCCCCCTCTCTATTATAATCTCGCGAGCCCCCACCTCCCCTATTACACTAAGTGAACAGAAAAGGAAGAAAGGAAGAACTGTATGTCTTTCTCGCACACTTTCTTTCCTTCTCTATATATGTAATTAACGTGTGTTGGTAACGCAAACACAACTACAACATTTATCGAATTTCTTAAAGGTAACACAACATCCAATTACAATAATACAAATGCAATAAGAACTAACATTAACTATACCTGGAAAAGAAAATAATAGTTAATGCAAAAATACACAAATGAATCTTAAGTCTATACTATGTGATGATGATGATGATGATGAATTTAATCTAATCCTAAATACTAAAAAAAGGATATCTTGTTTCTTGGTCTCATCGACTTTGTGAACCACTTTCACCCCACCATTAAGTTCACCTCCCTCGTCTCCACAGTTTCTGTCAACTTCCTTGACATTACTATTTCTATCACGCCCTCCGGCCTTAATACCTCAGTATACTACAAGCCGACAGATGCCCACAGCTACCTCCTGTATACCTCTTCTCATCCTCGGGCCTGTCGTGACTCCCTTCCTTTTTCACAACTTCTCCGCCTCCGCCGTTTATGCCAAGACGACGATGACTTCCACTTACGAGCAAATGAGATGTTGGATTTCTTCCGTAACAGACTTTATCCAGAACATGTTCTCACCTCTGCTCTCCAACGTGTGCTCCCCATCTCTCGTCAGGAGGCCCTCATACCTCACCATAAGACCACTTCGGATAGAGTCAAATTAATCTTGACCCATCACCCTCATAGTACTACTGTCAAACAGATCCTTTTCCGCCACCTCCCTATCCTCCAAGCAGAGCCTGTGACCCAAGAAGTATTCAGTGAAGCACCTTTGGTGGCATATAGACGTGACAAGAACTTGAAGGATCTTCTTGTTCACAGCCGTCTCCCAAAGGAGAATGCCACTCACTTTGGCACACTACCCTGTGGTCGGACAAGATGCAACACGTGCAAGTATGTCACCTCAACCCAGAAGGTGTCCTTTCCTAAGGCTACGTACACCATCACTAGTAGCTTCACGTGTGAATCGCGCAATGTCATTTATACGATCATATGTAAACGTTGCTGCAAAACTTGTATTGGCCAGGCAGGCGGGCGGCTTGGGGACAGATTCAGCCAGCACTTAAATGACATCGCTCAGCAAAAGTCCACACCAGTTGCCATACACTTCAATGGTCCTGACCACCATGGTCCCATCGACATCCAGGTCACAGCGATCCGATCCTGCTCCTCTGACACTGCCAGCCGAGAACAGCTTGAGAACCGTCTTATACACCGCATGGGGTGTCTAAAACCAACCGGTCTCAACACTTTTCACACCTTTGTCTGAGGTCGCCCTTTCCTCTCTTGCTCTATTTGACTCTTTCCACTCTTATCCTATTCTTCTATTTGTATGCCATATACATTTTTTAATTTCATATTTATTTATCTCCCACTCATTCTGTCCTCTTCTATTTCCAGTCCCCACTTTTATCCCGTTGGGTAGTTTATTGTCCGGTTTCGTTTTTTAGTTTTTCAGTATGTATTGTGTACACCCGGCGGCGGAAGTCGCTTTCTGTTCAGCCACGCGCTCTTCAACAGACAGCGAATTTCGGTTCTTGCCTTCAGGGAAGTACCCAGTTTTTATTTTATTATTTTATTAAGTTTTTTATGTGTCCTATCTAGACTTCACTTTCTTTCCTTTCCTGACGAAGGCCTTGTGGCCGTAACGTAGACTATTTTCTTTGTCTTTTGTCCTCGTAAGACGAATCACCTTTTTTCGATTTTTTTTCAAACCCACCCATTGGTCTCTGAAAGACTGTCAATAAAACTCTGGGTGTTTGTACGCTATGGTCATGTCTTTGTCTGCATTCAATAACATTGTCCGGCTCACTGACTTTTCTTCAGGTGTCAATGGCCTGATCTTTTGTTCTTCGCAATGCGAGTGTTGACAATGAAATGAGCGGCTGAGTTGGCATGGTCATCGGTTGTGTAGACCGCAATGTTTTTCTGTAGAGACTTCGTCTGGTATGCAGATGTCTCTTTGTGGTGAAGATATTTTGCTCATGTGGTGATGATGGTGGAAATATGTTATATATTTGTACTGAGTGGCGCAGCAGGTTTACTTGGAGAATCTGTCCCTTACTGTAGGTAATTTAGGATCTCAAGAATTTTCATAGGCATTTGTTGTAAAAGATCGTCCGTATACTCATGCAACTTCTGATCAATAATTCTCGGAGGCACTTGTTGTAAAAGATCGTCCGTATACTCATGCAACTTCTGATCAATAATTCACGTAGACAGCTCTTAGTAATGCATCCATTATTATAGGTAATTTCTGATTACTTTTCGGTGTGGGTGGTTGAAAGTAGGAAGTATCCTTGGCCACCTGGCAAATTCCTTCCTAAAACCCCCGTTGGTTGTTGGTAGGTTTGTTGCCGTTAAATATCTGTGAGATACGTGTCGTCGCAGTATATCTGTTGGCCCTACTCATTAGCTTGTCCCGTTATCTGCGCCAGACAGGGTAGTAAGACGAAGGCTGAGTTATCTCAAAGGGTCCCACTTTGTTTCCATATAAAGAAATCACTGACTTCATGTCCTGATTCTTCCTCGTGAAATATAGAAACAAGTCGGTCTGGCGGAATGCTTCTCTTTGCAATACTGAGAGACGAACTTCACTGGGTTATATCGTGTCCGAATGGCCGCTGGCGATTCCCGTGTTCTCTTCTGATGTCATGTGAAGTTCCATTCGTCATTACTTCAGACAGACAACACGTCCCCATTACTCTATAAATTTTCTATAATATTTTGCTATGATTGAATTCGTGTTTTGCTTCGCCCAGACCATCCGTCTGCGTTCGTCTTTTGGGTGTCTGTGCAGTGTTGTTATTCTCTTTATAATTTCTTCTTCCATATTGATCTTCGCCCAGACTTTGGGTCTCCGTTAATCCAATATTACTTTGTCTGTTCCATGAGATCCGACTGACCACAATACTCATTGTACAGTTGCCTCGCCGATCTGTCTCCGTCTGTCCATTATATACTATTACTAGCCAAAATAATACTTGTGTATTACTGCCTTTGTGTACACACAACCGAGTCGTATTGGCGACTACCTGGCTAGCTAATGTCTCCTTGGTGTGTAAACATTCCCTGCAAATTTTGTGGCTTTCCCAGGGCTTACGAAGACCGATGTCTGGTGTGGACAATGGGGTTTCACCACTGAATGCTTTCTCATGCCTTGTAAAATTTATCAGTAAAATATCGGCAATAGGTTTTAAGAATTTAAATGCAGAATTACTCGTCTCTCGCGATACACCGTGTGTGTCGTTTTTTCTTCATTTATCTCGATGAGACATGTTCTGAACCACTTCTGTAGTGACATGTCTTACTGCATTCGATTGCTTGCTGTGGTAATATATTCTTCAGAGATCTCCACGACTAAGTTGTCAGTTAACAAGTAATGGTGGACTTCTTTTAAAATATTTTATGTTAATTAACGCATGTCTATTAGGAAAAATGCCGACGACATAATTCCTCACCCTGGTTAAATTCCCCACCCTGGTTAGAATCGTGCTGCATTTTCATCTTATTTGTTCCAAATGCTGTCATAACCGGAAGTGGAATTGAGTTGTGAACTTTACTTGAATGTCCCAAGGCATGTAATTAAAACTGCCGTGGATAATAATAGCCTTGCACCTGTCAGTACTGTTTTATAGGAGGAGAAGGAACAAGGGTGGGTCTCTGGAACCTTAAAACCAGAATACTCTTGATCAGTCTTTCTCAACGTGGGTCATTTGGTCCCCTGGGGGCCATGTCATATGTCTAGGGAGCCACAATGAGATGTTAAAGTACCTTTTTCAGCTAACAGTGAATGGAGGGGGGAGGGGGGCCAGAAGTAAATGAGGCTCAGGAGGGGACCATGAGCAAACAAAAGGTTGAGAACCCTTGCTCTAGATATTTGAGACTCATACGTTTTTGGTGACGTCTCGTCTAGAGAGAGAGAAACTCTGATTTCAAACTACCAGCAGACAGGGCGCTGACCAGCCAAAAGATTACGGTGGGCTAACCTGACAAAAAGAAAGCCTATTGAAATTGGATGCACCCTGCCACATGCCTTAGGCAAAATTGCAAGGTATTTTGCCATATGAAATGACTCGTGTCTTCGTGAGCACGTGCAAGAGTGAGATGTATGACATTTCTCTTTTTACACGTGTGGAGTTTCTTTACCAATGGTTACCAAATTATTTTTCTCTCCTTTTTGGGGGGGTGGGGTCACTTTGCCATGACAGCTAAAAATGCTTTCAAGTGTTTCTTATTTACCAGCAATGATATTTAAAACACTCTACATTTAAATGAGACCGCATGTTTATTTCTTCTTCGATTACCGTGCTTAGAGCTCATATCTCTTCACAATTTCCCCCGTGCTGTTTATCAGCTATGTTGTTCGCCGTCCTCAATGCCCTGTTGTTATATGACCGACAATTTCTCTCTTTATACCGTCCTACAGTTCTCTTTATATCGGCTTTGTCATCTGCCGTCCAACTTCTTGTAAAACTTGGCCTTTTTTGTTTGACATACCAAACTTTTTTTTACATCATTGGCCGTCTTCTGAGTTACCCACAGGATTAGAAAAACATTTATTGAGATTCCAGATTTCTGTACCATCAAGTAATCGTCTTTTTTGTTTGTGTTTAAGGAGTTCATTATTTGTTTTTATGTGATGTGATCGATTCTATGTAAAACTTGTCTTCAATAACACAAGAGTTTCTGCATGTGTTGTTTTTAACTTTCTTAAATGTTGTTTTTGTTGGGAAACTGGACGAAGAAGGAACAGAAATTCTTCATGCATCAGCCGCATCCTCCATTTCATATTATTAGTGTGACCGGATATTTATATCAGTTTGGACTGATTCATCATTGTCCTGTTTGTTTCAAAACTGCATGCTAGAGAATTTTTTGTTTTCCTGTGAGATAACCATTATTTTTATCATAATGCTACATAGGCTAAGACTTAAAAAAATTGTATCCTGAATTTACTACATTATATATCCTAATTATAACCCATCATGGGTTGAACGGGATACTTTGTGTCTTTAAAAAAAAAAAAACTTAAAGAACAAACAAATAAACTATCACTTTTAGAAACCGCAGTAAAAGTTTCCAGTAAAATTGAAACAGAAAACATAAACAGGAAAAACAGAGGACAATATAAAGATCAGTCGTATGCTCACTAGACAGAGGGATTCAATCAATCAATACCCTTCAGCTCCCCGAGGAGCACAGGCCTTCAACAAACACATGCCAAGTCTTCCTGTCCTGTGCCATCCGCTCAAGTTCTTTCCATGTTTTCCTCATCATTTTCACCTCTGTATCCAGTTCTCTTCTCCGTGTGTTTTTTTGGTCTACCTCTGCCTCTCTTTCCCTGTGGATTGCAGAACAAGGACTGCCTTTTAATGCTATCAACAGGTCTCCTCAATGTGTGTCCTATCCATCGCCAGCGTCTTCTTCTCAACTCTTGTTCCACTGGCACTTGTCTGGTTCTTGTCTTCAATTCCACATTTGTGACTTTGTCATACCATTTCTGTCCTTCTATTCTACGCAAGCACCCGTTTATAAAAGTCTGTAGCTTTTTGGTTGTTGTTTTTGCTGCTCTCCATGTCTCAGAGCCATACAATAGGACTGACTTGGCATTTGAGTTGAAGATTCTTATTTTCGTGTTGGACTTGATTTCTCTTGTTCTCCATATGTTTCCCAATGCAATGAAAGCTCCTCTTGCTTTTTGTATTCTTATTTTGATATCATTGTCTGTCCCTCCAACTATGTCTATATTCATCACCATATCATCATAACCCTCCACTCCCAAAGGAGCATAGGCCTTCAACAAACACATGCCAAGTCCTCCTGTCACGTGCCATCATCTCAAGTTCTTTCCACGTTCTCCTCATCATTTTCACCTCTGTTTCCAGCTCTCTTCTCCATGTGCTTCTAGGTCTACCTCTGCCTTTCTTGCCCTGGGGGTTCCAGAACAAGGACTGCCTTGTAATGCTATCAACAGGTTTCCTCAGTGTGTGTCCTATCCATCGCCTTCTTCTCATCTCTTGTTCCACTGGCACTTGTCTAGTTCTTGTCATCATATGTCTATATTACTGCCAAGATATGTGTACGATTCTACATCCTTTAGTGGTGTTTCTTCAAGTTCAATCTTGTTATCATTTCTTGCATTTATTCTCATAATCTTTATCTTTTTCCTGTGTATTTTCAGGCCCACTTGTTGTGACCTCTCATCGAGAATTTTCATTTTCTCTTGCATCTGATTATGGTTATGGGACAGAAGAGCTGTTTAGTCAGATTCCACTGGATTCCATTTCTGTTGTGTGATGTCGATGTTTTCATAACCCAATCTATTGCTAGTAAGAACAGAAATGGAGACAAGAGGTATACCTGTCTCACTCCCGTTTTAATCCTAAACGGTTCTGTAAGTTGTCCTTCATGAAGAACTCTGCATGTCATGTCTTCATAGGTCTTCCTTATTAAGTTAATGATCTTCATGGGAACTCCATAATGCCTCATCAATTTCCAAAGTTATTCTCTGTCTACACTGTCAAATGCTTTTTCATAGTCCACGAATCCGATGTATAACGGTGAATTCCATTCCAGACTTTGTTCAACTATTATTCTCAATGTGGCTATCTGGTCTGTACAGGATCTGTTTTGTCGAAAACCTGCTTATTCATCTCTCAGTTGCTCGGCTATGGACTCTTTTAATCTCTCAAGGAAAAAACTCAAGAAATTTACAACAGAGGGATTGGACAGTTAAAAAAATAAGGATGACCCTGTGTCACGGTTTGCCTCCCCTTAACTCTGCAGTAGTGGTCCAACAGTGGCCAAACTCAAGAGTAACTAATGTGGGTCTTCAAAGGTGTCTACCTTGGCACAAGATTACTATTGTCAGAGTTGTAGATAGAAGGCTAATGATGCTTCTACTTCAAGGTAGTGTTCAAGAGATATTCAGAAAAGCGAGAACAATGCTGCATGCGGCTGAGCAAATGTTAACTCTAGTATCTGCCGTCAACTTTTGTGAAGGATAAGGTTATCTTATATTTCGTTAGCTCGTTCAAGTCCCCAGCTGAGTTAATTCAGCGAAACTTCTCATTATTATTATTGTGTAGCTCTGTTTAAGCGTATTTAAGAAATTGTTTGAGAAATACTGATGTAGTAAATTCAAAATGATTAAATAAACTTTAGATTTGTCTTTATACAAGTAGAATGAAAAAAAAAAGACACACACACACACAAGTAGTAATACGTTTTCCAAAGAGAAAGATCAAGAAAACACCTACGTTGCGGCCACAAGGCCTTTGTCACGGACAGACAAACATGAGACAGAAGGGAAAGAAAGTGAGAATTAAGTAGAGAACATGAAACTATAGAAATAAGAGAAAATTACTCCCCGATGTGTGTCACATGTTGGAGCAAATTTTCCATGTGTGCCAAGGTGTTGTCACCATTGGATAAGTAATGATCACGTTTACAATGAGTGGTGTTAAGACGGTAATTGTACAACAGAATACCTGCAAATATCTTTGTACTTAACAAAACTGTTTAAACATTTTATTTCTTTATTCTCACATTTTTAATGTATCACCCATCCCCTCTCTTTTTCTTTGTCTCATGCATATACTGTAAACAAATGTTGGCCATAAACAAATCACAAATAAGTGTAGCAAAATTTGGTTCCTCTTGCTTTGTTGTGGAAAAAAAAATGTGTAGCGCGACTCCCACACACACACCAGCGCAAGGTCAGCGCGGCGGTCTTTCTTTGAAGTTTGTAGTAGACGGGAAATGTGACTTACGGTTAAAAGCCATACAGTATTACCGAAGAATGATGAAATAGCTAATAGGAATGAATGGCGGACTTTCAAAGTTTGCATTTACTGGACATTAAATTATTAACTACCGGAGAACGCCCGGTTGGAATAATATTAAATAAAAATAATTCAACAAAGGAGATAGACTAGGAATTATATCCAAAAGGATATTATTCAAATATAAATAGTTTTAAAGATAATTAATATTTTTCACCTTCATCACATCGGCTAAAAGTTAGCTAGTAATCTTTAAAAATTTATTACACTAACAAGCCTCAACGGATTTGTATAAAACTTATATGCAATGAAAGCCTCATATGGGGAAAAGGAAATGATACATAGAAAGGACGGAAGAATATAAGTGTGTAGTGAACAGAAGAAAAAAACAAGTACAGGAAAAACACAGATTGCTTCAAATAGCCTCAAACCAGGAGATGAAACGAAAATCTTTTGGGACTTTTAGAGGTGCTTTCTCGTACGCGCGAGAGACTGAAATATAAGGACAGAGGGACGCGTTGAAAAACACACACACCAAATCCAGAAGCCAAAGTGAGAAACTGGAAGACAGTATCTGCAAGAAAAGTTCTTCTTCTTCTTCTTGCGATCGCATCTTTGATGATTACACCGTCAGACGAGTTCTCATGATGAATTCGACTGTTGTCTGAAGTTCCTCTTTAACTCCATATAGCTTTGAGTTTAGTGTTGAGTCATTGGGCCAGTATATCTTTCTTAACTGGTCATACAGAGGACAGTCCTGTAGAACATGCTCAGCTGTTTGTTCGTTTAATCCACATGTGCACAGTGGTGAAGCAGACAATCGTAGCTTGTGCATGTGTTTATTCAGTTTGTTATGCCCTGTCCTGAGTCGAAAAATAGTTATCTGTCCCTGCCGGTCGAGAGTGTGATAGTCGTCTTTGGGTTGGTTCTGTTCTCTTCTGATAGTCTGGATAGCTCTCTTTTTCTCAAAGTATGTGACTTCATTATCTTCTTGTTCACATTCTCCTCCCTTTTTTGCAAGTTTATCTGCCTTTTCATTTCCGGGTACACCACAATGAGATGGTACCCACTGAAGTATGGTTCTCTTTTTGGCAGCTACCTTGTTTAGTTCATTTCTCAGATGCGGGAGTTTACCACCCTTGAGAGCTTGCAGGACAGACAGTGCATCTGTGAGGATGACTACCTGGTGGCAGTCAGAGTTGGTGTTATAAATCATATTTGCAGCTTGCTCTAGAGCTTGAACCTCAGCTGTATAGTTGGAACAGAATTTACCAGTGGGAATGTGCCTAGTCTCATAGTGGTTGTCAGGATATGAGATAAAGATACCGGCACCTCCGTTCCTAACAGCATTAGTTGCTGATCCATCTGTATAGGCATGTATCCATGATTGATCGGGATAGCTTTCTTGGATCATACTCAATGTAGCAGTTCGTTTTTGCAGATCATTATACTCACATCCACTTGTTAGACCACTGACTGATGTATTAATTTGGAGGGCACTGCTGGCCTGCTCCCATGGTACAGGGTATAGGGTGGGCTTCAGTGGTGTTGTCTTCATGGATAGGTCTTCTTGATGCTGTCTTATAAGTCTTTTCCCCCGATGCACAAAGCTGCTACGCTTTAGACGTCCCAATGCCAGATCATCTAGTCTTGCCTTCATTGGGTGCATTGGCATACTGTTGTACTTTTCCATCTGAATCATGGTTTTTGTGTCTCTTCTATGGGACAATGTCTGTAATCCAGCAACCTTCTGCATCTCTGTTATTGGTGTAGTTTTCATGGCTCCTGTAATGAGCCTGAGAGCTTGATTTTGCACCTTGTCCAAAGACTGCAGATGTGAGTTAGCAGCTGATGACCATGCTGCTGAGCTAAACTCTAAGTGTGGTCTTATTACTCCATTATAAATCTTATTTAGATTTCGTTCATTTGCTCCCCAGTTGGTACCTGCTAATTTTCTGAGTATGCCTAGTCGTCTTCGGGCCTTTCCTTCTGCGTTTTCAATATGCTTATTCCATGTAAGCCTTTGGTCAAATGTCACCCCAAGATAGGTGGGGTAGCTTTCTTCCTTGATCACGGTTGTCCCTAGGTGTATGTTAGCTGATTTGTCCTTGGGGGCGAGGGAGAGCAGTGTTGTGCAGGTTTTGTCTGTGTTTATTGTGATAAGCCATTTCTCTGCCCATGACACTAGCATGTCTGCTGCCCGCTGCATTCTATAATTTGCTGTGGTGACATTTTCATCAGCGCACCAGAGTACTAGGTCATCTGCATATAAGGCAGCTTTAACTCCTGCAGGGAGATCTTTCACCAGGTCATTGATGTAAACAAGGAAGAGTGTTGGGGAAATTACTCCTCCTTGAGGTACCCCCTGATGGAGCAACACTTTTCTGCTCTGCAGACCGTCAAGAGTGACTCTAGTTCTCCTGTTATGCAAGTATGACTGGATCCATTTCATCATGTTGCCTTGGATTCCACTTCTCCTAAGTTTTGCAATGAGGCCATCTTTCCACACCTTGTCAAAGGCCTGCTTGAAGTCGACCCAGATCGTTAGGACCTTTTTCTTCTCCTGGAAGGCATCTTCTATTGCTTGAGACAAGTAAGTAACTTGGTCTTCTATACTGTAGCATTCTCTAAATCCAGTTTGTTCCGGCACCAGGATCTGCTCAGACTCTAAATACCATTTCAATCTGTGGTTGACTATTCGCTCCATAGTCTTCCCAACACAGCTTGTGAGACTGATTGGCCGGTAACTTGCAGCCTCGGTCTTACATTTCCCTTTCTTTAGTATGGGTATTGTGATGGCTTCTCTCCATACTTGGGGTACCGTTCCTTTCAACCAGCTGTGGTTGAATATCTCAAGCAGTTTTGTCTTTGCTGCTGAGCTCAGATTTACTAGCATTTCGTTGCTGATTTTGTCTGGGCCGGGTGACTTTTGAAACTTAAGCTTGGAAATAGCCTTCTGTAGTTCTCCTAGTGTGATGGGTTCCCTCATTGGGGCAGGAGTATCTGTCTGTCCCATGGTTGCCAGTATTTCTTTTCTTATCTCTCTCTGATGATCTATGTTAATGGGTAAGTTGCTTTCTGAACTGTATCTTCTAGCAAACAAGTCTGCAGCTTGTTTTCCTCTGAAAAGTTTGCCACCTTCATCCAATGTGATAGTCTGCCTAGGTGAGGAACGCTCTTCATTTAGAGACTTGACTAATCTCCAAAGTTTCCTGCCGTCTTTCTCAAGGTTCAGCGATGCCGTTTTAGTTCTCCAGCTTTTCCGTTTTTCTTCTAGCTTTGTTCTCTGAAACTCTGCTACAGCCTTTTTCCATTTGTTGTGAGTTTCAAGTGAAGGCTGAGACTCTGCGTCCTTTCTAGCCCTGTCCATAGCTTCCTGACGTTCTTGGAGTGTGCTGGACCAGTATGGTATGTAGTTACGCCGGCATCCTTTGGGAATGGTTTCTTTTGCAGCTTGTAGTATGCATCTGTTGAAGTCTTTTACCACTTCATTAATGTCTCTGTTCTGTACCTTGAGGGTAGACAGCAGCGTGTTCACCTGATGCCTGAATAAACCCCCAGTTGGCTTTTTTGTAGTTCCATCTTGTAATGGCTGGGCCTGTACTGAGAGTTGCACTCTGGACAGTAAGAAAGATTGGGCGATGGTCGCTTCCCCCTAGTTGGTCTCCTACTTCTCTACTAATAGATCCAGCTATATCTGGTGTGGAGAAGGCAAGATCTGGTGTTGAAGTTGTGTGCCATCCTCTGGAGTAGAAGGTAGGAGTATCTGTGGCATTATTGACTAGGATTAGGGAGTGATCATCTTGCCAAGTTTCAACCTCTTCACCTCTGTGATCCAGATGGTTATAGCCCCAGCTCTGGGAGTGGCTATTAAAGTCTCCAACTGCTATAAAGTTGGTGGCTGGTACCTGTATAGAGCTGAGACTCAGGGGTTTGTTGTTCGGACAGTAATAGTTCAGGAGTTCTATTTCCATCTTGTCTACCTTTATCTGCAACAGCTGATATTCTGCTCCATCCATGAAGGTTTTCCTTTCGTGTGCAGGAATGTTATTCCTTACAAGAGTAAGTACTCCTCCTTTTCGTCTATCTTTTCTGTCGGATCTGAAGCATTGATATCCCCTTATTTTAAAGGTTTGATCTGCTTTCAAGTGAGTCTCTTGGATACAGCAAACACTGACTTGCTTCTCATACAAGATGTTTTCCAGCTCTGTCTTTTTGCTGTATCCAGCCTGCTTGCTGTTCACTCCCTCTGCATTCCAGTGCATCATGACAAGTGGCACTCTGGGTTTCTCTTTTTCTGTTTTGTTTTGGTCAGTAGTTCTCCTCCGCCGTCTGCTGACTCCACAAGACGGTCTAGAGGGTCCTCCAGTAGCTGAGGGTGGGCTCTGTCGAGGCTCAGAGCCCGGCACTGCACCTGCCTGGTGGAGCTCCACAGGGCGAGCACCAGTACGAGATTTATTTGACGGTGTACTCTCCATAGAAAAAAAAAAAGCGAGTTGCGTGATACTGTGGTTTCCGGTGCGCCTTCTGGCCCAGTATCTATGACTTTAGCACCTGTTCAACGGGAGAGTGGGCTCATCCCTAATCTGTTTATGTTCCCAGTAGTAGACTATTCGCAAGCAGCCTGGGGGTGTCACTGCTCTGCGCGGACCTTGTTTACCGAGGCGGCGTCCGAGCTCGTATGGTGAAAATATGGTTGCATTATCTTCAAAATAGCCCTGTCTTTCCTGCCATCCTGCAACTTTGAGTTAGGGAGTTCTGAGCTCCAGTCTCTTTCCCAGGCATTTTATCCTGGCCTGGCACGCATACAGAGGACCCCACTTCTGGTTCTAAGTTAGCAGTTGGGGACAGGTGGGGTAGCACACTGTGCATTCCCCGTCATCCAGGGGGCTTTCCAACTATGCAGAGCTTGCACAATGCTGTGCTCTGGTTCTGGGCTCACCCAAGGAATCCTCACGTCCTGCACAGAGCCACTTCCAGATACCCACCACCTGCCAACCCCCCATTGTAGAAATCTCCTGCATGCGGCCATCCAGTCAAGAGCCAGTATTAAGTCTGGTGCCCAAGTGATCCCCCTAAGCTCAGTGTGCAATTCTGGGTTCTCATCATGCTGCAACACAGGGGGGATTGTGATGCTCAGCCATCTCTCTCAACTCTGCACCGATAAGTGACATCGGGGACTTAACTGTGTCTCAGTACTGGGAGGCCCCGTTTCCGGGTACACCACACACAGCCAATTGAGGCAACGGTCGCCGTGGGCGTGTCTTCAGTGGGGAAGTTGTGGAGTCTTCCTGTCCATGTTCTTGCACATCCTAACACTGCCCGCAAGACATCGGAGGTTTGGAGAGTGGCCTTCTCTGCTTTTTTGAGCCGGGGTGGGCTCCCCGGGCAAGTCTCGATGGGGATCGGGACGTGTCCACGCGCCAGTGGGCCCAGCATCGGCCGCATCTGTTGGAGGACTTGCTCTGCCAGGTTTGAGTTGGTAAATTCCAACTTTGTCATCTTCTTGGCATTGTGATGCTGGGGTGCCTGTGGATTTCCTAACGCCCCGGGTAGAAGCCAGAAGTGTACTGTGCCAGCTCTGGGGGAGATAAAGGGGGTGTTTCTGCGTCTCCTTGTGATACGTAGCCAAGGTATGGCTCACAGTGCTCTTTCCCCGCCACCAAATTGCCTGCTGGTTACGCCGAGTTCTCCGAGGCTCTAGGCATGTGACCAAGAGTTGAAGGCAATAGGATCGTCACGTCCTGAGTCTCTGTGCCTGTACGATGGGTTCCGATCTTCAGGGAGCAGTCCACACTCGTTCCCACTCCCAAGACTTGTTCAGTATCCATCTGGCTCCTTCCCACCCACAGAGGGCGTGTACGGTGTAGTGCACCGGTTTTATTATCGAGGTTTGCTCCTCTAGATCCGTTGTGTTTAGCCTGAGGATTCGCACCCTCAGTTACCAGGACTACCTCGAGGAGGGTGTGGCTCTTCACCACGCACAACGATCTTGGGGTATGAGAGGTTTTGCTAGGCCAAGAGACTAACACCGCAATGGTCGCTCCTTTCATGAACAGAATTCACTAGGCCTAGGGTGAAGCAAGGGGGGAAACCCACTACCCACAACACCAGCACATCATACCCCCTGTCTGTAGACTTTGCCCCAGAAAAGTTATGTTTTCACGCTGCATGCAGGGCAGATTAACTTCAACCAAAATAATCTCACCGTGAGCTAATAGATCCTAAGAGGGTATGTAAGTTTATTAAAGATATATGTATGAATAATATCATTTTATTTCAGATTTTATTTCAGATTGATTGTATCAGATATAATAAAAAAGAGAATGACGCTAACCAGAGATAACCTTCACCGGCATTGTCAGGAAGCATAACCATTAATTGGTTAGCCACATATATCATGGCTAGTTCTTGCCTGGAAGCTTACGACATACCAGCAAGTACATAAGTGACTTGACATCCATAAGTGGAAGGCAAAGGTTATATCGTACCCATGTATCATAACCTATGATTTATTCATGTAGTTTGTTAATTCTGCACAGTATACATTATCTTATCATGCTATCTCTGTAACATACTACCATGATTCATTCATTTATATACAAACACTGAAGACATGGTCGCATCATGAACAGTAGTTGGTGGTGAGATTGTTGGAACAACATGGCGACCTATTACTTCTTGTTCCAGGTTTTTATGATCAATGTTTATGATCATTCCTGATCGAGAAACTAAAGACTTGAAGAAGTTGATCCAGCTCACTGAAGCCTAGAGGTCAACCAAACTTCAACACCTTAGTCCCCCGTAGTTATAGGGCGGGCTGAAGGAAAGTCTTCCGTACTCCAGTGTGTCGGAGGAACCTCGAGCAGACGTGGCTAAAGTTGAGTTTCTTTGTATCCATCCAACAAATCCTGTGAGCAGTTTCTAAAACGACTGTCTAATGATGACAACTAGATGGCAAGAGATAATGTGACAATCCTTTTGTTGTAAATTCAGTGGAAGATAAATCCAAGACTTTTTCTATTAGTTATTTTAATTTGTAACTGTAAATAATCATACATTTTACCATCTTCCAACACTCATTTATCATTACAAGAATATATAGATGTACATAATAAATTGGATAATTGTACTCATTTGACTTGTTAAATTTTTAACTGTTAAATTTTGAGTTACCTTTTCAAATTTAATTATATTATACATAGGGTTACGATAGCGAAAGTAGCAACTTATACTTCTGAAGCCTAAATCTATTGTCCAGCTCAGAGTATTCACAGCTGTAACTCACTTGTGATACCAGTGTACTTCTCGGGCACTGGAACTTCATACTTTCTGGAGAGAGATTCTACTTCTGCTCTACCACTATCATCATAATAGGAAAACCTTTCGCTACAATAAGTTCACAACAAAGGTCTCAAAAGTTATTTTATTTCCATTACAACACTTCACATGCATTCAAAAATGTTAAAACTAAACGGAAAACTGTGGTAACATGTCTCTATATTTACTGTTCACAATAATAAAAACCATTACGACTTATGTGCAATAATTTACCTAAACTGTTATGACAACAAATCATTGTTCTATATTCTGCCTTAAAAATGAAATACTGGAAATGCTGACTGCATATCTTTGAATTAACATAATATATGCCCACTACTTCTTAAATCATTCGTCTACTAACATTACCAGACCTAAAGATCTTTTATATTCTGACATGCGCCCTAATATGACCAACTAGGTTGAACGGGGACGCGCCTCGCTAAAAAAAGACTACTTCTTGAGTAGTCTTAATGGTGACTAATTAGTGATGGTATACTTTGTTTTAAAAGAGGCATCCACAACACATTAATCGTATTTCACTCGCACGCATGATATTTGTGCAAAACTAACGTCCAATATTTTATTTGTATGAATGGTAAGGTAAATATCATCATTAAGAAAATATTTCCAACCGAGGAGAAATATGTAATTACAGTAAATGATTACAATTTAAATGTTTATGAACTGGGTGAAATCTTTCTTTCTGATCAACTTCTGGCACACAACAGACAGAAATACAAGTATTTAAAAAGTGATCAACATGCATTTTAAGCGGTTTTTTAAATATTAATTTTGTAGTCAATGATGAAAGACTCCAGATAGTTAGACAGAGCGAGGGACAGTCAGGAGCAGATGAACATTTGAGGTATTTCTCCAAAAAGAGGAGTTACAAGCCCAGAATGAATTCCTCTTCTTCTTCTGCGTTCAGTTTTTAATCATGCTAAATCTGCAGGTCTGTCACCAGGACAAAGTCCAGTCTTTTCCAGGTCAGCGCAGCAGCCCCATAGTTTGTGCCTGAGCTCAAGACTTCCTACTCAGGTCAGGCGTCATTGGTCATCATGGATTGGGCAATTTTGGAGAATGTGTTCAGGGGTCTGGATTCTGGTTTTACATGGACATTCATTCGTATGAGATTTTCCATTAAATTCACAAAAATTTTATAATGCAAAATAATAAAGAAAGTATAAACAAGCATAAGGTAAAATCATTAGGACATTTAGTAGGTAATATGACCTGTTCCCAATAAATGGTGAGTCATCTGTGCATCCCATCCCTGATGAAGATTCCATAGTTGTAATGCGGGCTGTATGTTTTTTGAATTATATATGACTGTTCCCATTACTTTTTTTTTAAAAATTAATGAAGAAAAATATCCCGGTTCAACCTCTGATGGGTTATAATTAGGATAATATCGTTTTCAATTCTAAATAATATGAAAAACTACCGATATGAGAAAGTGGCATCACACCTGTCAAATCATTGTAAGTAGGGACAATCACAATTGCGTGTATACATTAAATAAATAAAAAAATAAATAAATATAAAAAAATACAAAAAAAATAAAAAATAAACAATAAAAACCCAGAAGAATAACTGAACAAGAATAATATTAAAGTGGAGGGGTGTAAAGGCCTGGTGGTTCCAGTTATATAACTGACTTTAACAGATATTTAATTGACTTTCATCTGTTAAAAGTCATAAGCATTGTAATAACAGCATCAGACCTTCACCTTCCCAGCCACTATATATTAACATTTGTTTGTGTTAAATATTGTTTGACTATACTATGCATTTCCCTAGGTCTGTCTACTCTCAACACCTCTTCTATATTTATAGGTAAATTGGATGCCTGCAAATAATCCAATATTGGTATTCTCATTTGTTCATACCTCTTACATTTTAACAAGAAATGTTCTATATTATTGTCTTGAAGACATACTGCACAGTAAGGTTCTTCTATTCTGAAGTAGCCTTTTCCCAGCTGTAGTCTGAGAAGTTTTTTATTACTAGGAATTTTCAATTCCCTAGATATCTGACATTTTCTTGTTGGAGCCTTGAACAACTTATAAGCATGTCTTCCTTTCAGATTTTTATCCCACTCTGCTTTCCATTCATCCGTTATTAAATCTTTAATTAAGCTCTTAATCTCTGATTTACTCGTCCCTACATTTATTATATTTTTATCAGATCTACCTTTCTTGGCTTCTTTATCTGCCTTTTCATTTCCCTCTATGCCAACATGTGAAGGTATCCAAGCAATTAAGACTGAACATCCTCTGGAATATAAGTATGTAGTAGCCAGAAATATCTCCTCTGCTATATCAGGTCCACTACATTTTCGTAAGTTTCTAAGTGTTGTTGAAAGAGAGTCAGTTAAAACTCTTAGTTTTTTGGGAGGGTTATTAGAGAATATGTGAACATAGAAATAAAGGAGGAATAGAAGAAAAAGGTGTTTGCTTATTAATAGTTCCCGAAAAGCCCAGATCACGGTCGAAGGAAAATTACTTTACAGTTGTATCAAAAGCACATATTTATTATACATGAAGTATGACTATCAACGCATAACTATTGCTTGGCAGCGAAACAGGAGCTAATTTTAATATAGCAGCAGAAAAGGTAAAATAAATGAACATCTGAAGTAAATACCGCCACATACTAGCAAAAAATTAATGAGATTATTTATAATAGTGTACATCAAAGAAAAAGTATGTTACAAAATGATATGTCTTATATGTTGGTGGATGAAGTATCCCCCGCACTCTTATATCCACATCTATCTCACCTGCTAAACTCTCATTTCCATCTCTCTCTCTTTCACCTCCTCACACTCACTTCGCTCTCTATCTGACCTCCTAATTTTAATTTCCACCTCTAACACACTTATATCTCACCTCCTAACGTTCATTTCCATCTCATCTCCTAACTTTCATTTCCCTCTCTACCTCACCTCCTAACTTTCATTTCCCTCTCTATCTCACCTCCTAACTTTCCTTTCCCTCTCTAACTATAAAAAAAATGCACCAGAAAATTCACTGTTATTCAAGAACAGTTAACCTTACATCCCCTTTCAGGCGAATCTTGCTGTATATTATGTTTTTGTGATATTCTTCCAAGATGGTCCTTCAAGACTTAAGCTAATATGCTGTCCAGTTAATCACAACTACCTTTCATGATGGTGATTACAATGAATAAGGCACATGCAGCAAATACAGATACTATATCACAGAATCCTTCATAGGAATGTTTTTTTAATTCAATACCCTGTCAACTATTGCTGTATGGCAGTTATAGAAAATTACTGCTCATGATTTATGTGATCAAAGATAATGAATGATGAAACCCAAGGCTATACAATTACAAAAATATTCAGCAAGGATAAAGTCTTAAACAGGTAGAGATAATTAACATTAGAGAAACAAAACAAGTAAGAAAGCTACAAACATTCACAAATGGAAACCTGCATAGAATAGAAGGACTGAAGTGATACGACAAGATCACTAATGTGGAACTGATGACAAGAACCAGAATCGTGCCGGGGGAACAAGAAATTGAGAATAAGATGCTGGAGATGGCTAGGACACACATTGATAAAACCTGTTGATAACATTACAAGGCAGTCCTTGTTCTGGTATCCCCTGGGTTAAAGAGGTCGAGGAAGACCACTGAACACACGGAGAAGTGAATTTGAGACAGATATGAAAGGGATGAAGAAGACACAAAGACTTCAAACTGGTGGGACGAGACAGGAAGACTTGGCGGCATAAGTTAGTTGAAGGCCTATGCTCCTTCAGAAGTAGAATGGTAAATGAAGAAAAAGAAACAAAATAAACAGCATGCATATAAAAGATAGAAAAACTGCAAGAGCATTACAAACATTAGAATTTGTGACTCCACTTGGGCACAATCCCACAGAAGGAGAAACTGTTAAGTGCTGATGAGACAAGGTCTGACACCGACTGCCAATTTCATGATGAGAGGAATACACATGCTTACATGAGAGTGATGATTTTATCTTTCTTATATTGCTGCCATTGCCTGGTAAGTGTGATTTACTTTTCTATTGTTGATTATTTTTACCAATTTTAATGGCTCATTGCCTAATTATTTGTTTCTGTTTATGCCAGAAGATATGGGGGAAAAACCTGCATTTCTCTTTAAAATACCAACGACTAGTAACGTGATATTTAACAACAAGCATTCAAAATCTATAACATTCAAAATATTGTACAATACCTATTCAAAATTGTTGTTGTTGATTAGAATCGAGGTGACTACACTCTGGCATTTTTAATTTTTTCAAAATTAAAAGCAAGAAAGACTATTTTATTATATGTAAACCAGTTTCGTATATTTTTCAACTGCTTGCTTCAGAATTAGAAAACCAAATACTCAAATGTATCCCCAATCCAAAATATCAGTTGCAAATGTGCACTACTGATGTACAAAAACTCAAAATCTATACATTTTCAATTACTTACTTGAACAACTAAGTCTTCCAATGTAAGGCGTAACTGATTCAATTACTAACATGATGGGACAATACAGTTAATCATGTAATAAAGCAGACAATATTGCTAACAAAAACCCATAACATAAAGTACTGACAATAATGAAACAGAAAGCAGCACACTAGTGGAAGTTAAGTGTGTGGAGCTGTTGCAACCATCAGAATCTTCACAGTAACATGTCTCCATAAACACCCCAGTGTAGTCCCAGGACCACCTGCAGCCCCATGCCACACCTGATGGGACAGAAAAAGATAGGTTATGGCTAACCAGAGTTAGAGCTAATATTTACTGTTAGTAAAGTATTGGTGATTGTAACAATTATAGCTGTATATGTTGGCAACCTCATCATCAAAACCCTTTACCTCCTCCAAGGAGCATAGGCATTCAACAAACACATACCAAGTCCTCCTGCCACATGCCCTCAGCGTAAGCTCTTTTTATGTCGTCTTCATCATTTTCATATCTGTCTCCAGTTCTCTTCTCTGTGTGTGTTTTTTTTTTGTCTACCTCATCATCTTTTAACATAGTGATTCCAGAACAAGGACTGTCCTGTAATGCTGTCAACAGGTTTCCACAACCTCATCTTATAAACAGATTGCTACAGAAAACACTGCTGCAAGAGCATTCAAATGCTTTGTGCTGGCTTACAGCAAGGGGAGCTAAATCCAGTGATGGCACCATGTTCCATAGGCATCAAAAAGGGAAATAATTATGTCATGCCGCTGCTAACATATAACAATGTTCTTCAAGACTGGTGCAGGTGAACATGTGTCTCCAAAATGTCCATTCCTTGCTGCTGTTTATCAATGTTGATATTTTTTTCCTGCCATTTTGTTAAAATGTCTTGTACAGCTATATCTCGGAGATATTGCAAGTTCGGTTCCAGACCACCGCAATAAAGCGAACATCGCAATAAAGCGGGTCACACCCATTTTTTGGCTTCCCAGTGCATATAAAAGCCTAAAATCATGTTTACACTATGTCTATTCAGTGCGCAATAGTGCTAGGTCTAATAAAAAACTAAAATTAAAAATACTTTATTGCTAAACAAATGCTAATCTTCATCATCTGAGCCTTCAGCAAATCGTAATCTTTTTGGTGATGGTGAGCCAAAATCTATTGGAAGAAGAGGCACATTCTAATAAATAAACATGAATAATTTGAAAAAAAAAGCGCAATAAAGCGAGATATGCCTGTATCTTCTCTCTTTATTGTTTTGTATACAATTTTAATGAATTTTGCATGTCACCACAATGTGTTTTAACT
Source organism: Oreohelix idahoensis (assembly GCA_024509875.1). Lineage (NCBI taxonomy): Eukaryota > Metazoa > Mollusca > Gastropoda > Stylommatophora > Oreohelicidae > Oreohelix > Oreohelix idahoensis. The sequence continues at coordinate 394,750 of JAMPIV010006495.1, read as the reverse complement.
CTCTTTCTCATTACACCAAGTGATCAAAAAGTCACATTGCACCTACCAATCAAATACAATGGCATATTGATCCAAGAGTTACCTACACTGTTATTATGATTACAGCCTTCTGTGTCCTACCACATGGTTGATTCCCCTCCTCCCCACATACTTTCATAGGCAGTATCAGTTTCAATGAATGTGTTTGATAAGGTATTGGAAGGTGCACAGGGACTTTTCAACCCCTATACATGTCCAATAAAAGTGGCATTGTCTTTTTGTTTATTTTTATGGTACATATAACATGCTCTCTGTGTACTTTCATACACAGTTACTAAGGTATTCTACATATAATAAATATTGCTCAAAATATGCTTCATATATTGTAAGGTATGAAGAAACTGGATTAGATTCCTTGCCAGGAAATATCTCTCTACAAACTAAGTTATAATATGGGTAATTTCATATATATAATTTGTAAACAAACCATCCACATTGGTTTATGTCACAGACATCTTGGAAGCAGTGGTTTTATTATTTCTTTGTCTAATCATCATAGATTCCCAGGAATCCTGGAGCACATCATACATGTAGTCTCGCAATAAACCATCTAAATTTTTGGTCTAATGATTATTCTTCAGCAATTACTGGTAGTTTAATTTTTGTTTTGGGCTACATTTCTATTGATCTACATGTATTTATTAATGCATGGAGGCCAATGTTATGGCAGACCCATGTTCTAAAAGGAGTAAAAAAAGGAAGTTAGGAAGGAATGTGGTTCTTATTTCCCATATTTATTCTCATAAACCTTGTCTTTTCTCTGTGAAATGTTGACACATTTCTGCGACTTCTCATCCAGTATTCTGACGTCATTTATGGATTAGGGGATAAAAGGGCAACAGCATCTGCAAAATCTAGATGCTATTTCTGGTGGTTGATGTTTTTGAGAATTCATCAGCAAAAGAGAAGTTAGCAAGAAGACGAAGATGGCTGTATACTGCTCCATCTTATCTATATTCCTGTCTTGACATATGGATGCGAGTCATGGGCGATGACTACAATCCACCACAAAAGCCAGCTCCAAAAAAGAAGAGATATGGTCCACAACCAGACAATATGGCAAGGCCTCAAAACACAGCCACTGCAGACTCAAGTTGAACAGTCTCATCTACGATGGTTTGGTGATGTCTGCAGAATGGAAGAAGATCGGTGTAAAGTTTCTTTTCTTCTTTCCACTCTGTAAAGTGTCAGTCGGTATGCTCTGTAAGGAAGAGTGGTGTGTTGTTGAGATCAGGCATGCTCCAGTCTACCCAGCTGTAAATGGGTAACTCACCCTAGTCCTGAGTTAGGGAAGGCAAAGGCTCCAGGGGAAGCAGGCCCTAAACTTGGTCACTCCAACCGACGCAGGATGGTGTATGTATGAAGTAGAAGTGTAGAGTGTGATTACCGCGAATGGTGTACTGTTCGTGTGCTGACCAATATAAACACTCATACACTTGTGTCTACAAGGCACCAATGCAGACTGCTGGAATCTTTGTTTACTCAATTTATTCAGACGTACACACTGGGACATACGAGTACATCATGGTATGTTGACATATCAATTTGTAGGTATACATAGCAGATCTGAAGTCATGACACATTCAGAAATAATGGGCAGTACATCAAAAGTTCAATGTCATGATATATTATGGCCGCATCCCCCTATCTGACTAAACGCGTCAGTGAAGGCAGATCGGTAAATAACTAAAGTTATTTGACGCCCATAGTTTGTAGCACATATTATGAAACCACGAAAGAGGGGGTTTCTAGCAAGATTGAGATCTCCCTGTCACTGTCCGATAATAGGATAAATAATCTGTTCTCTTGGCAGTGATCAAAACATATGATGACCGAAATCTAACATGGCTGCCTCCCTGAGTTGTCGTTCACTCATTCATAGGAAGGAGAATATAAGCCAGAGTTAATTTATAATGGGTATATAAATGATTTCATACATGTTCCCATACAGCTCTACGATGATCAGGTTAATTCACGTAGCCATAACCGCTGTAGGAAAGTCTGTCATCTTTGTCGATACAAAACACGACCCTAGCGATACGAAGCACAATGTTCCATCTAGGTCGAATCGACATGAGATCATCAAAATAGGGTCTGGCAATACATGGAGTCCGAATTATACATTGTACCGTACCTTAGGAGAGTCTCTAACATAAACTATAGTAGAGATACCATCTCCTTTAGAAGAAAACCACTCCATGAATTATATTTCCTTAACAATCTACCAGCCCTTTGAAAAGTGCATACCCGCCATTATCACGGTACATCGGAACTCATCACGACTTGTCAAGACAACTCATACTTCCGCTAGACCGGAATAATAAGAATCTAGTCCCGCCTACCCATCCAAAATATACAATATAGGACTGATTCTACTTGTACTAATAATATGTAATACATATGAATTCAGGCCATAAACATAATAAGCAAATTAATATATTTTCTGGCCCTAAAAAATAAGTACAAACGTAAGCGCAATATCCTTGCGCTGGATCAATATCCAGAACGATTACTCCTATAATCAAAAGTGTGAATCAAACATGGATTCTCTCGCTTTTACCATAGACAGCATTTTCATACACAAATGAATGAATGTCTATATTTTTTCCATATTAAATAGCCATATCGATTTTTGTAATATGTGCGTCAAAATATGCACGCAACAGATTACCACACCCCTCGGGAAAAAAAAAAAGGTACATTTTTTTTTTTTGAAATACATCTAGGAGCAACATACAATAGGCTCACAACGCACCAATACAATGCGCAGATGATAAGCATAAGTTTTATGACCTTAGAGAAAATACTTCTCTAAGTATAAATATTTCCAGAGAGGTGTCACCAACGCATACTACAATAATAGCAATGACACAATTTCCACCTTAGTTTATACATAAATTTCATCTAAGATATCTTAACATCATGATCATCAAAGACGAAAAACATTGAAAGATCAGCGGTGAATAAATATCAATGAACCGCTAAGTAGTGTTACAATCAATATATGATATATTACATATGTGTACACATTTCAACATAGAAACAACTGTATCAAAGTTGTATAACAGTTATGAATCATGTGGGCATCTAGACAAAATATCTGCCATCACATTTTCTGACCCACGGATAGCTCGCACCGAAAAATGAAATGGCTGTAGAGCAATCGCGTATCGCGTTGATCTCGCGCTCTTCAGATTTTTACTCTGAATAGCCGTAAGAGCTTTCTGGTCAGTTTCCACAATGAAATGCGCGCCCAGAAGAAATCTTTGCAGTTTAAGGATTGACCAAACCATAGCCAATAATTCACGGTCTAGGACCGAGTAATTCTTCTCTGCGGCATTTAATTTCCGAGAAATATACATCACAGGATGCAGAGTTCCAGAGTACTCTTGCATTAGTGCAGCTCCAATCCCGGTGGATGAAGCGTCACTACGAAGAATAAATGTCTTATCCTTAGAAGGCAATACTAGGATAGGTGAAGTAGAAAACATAGTTTTAACCTTATCCAAAGAGGATTGACATTCTTGAGTCCAATGGACTACATTAGGAGACCCTTTCTTTAGCAAGGAAGAAAGAGGTGACATAATGGAGGACAGATTCGGGATGAATCGTCCATAAAATTGTATTAGACCTAAGAGACTTCGTACTTGCTTTTTAGTCTTAGGAATAGAAATGTTAAGTATCTTACTTGTATTATGGTCTTCTGTTTTTAGGAACCCATGACCAACATGGTGTCCTAAGAAAGATATTTCGCTAAAACCAATACATGCTTTCGATGGTTTCGCTGTCAGGTTATGCTCGCGTAAGATAGACAATAGTTCATTTATACCATTATAGTGATCGTTCCAAGTATCACTGAAAAGACAGATGTCATCAAGATACGCAATGACATCTGAGCGATGAGATAGGATTCGACGCATCATGCGTACAAATGTAGCAGGGGCGTTCATAAGACCGAAAGGCATGAAATTCCATTGGAATAGACCCCTAGGCGTCGAAAAAGCAGTAAACGGTTTGGCGTGTTCGGATAGTGGAACTTGCCAATATCCCTTAGACAAATCGAGTTTAGTAAAGAAGTGAGAATTCGATAGTCTCGTAAGTAGCTCTTCTAGTAAAGGCATAGGTTCAGCATCGAATTTAGTCACTTGATTCAATTTGCGATAATCCACGCAAAGACGTATGTTATTGTCTTTTTTTCCGTACTATAACCATCGGCGAAGAATATGCTGATGTGGATGGTTCAATAATTTTTAACTCTATCATCTCATCTAACTCTTTCTCTACCTGTGCTTGAAAATGTATCGGGATAGGATACGGTCTGACTCTTATAGGACTATGGTCAGTAAGAATAATGTCATGTTGAATGACATCAGTTTGACCAGGAATGTCAGTAAGGACATCCTGAAATTGTTCTAACATAGTAGAAACTTGTTTCTGCTCTCCTGGAGATAATTCTGGAGAAATTGCAACATCTTTCCATGATTCATTAGAGTGAAGAGGAATCATTGGAAAAGGTAAATTTACATCCGAGAAACTCGTTTCCTCATCCTGTATTACTGACAGAGATGAGTACTGTCCATGTTGGACTGGAAAATCGTCCGTTGCCTGGAAAACAGGTTGTAAATAATCAGGACGTTCATGGAATTCCGTGAGCATGTTGATGTGGAAGGTTTTACGCTTCCCGTCAATATCGACGATATAGTCAACATCGGAAACTTTTGATATTATATCGTACGGACCTTTCCAAGAAATGAGAAGTCTATTTTCCCTACAAGGTAGCAAGACAAATGCTTTGTCACCTGGACAAAGTTGACGCAAACATCTCTTTTTATTGGCAAATTCCCTTGCCTTCTGTTTCGCAAATTCAGAAGAAGCAGTTGCCAATTTGCATGCTTCAATAATCTTGTGTCTAAGTGCGATGACATATTCATAAGAGGATTTTGTGTCATCGACAATATTATCAGCAGTTATAAGATCATGAAGTAAGGACATAGGACCTCGCGGTTTCGCGCCAAAGACAAGTTCAAAGGGAGAAAATCCTGTATGTTCGTTGGCGACCTCTCTATATGCAAAGAGAGCCGCGGGTAAAACCCTATCCCAATCCTGAGGATGATCTTCTGTTATCTTACCTAGTAGGTTTTTCAGAGTTCTATTCAAACGTTCCACCATCCCATTGGACATAGGATGATAAATACTACTCAGCGATCTCTCTATCTTCAGAGTCGACATTACTTGAGACATGGTATCCGATATGAGTTGGGTACCATGGTCGGATAATATTTCTGCTGGAAACCCCAGACGAGAAAATATTAACCAAAGAGCATCTGCGACATCAGCAGTAGTTATGCTCTTTAGAGGAACAGCCTCCGGCCAACGTGTGCACATATCAACACACGTCAAAATAAATTGGTGTCCTCTAGCAGACTTTATCTTAAATGGACCAATGATGTCTATCGCCATTTTTTGAAATGGCCGAATGGGAATGTCTGCAGCCTGAATAGGTGCATCATGGCGTGGACCTCTGGATTTAATCTCTTGACATACTTTACAAGATCGACAATAGATTCGTATGTCCTTATTCACAGCAGGCCAAAAGAAAGATTGAAGAACTCTAGCTTTAGTACGGGAAAAACCCATATGTCCAGCACACTGCGAATCATGAGCGTGCTGTAAGATTTTAACTCTCATATTTTTAGGCACAAGGATTTGAGAATGAATGGACTTAGCGGAGTCTTGTACCATACGTACAAGTACGCCATTCTTCATCGTAATCCAAGATTTACGATTTGTATCCTTATTCGGATCACCTTTTGTTGCCAGAGTAAAGAATTTCTTTAGAGTAGGATCATCTTCCTGCTGTTTGATAAAGGAATCGTGGGAAATCTCCAAGGGATCATCTTGGATCTGCGCATCATTATCTTCAGAATGTGAAGATTGTGGCATATTAAGAGCTTGAGCCCTAGTGATTACTGCATTAGCAGATTGCATATTAACATTTTCCCAATTAGAAATTTGCTGTGGAGTGCATTCTTTCACTCCATGAATGCGACCGATGATAAGATCAGCGATCGGATTCGGCAAGAGACATGCTTGCACCTCTCCTGTAAAGAAAGGCGTAGCAATATTGATAATGGCAGTGGAGTACTTCTCCAATGTGCCACCAAATGTTACACATTTGACTATATTGCCTGTAGCTCGAGAAGGATTTACGAGTGATTGCCTCACTCCAATGGTAGTGCACCCCGAATCGAAAAGAATTGATACCGGAGTACCATCTATTAGGCCCCTATTAAAGACAAGAGCACCCCTTCCATTATGCGCAATTGACGCCTGGAGAGCGGGAAGCGGGTGACCGCAGCTTAAAGTAGACACTGTGGTTGGATCGAATAATGTTTTGCATTGCGAACACTCAGATGCTCTAGCAAAATCGAAAGCGGAATTTGCTACACTGTTGGAGTCTTTTTTATCATTATTCTGATTATCGGTGTCGTGGAACTCCTGTTGTGCAGAGTTAGCCTGGTAATAAGATTTACCATGTCTTTTGTGTTGTGATCTACCTCGGTTATAATTGTCTCTATAATTATTATTGCCTCTGTTATAACCCCTATTTGGGTTTGAATCATAATATTCATGATCATAATCATCACGCTCGTTATATTGAGTATCCCTGTAATATTGTTTCTGTTGTCTCCATGAAGCACTTGGGTAGTTCCTATAGCTACTCCCTTTCCGAGAATTTCTAACATTATGGGTACCCCTCGCGTGTCGAGGACTATCAGCTCGATTCCAGTTCTTCGAAGAAGAACCCTGATTTGAGTGGTTATCTTGGTTTTGATACTTATTCCAATTAACCTTTTTATCAAATTTATTTTTAGCTCCTTGGAATTTGTGTGAGTAATTCTGATTATATTCTGTTGCCGAAGCAACTGGCATACTCTCTTTAATGTTAGAGTTACTAAGAATCATGTCAGGGTGTGCCGTGGCATACTGGTCACAATATTCTTCCATTTGCTTTATTGTACCAGGTTTACGCTCATGTAAGAACTCTAGGAATGATTTATTTACAGAAGACATGACCTTGTCTCTTAGCAATAAATCCGTAAGACCATCAAATGTTTTCTCTGTTTTGGATAATTCAATCCATCGTGAAAGTGTAATTCGTGCTTTTGAGATGAAATCTGAGAATTCTACACCTACCTCAGGTCTCATTGTTTTAAACAAAAGACGATAACCTTCTTCAGACAGCTGATATCTCTTTATCAAAGCTGCCCTAACAGCATCATAATTATCTTTGTCGGCCTCTTCAACAAAATATAACTTACTCAGAGACTCCCCTTTTAGATTTTCAGACAACTGATTCACATACTGTGATTTGTCAACATTATGAGATCGACAAGCCCGTTCAAATCTAGAAAGCCAAAATGTTATGTCATCACTGGTAGGGTTAAACGCTGGTACCTTGACCTTGTACACAAAGGGTTTACCATTACCACCAGATGCCTGATTAACATTACTCATACATGTCAATTTTAATTTCTCTAATTCAAACTCATGTTCTCTTATTGCTTTTCTCTCTTCAGCTTCTCTATCTAATTTTTTTTTGTTCTGCAGCAGCAGCAGCTTCTAATTTTTTCTGTTCTGCAGCAGCAGCAGCTTCTAATTTTTTCTGTTCTGCAGCAGCTTCTAATTTCTTCTGTTCTGCAGCAACTTCTAATTTTTTTTTGTTCAGCTGCAGCTTCTAATTTCTTCTGTTCTGCAGCAGCAGCAACTTCTAGTTTTTTCTGTTCTGCATCAGCTTCTAATTTCTTCTGTTCTGCCTCAAATCTCCATCTGCAATTTCTTAAGTTCAGCAGCAGTATCAGCTTCTTTTTCTAATCTTTTTTCTTCAGCCAGAGCTTTTTTTTCTTCAGCAGCAGCTTTTTTTTCTTCAGCAGCAGCTTCTCTTTCTAATCTTTTTTCTTCAGCCAAAGCTTTTTTTTCTTCTATTTGAAGTTTTCTCTCCTCAGCCGCAGCTTTTTTTTCCTCAGCAGCAGCTTTTCTTTCTTCAACAGCAGCAGCAATTTTTTTCTCTTCTGCAGCTAATGCTTTGTCATATTGAGCAACAGCCCATTGTTCTAAGTCTTTTCCAGTCTTATCAAGAGATTTTCCTTGTGCAATGAAATAATCTAATGTAGACATATTGTCTTCTTAAATCAGAAACCTGAAAAAGTAAATAAATTACCCTCTTTCACGTTAATGAGAGACAAGTCTATACCATAGACTTAGTCTTAGTCCAAACTTGTATGGTTTATAATAACCAATGATAACTTGAGTACCTATGGACACAATAACTGTATCTCAAATACTGTGGGAGACAAGCCTTACAAAGGTCTTGTATACCTCAATGTAATCAAAGATCACTTGAGTACCTGTGGAAAAAATATTTCCCTTTACCAATCACTTTGGGAGACAAGCCTTACAAAGGTCTTGTACATTTTGTTTTATAACAATAACAATCATAAAGTACTGATCTGTACTATACTATCAGTGTATACCACTATACGTCATATGTCAACTAAAGACATTACAAAGGACAAACACGAAAAGACAATATGAACACATTTGCAGAGATCAAATTAAATTAAATAGGAGAAATGAAAAAAAATGATCACAGAAACCGTGATGATAACTGCCATAATATAACAAGACAAATAACGCCACAGTGTATAAACATAAGGGTGTAAAAAACTGAAATGAAAGAAAAGATGAGACCTACAATTATACAAACAAATCAAACAAAACTAAGGAACACAAAATTATTACCAAAAACAACGAAGAAAAGAACACCTCATCACAACTAACAGAAATAGCAGCAAATTGTTGCTAACAAATTTCCAATTAAGAAAATGTGTACCTATAGAATACTAGTCCAGACCAATGTCACTCGGCATACCTTGTACTAGTCACACAGAACATAAACTAATTTAATACATAACAAATAACATGTAAGCATAAATAGCATATAGCATACAACATAATTTATGTCATGAATGGAATGTGTTGCAGGTATAGTGTTGTAAAGCAGGCACAGTTTATTTTAATACTAATAACTTGCCACTTTATTCAGTAATAGATTTAATTTTAAACTATTACACTGTCAATTTTTCTCTGTTGAGCATATGAAGATCCAACGATGAACTATGCACTTTATGTTCAACAACACTGTGATTCTTCTGTACGTTGAGAAATGTCAACAATACTGCTCCAGATATTTTCTACACTTGATACCACTGTCCTGTGTAATACTGTCTGTACAGCGAAAAACTGTCAACAAGCGCTGACCTAGATACAGCATCCTATCGGTAATACAGGTCAAGCTGACATCGACTGTATAGCTGTCCTACTGGTGTTGATGTGTTCAAACAAATGTTCTTTCAGCTGTAAACTGTGATTCTCAACACAAAACTGCGTAAGCTGGACCCAGGAATCTGGCTCGCCACTGTAAAGTTTCTTTTCTTCTTTCCACTCTGTAAAGTGTCAGTCGGTATGCTCTGTAAGGAAGAGTGGTGTGTTGTTGAGATCAGGCATGCTCCAGTCTACCCAGCTGTAAATGGGTAACTCACCCTAGTCCTGAGTTAGGGAAGGCAAAGGCTCCAGGGGAAGCAGGCCCTAAACTTGGTCACTCCAACCGACGCAGGATGGTGTATGTATGAAGTAGAAGTGTAGAGTGTGATTACCGCGAATGGTGTACTGTTCGTGTGCTGACCAATATAACCACTCATACACTTGTGTCTACAAGGCACCAATGCAGACTGCTGGAATCTTTGTTTACTCAATTTATTCAGACGTACACACTGGGACATACGAGTACATCATGGTATGTTGACATATCAATTTGTAGGTATACATAGCAGATCTGAAGTCATGACACATTCAGAAATAATGGGCAGTACATCAAAAGTTCAATGTCATGATATATTATGGCCGCATCCCCCTATCTGACTAAACGCGTCAGTGAAGGCAGATCGGTAAATAACTAAAGTTATTTGACGCCCATAGTTTGTAGCATATATTATGAAACCACGAAAGAGGGGGTTTCTAGCAAGATTGAGATCTCCCTGTCACTGTCCGATAATAGGATAAATAATCTGTTCTCTTGGCAGTGATCAAAACATATGATGACCGAAATCTAACATGGCTGCCTCCCTGAGTTGTCGTTCACTCATTCATAGGAAGGAGAATATAAGCCAGAGTTAATTTATAATGGGTATATAAATGATTTCATACATGTTCCCATACAGCTCTACGATGATCAGGTTAATTCACGTAGCCATAACCGCTGTAGGAAAGTCTGTCATCTTTGTCGATACAAAACACGACCCTAGCGATAGATCAGCTGTGAAGCATATCAATTAAGAGTGGTGTATTTACTTGCTACCACATATCTCTATATCTCAGTCAGAATTATTCTGGAATAGTGTGATGCTACGTTATGTGTCTAGGGTATGTGTATGATGAAGTGTAAGTCACAACAACAGACAGATAAACAATTTAATTTAATCCACTACTCTTAACAACACTGTGACACTCACATACATATAACACTCTATGAGAATATCTTAAAGAAGTCACTCTAAACTTTTCAAATAACAATATGTATTTCATTACTGGCATGAATGAATATGTGTCCTGATTCAACTTACAAAGGAACCAGGAATCACAATCAATTTAAATTACAAGTTATGTACAGAATGTATTTAATATGAATATTGTAGTGACATATATTATTACAAATGTTCTATGTGTGTCAGTTGTGTAGTAGTAAAATGAGGTAATACTGGTTTTGTTTTGTTCAAGCTCTGTTGGTATTTGTCATCATGACTTCAATAGTTTGTCTTTAGGGACCAGTATTGGAGATGTTCACAGTTCCTGATTTTAAGACAAGTAAATTCCCCTCTTAATGTTAATTTTATAAAGTCATTCAAGATGAGGGGACATAATGTTGAGCTCAGCTGGCCAAGTTAGCTTATCTGGCGTGATGGCGGCAGGAAAGGACTCCTCTGCTCGAATTCTCCTCTGGGCTCTGGAGACACCTCACTGATAGCTAAAAGGACCAAGGAGTATGCTGTCCGACACTGGATTCAGCAAAGCTCTGACCAGGTGCTGCTCAGTACCATCAAGACCACTGTCCCACAATTCATACGAATAAACACAGATACGTTGATTAGCAATGAATTCTGGCACAAACTGGCACAAATTCCCATCTGCTTATCTTCCAGGCTTTTATTTAGCCAAATATAAGCTGGCTTCAACGCACTGATGCTTTATCAATCTTATTTAAACAAGTGGTTTCGAACTAACGCTCCCAAGTGTGTATATCAGCGAGTCTGACCAATGAGCCCCGTTTCGACAAGTGTTTGAAAAAATGTTACCTTTCCCCGTTTCCCCTAACAACCAAGATAGTATTTATAGCCCGACCAATCGTGGTTAGGCTTTCATTTGTTGCGCTCCAATCAATTTGGAGTTTACATGGTAGGCTATTTCTGTAACGTAAATTTTTTTCAAACACGTTAAAAAAAAATTTTATGAGCAGAAATGATTTTATGCTGTCAGGCACCCCCAATATTTTATTTTGGGTATAATTTATTAATTCCTGGACTATTTGCGTAACGTTTTACATATTATTTGTCAGCAAGCCCTAAGGAACCCAAAAATACAAATTTAAAGGAGCTACGTGGCTGCATTCAAAATATGCAATTTCTTCTACCTCCTGTTTCGAAGATGTGCTGTCTGGGTACTGTTATGTTTTCAACCGTAAACCCATCTAATGTTATCTTTTCTAATAAGAGTTTTTTTATGATTTATAAACCTAACTCTGGGAAAGGGTAGTGTATTTTATCACTGTCCGTCTGAAAAAAAGTTAGTGCTTGTAGTCTTACACGCGTGATGGCAGCATTTGTGTATCGCGCGAAGCGTGTTGCATGCGTTCCTGATTTTCAGCCCTCCCCTCTCTCTTTATCCTTTTGTCCATCTGTTCGTTCGTTTTGGTAACGTAATATAATTAATGTTAGGATTAATTTAGGTCATTACGCAGGGCCTCTCAATGTTTTTCTTAGAAATGCAGCACACGTTTCATTGAAGAAAGCGGGTAATAATACAGTAAGCTTTTACTATCAACGTGAAAGCGTTACAATTTGCAGACGAAGCAGAAAACAAGGGGGATTTCGAGTACATTCTTTGTGACAGCACTGTTCTTTACCATTGCTCTTCTCTTTATTTATTATATGTATTTATTAGGCTTTATATTTACTTGATAATTTATATATGTGGATTAGAATATTTCATGACACCTCCCCTCTTAAAACAGACATTATATGTCAGTCCTTTATTCTATATACACATAGAGAAATTTATTATTATTTCTGGGGTTTACGGTGATTCTCATCACACGGATGGCGGCTTAAAAAATCCGCTCCCAAATTGGTTTTTCCAGATATATACTCAATGCTAAAATTATATGGAGCCAGAAGCAAAGACCATCGGAGTAACCTAGAGTTCTCATGCTTAGCCTGTGCTAAAAACGATAAAGGTTTGTGATCTGTTTGCAACTTAAATGCCTTCCCATATAGATAAATATTGAATTTCTTTATTGCCCATATTACTGCAAGACATTCTTTTTCGCTAGTTGAGTAGTTGATTTCAGCTTTATTCAACTTTCTGCTAGCATATGCCACTGGGCTTAATTCCCCATCCAATGCATCTGATTTCTGTAGTAAAGTTGCACCTAACCCAATATTACTTGCATCCGTCCTTACTATGAATTCTTGACTTAAGTCAGGTAATTTCAAAATGGGTTTACTTGTGAGCTTTTCCTTCAATTCTTGGTAAGTCATTTCACATTGTGGTGTCCATGTAATGCGATCTGGAAGTCCTTTACGTGTCAATTCCGTTAAAGGTGCACATATGGAATTAAAGTTTTTGATATACTTCTGGTAGAAACCACATAATGAGACAAAGGATCTCACGTCCTTCTTGGTTTGTGGTCTCGGGGCTTTCTGTAGTTTTTCTAAATTCTTTGGGTCAGGGGTCATGTTTCCCTGATAAACTGTGTGTCCCAAAAATTCCAATTCTTTACATCCAACGCAACATTTGGTTGGTCGGGCTGTTAAATTTGCCTCCCTAAGTCGATCAAACAGCATGTTCAGAGAGTCAATGTGTTCCTCAAATGTTTCTGTTGCTATAAGGATATCATCCATAAAATTTGTTATACAGGGATTATTCAGAGGATCCAATAATTTTTCTCATCATTCTAGAGAAGACACTAGGCGCATTCTTCAATCCAAATGGCAATCTATTAAACTCATAGTGTCCTTCTGAGGTACTAAAAGCTAGGTATGGTCTAACCTCAGGCTTTACTGGAATCTGATAGTATCCTTTACTCAGATCCACTTTTGAGAAATATTTAGCTTTATTTAGTCTGGCAAACAGCTGATTTGTATCCGGCAATGGATCCACCTGTCCTTCTGTAATAGCATTCAGTCTCCTGTAATCTATACAGAGTCTATGTTCTCCAGAGGGCTTCCTTAAGAGTACAACACCGGAACTATACGAAGACTCACTGTGCGAAATAATTCCTTCCTTCAACAGATAGTCTATCTCTTCCTTCAAAGCTTTCTCCTTAGCAAACGGAATCGAATATGGTTTCATACAGACAGGTGTGGGGTCTATCAGTTTCATATCATATTCCAATAGGTTTGTATGCCCTGGTCGGTCTGTTAACACCTCTGCATGATTTTTTAACCTGTTGCACTCTCTCTTTCTGAGTTTTCGTTAAATGTGTACTGATTTTCACCTGTGCTGCTGTCTCACAGGGGTGTAATGGATATTCAAATGATGAAAGTGGTTCCTTTTTCATCTCCATGGCGATGGACAAGGTCAACAAGTGTGTCTCTTCCTGATGTTCTCTTTCCAAATATTTCTTCAGGAGATTCACATGATAGATTTTTTCTTTCCCCTTCTTATCTATCTTATAATTTGTTCTAGACACCTTCTCTAAAACTGTATATGGACCCTGCCATCCAATTTGTAACTTATTCTGACTCCCAGGCAAAAGAAGCAGTACTTTCTCTCCCACAGCCAAATTTCTGTCTTTCGCCTTCCTGTTATAATAGGCAGCATGTTTCTTCCTGGCTTGTTTCAAATTTTCATTGGCAAGTTTCCAGCCAGTTTTTAACCGAGTGGTCAGCTCATTCACATATTGGTATGAAGATGTAATGTTTTCCTCTGCCTTTTCATCAGTCCACGTTCTTAACAAAGCTACATATGGACCTTTAATTGTGTGGACCTATTTGTCCATGCACCGGTATGGTCTCTTCCACTCGAAGCTTTATAGTGATGATTTTTCCTCCCAGAATTATCATTCACAAAACGACCGCTACCAATTTTTCTTTTGGGGCTTTCTCCCCACTTTAAAATTCTTGATGAGAGATTTCCTCTCTACATCCTCTTCCTCCAGTTTGTTTAAATCCGATTGAGGGAATTTCGGCTTATCCTGGGGTAAGACATCTTTTTGCACTCTCCGCATAGTGGCCATTGTAAAACAGTTAAGTGAAGCTTGTCCGTGAAAAGGGGCTTCCCATTCCATTTGGTCCACTTTATCAAATCTATTTTTCTTTTTATTATCAGGCCTAATTTTGCCCCGTGGCGTGTCCAGGTCCTGATCCATGTTCCCACTTGTGGGTGTTCCCTCATGTGCTATGCTACACCTTTCTACAAAATTTTCAATGTCCCATCTTGCTTTGGGCCAATAATAATTGTGAGCCACCTTTTGAATGATGGTACCTATCTTCTCATGGTCCCCATCTGGTTTCACATGTAGGCTCCTTATTAAGTCTGTCCTATATCTTTTTGGAAGAACCAGCTGTCCGTGACCTTTGGATCTAGCTCCAGTCTTCCTATACATCAACTTGTTTTTCATGTAAAAATCTCCCTTGCCTGGAGTTGTATGACAAGTTGACAATTTTCTGAAACAAGGCTTGAGTGTTTTATCCCCAGCCTGTGCCTTCCTCATCTCTTCTGGAGTGGTATCTAACATAATATCCTCCTCCTGTCTTGAGGTCGACCTGACCTGAAGGGTTGCCATATACACAGGTTTCCTTCTGCAACGGTCAGTGTCATGATTGTCCATCTGACAATTCTTACACCACCTTTTTCCTTGGTTGAAAGATTTTCTTTCATTATATTTCCTTTCATCGAATTGTGGGAATTTATTTTTATTTTCATACCGTGGCCTATCAAATTGGTGCTTACCTTTATTTTGATCCTTAGGATCAAATTTATTAAAGTTCTGTGGTGCCCTAAAGTTATCCACCTGTTTCTTTTTATTACCTGTTACCTCTGCTTGAGCTGCTTGATACCTTTCAGCAACATTTAGCAACTCACCCAGCCTCTCTGCACCTTGTTCCATGAGAAACTTTCTCAGGTCTGGAGCCATGGACTCTCTTAATTGCTCTATAAGGACCATTTCCTTAAGATCTTGGGTTTTCCCCAGAGAAGTCCATTTCTCCAAGTATGTCTCTATTCGTGCAGAGAACTGGTGATAGGTTTCACCTGACAGTAGTTTAGCATTCCTAAATTTTTTTCTATAGAATTCTGCATTCTTTTCATACCTTAACAAAAGAGCCTGCTTTAGCATGTCATAATTTTCCTGATCACCTCTGCTCATTTTTGCAAAAACTTCATAAGCTGCCCCACGAAGTCCCTGAGATAACTTTAAGCTCCACCTTTCTCTCTCTAACCCATACGTGGTAGCTAATAGCTCATACCTATTTAGGTAGCTCTCAATATCATCGTCTTTCTCAACAAAATGATCTAAATGAAAATTCATAGCTGAGGTTGAGGCTCCCTGAGTAACCGTAGCATCAGAGGCAAAGGGACTGGCACCATTTTCAGGAGCATGGCCTTGAAACTCAAACTCCCTTAGTCGTAACTCATGTTCCCTTTGTAATCTTTTATCTTCTGCTTCCCTTTCTGCAGCTAATTTCCTCTCTTCCCTTTCTGCAGCTAATTTCTTTGTCTTTCTTAATTTTTTCTCTGCTGCCTCCAATTTCTTAGCCTCAGCCTCAGTCTGCAACCTCTTAGTCTCAGCCTCAGCTTCAAACTGTAACTTCTTAATTTCCTTGTCAGCCTCTAACTTTCTTTCGGCTTCAAACCTTCTTTCTTCACGTTCAATAAATTTGTCACATTCCGTCGTGACATAGGCAACCATAACTTGCCCATCTAATCCTAACTCTTTTGCAGTCTGAACCGCAGCAGATCGAAATTTGGCCAGGTCCGCCATTGTCTATTATGTAAATTTATACAATGTCTAACCAACAATTCAATCTCTAATGGACAACACAGGCACCGTGAGCTCAACCTTATTTAATTCCACCCAAGGATACCTTTTAATTCTTATATTCCCTGAAGTGAATTACCCCCAATATTTTTAATAGGGAAAGATTCAAAATCCCAAGAGCGAGACCCCAATATATGTGGTGAAGTGGGATGTTATAAATATTTATAGGGACTTAGTGTACTGACTGAGATCAGCTGTGAAGGTATCTATATCTATTAAGAGTAGTGTATTATAGATAACCTTACTTGCTACCACATATCTATATATCTCAGTCAGAATTATTCTGGAATAGTGTGATGCTACGTTATGTGTCTAGGGTATGTGTATGATGAAGTGTAAGTCACAACAACAGACAGATAAACAATTTAATTTAATCCACTACTCTTAACAACACTGTGACACTCACATACATATAACACTCTATGAGAATATCTTAAAGAAGTCACTCGTAACTTTTCAAATAACAATATGTATTCATTACTGGCATGAATGAATATGTGTCCTGATTCAACTACAAGGGAACCAGGAATCACAATCAATTTAAATTACAAGTTATGTACAGAATGTATTTAATATGAATATTGTAGTGACATATATTATTACAAATGTTCTATGTGTGTCAGTTGTGTAGTAGTAAAATGAGGTAATACTGGTTTTGTTTTGTTCAAGCTCTGTTGGTATTTGTCATCATGACTTCAATAGTTTGTCTTTAGGGACTAGTATTGGAGATGTTCACAGTTCCTGATTTTAAGACAAGTAAATTCCCCTCTTAATGTTAATTTTACAAAGTCAGTTCAAGATGAGGGGACATAATGTTGAGCTCAGCTGGCCAAGTTAGCTTATCTGGCGTGATGGCGGCAGGAAAGGACTCCTCTGCTCGAATTCTCCTCTGGGCTCTGGAGACACCTCACTGATAGCTAAAAGACCAAGGAGTATGCTGTCCGACACTGGATTCAGCAAAGCTCTGACTAGGTGCTGCTCAGTACCATCAAGACCACTGTCCCACAATTCATACGAATAAACACAGATACGTTGATTAGCAATGAATTCTGGCACAAACTGGCACAAATTCCCATCTGCTTATCTTCCAGGCTTTTATTTAGCCAAATATAAGCTGGCTTCAACGCACTGATGCTTTATCAATCTTATTTAAACAAGTGGTTTCGAACTAACGCTCCCAAGTGTGTATATCAGCGAGTCTGACCAATGATCCCCGTTTCGACAAGTGTTTGAAAAAATGTTACCTTTCCCCGTTTCCCCTAACAACCAAGATAGTATTTATAGCCCGACCAATCGTGGTTAGGCTTTCATTTGTTGCGCTCCAATCAATTTGGAGTTTACATGGTAGGCTATTTCTGTAACGTAAATTTTTTTCAAACACGTTATAAAAAAAATCTTATGAGCAGAAATGATTTTAGGCTGTCAGGCACCCCCAATATTTTATTTTGGGTATAATTTATTAATTCCTGGACTATTTGCGTAACGTTTTACATATTATTTGTCAGCAAGCCCTAAGGAACCCAAAAATACAAATTTAAAGGAGCTACGTGGCTGCATTCAAAATATGCAATTTCTTCTACCTCCTGTTTCGAAGATGTGCTGTCTGGGTACTGTTATGTTTTCAACCGTAAACCCATCTAATGTTATCTTTTCTAATAAGAGTTTTTTATGATTTATAAACCTAACTCTGGGAAAGGGTAGTGTATTTTATCACTGTCCGTCTGAAAAAAAAGTTAGTGCTTGTAGTCTTACACGCGTGATGGCAGCATTTGTGTATCGCGCGAAGCGTGTTGCATGCGTTCCTGATTTTCAGCCCTCCCCTCTCTCTTTATCCTTTTGTCCATCTGTTCGTTCGTTTTGGTAACGTAATATAATTAATGTTAGGATTAATTTAGGTCATTACGCAGGGCCTCTCAATGTTTTTCTTAGAAATGCAGCACACGTTTCATTGAAGAAAACGGGTAATAATACAGTAAGCTTTTACTATCAACGTGAAAGCGTTACAATTTGCAGACGAAGCATAAAACAAGGGGGATTTCGAGTACAGTCATTGTGACAGCACTGTTCTTTACCATTGCTCTTCTCTTTATTTATTATATGTATTTATTAGGCTTTATATTTACTTGATAATTTATATATGTGGATTAGAATATTCCATGACATCGATACAAAACACGACCCTAGCGATACGAAGCACAATGTTCCATCTAGGTCGAATCGACATGAGATCATCAAAATAGGGTCTGGCAATACATGGAGTCCGAATTATACATTGTACCGTACCTTAGGAGAGTCTCTAACATAAACTATAGTAGAGATACCATCTCCTTTAGAAGAAAACCACTCCATGAATTATATTTCCTTAACAATCGGCTACCATGACAAGTATGGAAAACTAAGAGACAGGGATCCAGATCTCCAGGACAACCCAGAGTCTGCTGGGAGGACAACATTAGGCAATCTCGGAAGGACCGAGGACTAAATTGGAACCAGGCCAGAAGGAAGACAGCTGACAGGATAGTATAGTGATCCCTCCTCCAAACCTCTACATCTCACGGTAGAAGAGGGATGACTAAGTAAGTAAGATGTTTTTGTTTTCATAGCCCAGTCTATAGCCAGTAAAAATGAAATGAAGAAATGGTGACAAATGGCAGCCCTGCCACTTTCCACTTCTGATTTCAAAGGGTTTTGTAAGCTGTCATTCATGAAGAACTCTGTATTTCGTACCGTCATGAGTTGTCATTATTTGGTTAATGAACTTATGGTATACTACATAGTGACTCTTCAGTTTCCAAAGTGATTCTCTGTATAAACTGCCGTAGGCCTTTTCATAGCCTACAAGTCCATTCTGCTGTCTGCATGTTTGCAAGATCTTCTGCAGGTGGTCTGTTTAGAAGTTCCTCAAAATGTTCCATCCATTTGTTAATTTGCTTATAACACTGGATGGTGTTCATCGTTACTTTCCTTGTGGCAGTTTAGAATGTTGCTGACATTAGTCTAGGTCCCACTGCTGCCCACTCTTTAAGTGCCTATTGCATCTCCTCTGACCACAATAGAGCCACACCTTCTCTAAGAAGTGTGCTCGCTTCCTCATATCCTTGGGAGAGCAATATTTCTCTTGTGCTCAGTTTCCTCTTTTCTATTCCCTTCCATGTTGTTTTTCACAGTACCAAGATATCAATTTTATATATTTTCATTTCTGCTGCCACATGTGTGATTTTACCTAGTTTATTTAGAGTTCAAACATTCCAGATGCTGATCCTGGTGGTGCTCGTGGTTGGTAGGTGAATCACCAGTTGACTCCTTAAGAGGGCCTCCTACCAACCTGGATAGCTGGCTTGAATTAGTTGCATCCTGATGACTTGATCATGTTTGTGACTAAGTTTTGGTGGCTTAAGTTTTTGCAGAATCCTGTGACTGGTCCCATTCCCAACCCTCCATTGTTGCCTTTGAGGATGTGTGGTAGTGTACAGTGTTATTAATCTTTGCTCCAGTGTGAAGACACAAGTGAAATTTTCGCGGTCATGTCACAAAGATCTCTAAACAGTCATCCACATTTTGGGGGATGTCACACGTCATCTCTGAACAAACCATCCACATGTTGGGTCACATCACACATCATCTCTGAACAAACCATCCACATTTTGGGTCACATCACACATCATCTCTGAACAAATCATCCACATTTTGGGTCACGTCACACATCATCTCTGAACAAACCATCCATATTTTGGGTCACGTCACACATCATCTCTGAAAAAACCATCCACATTTTGGGTCACGTCACACATGATCTCTGAACAAACCATCCACATTTTGGGTCACGTCACACATCATCTCTGAACAAACCATCCACATTTTGGGTCACATCACACATCATCTCTGAACAAACCATCCACATTTTGGGTCACGTCACACATGATCTCTGAACAAACCATCCACATTTTGGGTCACGTCACACATCATCTCTGAACAAACCATCCACATTTTGGGTCACGTCACACATGATCTCTGAAAAAACCATACACATTCTGGAGCATTTCATTGACTGTCATTCAGTTCCTCAAGGAGCATAAGCTTTCAACTAATGTGTGTTAAGTCCTCCTGTCCTGTGCCATCCTGTCAAAGTATTTCCATGTCTAGTTTATCCTTTTTATTTCAGTCTCCAGTTCTCTTCCCCATGACTTGTTCGGAATCCCTCTACCTCTCTTACCCTGGGAATTCCAGAACAAGGACAGCCTTGTAATGCTATCAACAAGGTTTTGTTCAGTGTCTGTATTATCCATCACCAGCATCTTTCTCTGTGCTGCGTCATAAGCTTCATAATAGATTATTTTCTTCCACCTAGGATGCGAAGTAGAATTTAAAATTGAATTCTGGAGAATGTTTCAAAAAATACATGTTACAATATATGCTAGATTTTCACCCGTGTGTTACCGGGGCCCGAAAGGGGAGCAAAGAATAGTAACACTGTCCCCTGCCAAGCATGTCGTAGAAGGCGACTAAGGAGGGTTGGGCATGGGGCCGGTTACCCCATCCTGTAAAAAAAATTTAAACCACAAAAAACTTCAACAAATATGGACAAGTCAAATAAAGAAAATAAAACACAGCCATCCAAGACAGGGGAAGGTCCTCTCGCGGGGAGGCGTATGATGCAACACAGAGAAAGCCGAAAGGAATCTGTGTTGCTGACTAACCTTCTTTCTTCTAGGAGAACTTCCAGATTTGGCACCTGGAATGTTCGGACATTGAACGAACAAGGGAAAGTGGCACAAGTAGCAGCAGAAATGAGGGAATACAAAATCGAGGTTCTGGGAATGTGTGAAACAAAGTGGAAGGGGGTAGACAGGAAGAAACTCATCACAGGTGAATTGGTGCTGTCCTCAGGACACGAAGACGAAAGTTCACACCACAGTGAAGGGGTAGCTCTTATTCTTCTTCTTCTTGCGATCGCATCTTTGATGATTACACCGTCAGACGAGTTCTCATGATGAATTCGACTGTTGTTTGAAGTTCCTCTTTAACTCCATATAGCTTTGAGTTTAGTGTTGAGTCATTCGGCCAGTTTATCTTTCTTAACTGGTCATACAGAGGACAGTCCTGTAGAACATGCTCAGCAGTTTGTTCGTTTAATCCACATGTGCACAGTGGTGAAGCAGACAATCGTAGCTTGTGCATGTGTTTATTCAGTTTGTTATGCCCTGTCCTGAGTCGAAAAATAGTTATCTGTCCCTGCCGGTCGAGAGTGTGATAGTCGTCTTTGGGTTGGTTCTGTTCTCTTCTGATAGTCTGGATAGCTCTCTTTTTCTCAAAGTATGTGACTTCATTATCTTCTTGTTCACATTCTCCTCCCTTTTTTGCAAGTTTATCTGCCTTTTTCATTTCCGGGTACACCACAATGAGATGGTACCCACTGAAGTATGGTTCTCTTTTTGGCAGCTACCTTGTTTAGTTCATTTCTCAGATGCGGGAGTTTACCACCCTTGAGAGCTTGCAGGACAGACAGTGCATCTGTGAGGATGACTACCTGGTGGCAGTCAGAGTTGGTGTTATAAATCATATTTGCAGCTTGCTCTAGAGCTTGAACCTCAGCTGTATAGTTGGAACAGAATTTACCAGTGGGAATGTGCCTAGTCTCATAGTGGTTGTCAGGATATGAGATAAAGATACCGGCACCTCCATTCCTAACAGCATTAGTTGCTGATCCATCTGTATAGGCATGTATCCATGATTGATCGGGATAGCTTTCTTGGATCATACTCAATGTAGCAGTTCGTTTTTGCAGATCATTATACTCACATCCACTTGTGAGACCACTGACTGATGTATTAATTTGGAGGGCACTGCTGGCCTGCTCCCATGGTACAGGGTATAGGGTGGGCTTCAGTGGTGTTGTCTTCATGGATAGGTCTTCTTGATGCTGTCTTATAAGTCTTTTCCCCCGATGCACAAAGCTGCTACGCTTTAGACGTCCCAATGCCAGATCATCTAGTCTTGCCTTCATTGGGTGCATTGGCATACTGTTGTACTTTTCCATCTGGATCATGGTTTTTGTGTCTCTTCTATGGGACAATGTCTGTAATCCAGCAACCTTCTGCATCTCTGTTATTGGTGTAGTTTTCATGGCTCCTGTAATGAGCCTGAGAGCTTGATTTTGCACCTTGTCCAAAGACTGCAGATGTGAGTTAGCAGCTGATGACCATGCTGCTGAGCTAAACTCTAAGTGTGGTCTTATTACTCCATTATAAATCTTCTTTAGATTTCGTTCATTTGCTCCCCAGTTGGTACCTGCTAATTTTCTGAGTATGCCTAGTCGTCTTCGGGCCTTTCCTTCTGCGTTTTCAATATGCTTATTCCATGTAAGCCTTTGGTCAAATGTCACCCCAAGATAGGTGGGGTAGATTTCTTCCTTGATCACGGTTGTCCCTAGGTGTATGTTAGCTGATTTGTCCTTGGGGGCGAGGGAGAACAGTGTTGTGGAGGTTTTGTCTGTGTTTATTGTGATAAGCCATTTCTCTGCCCATGACACTAGCATGTCTGCTGCCCGCTGCATTCTATAATTTGCTGTGGTGACATTTTCATCAGCGCACCAGAGTACTAGGTCATCTGCATATAAGGCAGCTTTAACTCCTGCAGGGAGATCTTTCACCAGGTCATTGATGTAAACAAGGAAGAGTGTTGGGGAAATTACTCCTCCTTGAGGTACCCCCTGATGGAGCAACACTTTTCTGCTCTGCAGACCGTCAAGAGTGACTCTAGTTCTCCTGTTATGCAAGTATGACTGGATCCATTTCATCATGTTGCCTTGGATTCCACTTCTCCTAAGTTTTGCAATGAGGCCATCTTTCCACACCTTGTCAAAGGCCTGCTTGAAGTCGACCCAGATCGTTAGGACCTTTTTCTTCTCCTGGAAGGCATCTTCTATTGCTTGAGACAAGTAAGTAACTTGGTCTTCTATACTGTAGCATTCTCTAAATCCAGCTTGTTCCGGCACCAGGATCTGCTCAGACTCTAAATACCATTTCAATCTGTGGTTGACTATTCGCTCCATAGTCTTCCCAACACAGCTTGTGAGACTGATTGGCCGGTAACTTGCAGCCTCGGTCTTACATTTCCCTTTCTTTAGTATGGGTATTGTGATGGCTTCTCTCCATACTTGGGGTACCGTTCCTTTCAACCAGCTGTGGTTGAATATCTCAAGCAGTTTTGTCTTTGCTGCTGAGCTCAGATTTACTAGCATTTCGTTGCTGATTTTGTCTGGGCCGGGTGACTTTTGAAACTTAAGCTTGGAAATAGCCTTTTGTAGTTCTCCTAGTGTGATGGGTTCCCTCACTGGGGCAGGAGTATCTGTCTGTCCCATGGTTGCCAGTATTTCTTTTCTTATCTCTCTCTGATGATCTATGTTAATGGGTAAGTTGCTTTCTGAACTGTATCTTCTAGCAAACAAGTCTGCAGCTTGTTTTCCTCTGAAAAGTTTGCCACCTTCATCCAATGTGATAGTCTGCCTAGGTGAGGAACGCTCTTCATTTAGAGACTTGACTAATCTCCAAAGTTTCCTGCCGTTTTTCTCAAGGTTCAGCGATGCCGTTTTAGTTCTCCAGCTTTTCCGTTTTTCTTCTAGCTTTGTTCTCTGAAACTCTGCTACAGCCTTTTTCCATTTGTTGTGAGTTTCAAGTGAAGGCTGAGACTCTGCGTCTTTCTAGCCCTGTCCATGGCTTCCTGACGTTCTTGGAGTGTGCTGGACCAGTATGGTATGTAGTTACGCCGGCATCCTTTGGGAATGGTTTCTTTTGCAGCTTGTAGTATGCATCTGTTGAAGTCTTTTACCACTTCATTAATGTCTCTGTTCTGTACCTTGAGGGTAGACAGCAGCGTGTTCACCTGATGCCTGAATAAACCCCAGATGGCTTTTTTGTAGTTCCATCTTGTAATGGCTGGGCCTGTACTGAGAGTTGCACTCTGGACAGTAAGAAAGATTGGGCGATGGTCGCTTCCCCCTAGTTGGTCTCCTACTTCTCTACTAATAGATCCAGCTATATCTGGTGTGGAGAAGGCAAGATCTGGTGTTGAAGTTGTGTGCCATCCTCTGGAGTAGAAGGTAGGAGTATCTGTGGCATTATTGACTAGGATTAGGGAGTGATCATCTTGCCAAGTTTCAACCTCTTCACCTCTGTGATCCAGATGGTTATAGCCCCAGCTCTGGGAGTGGCTATTAAAGTCTCCAACTGCTATAAAGTTGGTGGCTGGTACCTGTATAGAGCTGAGACTCAGGGGTTTGTTGTTCGGACAGTAATAGTTCAGGAGTTCTATTTCCATCTTGTCTACCTTTATCTGCAACAGCTGATATTCTGCTCCATCCATGAAGGTTTTCCTTTCGTGTGCAGGAATGTTATTCCTTACAAGAGTAAGTACTCCTCCTTTTCGTCTATCTTTTCTGTCGGATCTGAAGCATTGATATCCCCTTATTTTTAAAGGTTTGATCTGCTTTCAAGTGAGTCTCTTGGATACAGCAAACACTGACTTGCTTCTCATACAAGATGTTTTCCAGCTCTGTCTTTTTGCTGTATCCAGCCTGCTTGCTGTTCACTCCCTCTGCATTCCAGTGCATCATGACAAGTGGCACTCTGGGTTTCTCTTTTTCTGTTTTGTTTTGGTCAGTAGTTCTCCTCCGCCGTCTGCTGACTCCACAAGACGGTCTAGAGGGTCCTCCAGTAGCTGAGGGTGGGCTCTGTCGAGGCTCAGAGCCCGGCACTGCACCTGCCTGGTGGAGCTCCACAGGGCGAGCACCAGTACGAGATTTATTTGACGGTGTACTCTCCATAGAAAAAAAAAAAGCGAGTTGCATGATACTGTGGTTTCCGGTGCGCCTTCTGGCCCAGTATCTATGACTTTAGCACCTGTTCAACGGGAGAGTGGGCTCATCCCTAATCTGTTTATGTTCCCAGTAGTAGACTATTCGCAAGCAGCCTGGGGGTGTCACTGCTCTGCGCGGACCTTGTTTACCGAGGCGGCGTCCGAGCTCGTATGGTGAAAATATGGTTGCATTATCTTCAAAATAGCCCTGTCTTTCCTGCCATCCTGCAACTTTGAGTTAGGGAGTTCTGAGCTCCAGTCTCTTTCCCAGGCATTTTATCCTGGCCTGGCACGCATACAGAGGACCCCACTTCTGGTTCTAAGTTAGCAGTTGGGGATAGGTGGGGTAGCACACTGTGCATTCCCCGTCATCCAGGGGGCTCTCCAACTATGCAGAGCTTGCACAATGCTGTGCTCTGGTTCTGGGCTCACCCAAGGAATCCTCACGTCCTGCACAGAGCCACTTCCAGATACCCACCACCTGCCAACCCCCCATTGTAGAAATCTCCTGCATGCGGCCATCCAGTCAAGAGCCAGTATTAAGTCTGGTGCCCAAGTGATCCCCCCAAGCTCAGTGTGCAATTCTGGGTTCTCATCATGCTGCAACACAGGGGGGATTGTGATGCTCAGCCATCTCTCTCAACTCTGCACCGATAAGTGACATCGGGGACTTAACTGTGTCTCAGTACTGGGAGGCCCCGTTTCCGGGTACACCACACACAGCCAATTGAGGCAACGGTCGCCGTGGGCGTGTCTTCAGTGGGGAAGTTGTGGAGTCTTCCTGTCCATGTTCTTGCACATCCTAACACTGCCCGCAAGACATCGGAGGTTTGGAGAGTGGCCTTCTCTGGGTAGCTCTTATGTTATCTAAAGAAGCACAGAAAGCACTCATTGAATGGGAAGCTGTGGGACCCAGAATAATAACAGCTATTTTCAAAACAGCTAAAAAGAAAATTCATGTCAATGTCATCCAATGTTATGCACCAACTAATGACAAAGAAGAGTCTGTGAAAGAAGCATTTTATACTAAACTACAGGAAATTATGGATAAAGTAAAAAGAAGAGACATCATAATTTTGATGGGTGACATGAATGCAAAGATAGGTACAGTCAATACCGGATTTGAAGAAGTCATGGGAAAACATGGGCTAGGAGTAATGAATGAAAATGGAGAACTATTCGCAAACTTCTGTGCTTCAAATCAACTGGCTATAGGAGGAAGCATGTTTCCACATAAGAGAATACACAAGGCAACATGGATATCACCAGACCATAGAACAGAAAATCAGATCGATCATATATGCATAAAGAAGAAGTTTAGATCATCATTGCAGGATGTAAAGGTATATAGAGGAGCAGATGTGGCATCAGATCACCATCTTCTGATAGCCAAAGTAAAAATGAAACTCAAGAGATATGCAACAATGCAAAATTATAGACAACAGTTTAATGTAGGACAGCTAAGAAATCAAGAAACAAGAGACAAATTTGCGGTCACAGTATCCAACAAATTCCAAGTGCTCCAACAGTTGGAAGATGTAGAGAATACAGAAGACTATTGGCAGCAGGTCAAAACGGTATGGAAGGAGACATGTGAAGAAATACTGGGGAAAAGGGAAAGACAACAAAAAGCATGGATAACAACAGAAACCATCAATAAGATAAAAGATAGAAAAAACAAGAAAGCAGAGTTAAACACAAGCAAAACCAGAAGTTCCAAAGCCAAGGCTCAAGAAGTGTACACAGAAGCAAACAAAGAAGTAAAAAGAAGTATCAAAAGAGACAAGAGAAAGTATATTGAGGAGTTGGCAAGAGAGGCAGAAGATGCTGCAGCCAAAGGAAATATGAGAGAACTGTATAGCAGCACAAAGAAGCTAACAGGGAAATACAAGCAAACAAGTTGCTTCATAAAAGATAAGAATGGGAAACTGCTCAGCAATATACAAGAGCAAATGAAGAGGTGGACGGAATATTTTGGGGACCTTCTCAATAGACCAGCTCCACAAAACCCGCCGGACATCCAGCCAGCAGAAGAAGAGCTACAAATTAACGGTGAAAGACCAACGAAGGAAGAAATAAAGAAAGCCATAAAGCTTCTAAGAGATGGAAAAGCGTCTGGACCTGATGGCATTCCAGCAGAGGCCATCAAAGCAGATATCGACACGGCTACAGAGATGTTATATAAATTACTTGGTAAAGTCTGGGAAAAAGAAGAGATACCAGCAGAATGGAAGGAAGGATATCTGGTTAAGTTGCCTAAGAAGGGAAATCTACAAGAGTGCACAAATTATAGAGGAATAATGTTACTATCAGTGCCAGGAAAGGTATTGAACAGGATTATCCTTGAGAGATTAAAGGAGTCCATAGACAAGAAATTGAGAGATGAACAAGCAGGTTTTCGACAAAACAGATCATGTACAGACCAGATAGCCACTTTGAGAATAATAGTTGAACAAAGTCTGGAATGGAATTCACCACTATACATCGGATTTGTGGACTACGAAAAAGCATTTGACAGTGTGGACAGAGAATCACTTTGGAAATTGATGAGGCATTATGGAGTTCCCCTGAAGATCATTAATTTAATAAAGAAAACCTATGAAGACATGACGTGCAGAGTTCTTCATGAAGGACAGCTTACAGAACCATTTGGGATAAGGACAGGAGTGCGACAGGGATGCCTCTTGTCTCCATTTCTTTTCTTGCTGGCAATAGATTGGGTTATGAGATCATCGACAACACACAACAGAAATGGAATCCAGTGGACTCTGACTAAGCAGTTGGATGATCTGGATTTTGCTGATGACTTGGCTCTCCTGTCCCATAACCGTAATCAGATGCAGGACAAATTGAAAACACTCGATGAGAGGTCACAGCAATTGGGTCTGAAAATACACAGGGAAAAGACAAAAAATAATGCGAATAAATGCAGGTAATGAAAACAGGGTTGAACTTGAAGAAACACCAATACAAGATGTAGAATCATACACATATCTTGGCAGTAATATAGACAAAGTTGGAGGGACAGACAGCGATATCAAAATAAGAATACAAAAGGCAAGAGGAGCTTTCATTGCATTGGGAAATATATGGAGATCAAGAGAAATAGGATCCAACACGAAAATAAGAATCTTCAACTCAAATGTGAAGTCAGTCCTATTGTATGGCTCGGAGACATGGAGAACAACAAAGACAACAACCAAAAAGCTACAGACTTTCATAAATGGGTGCTTGCGTAGAATAGAGGGATTAAAATGGTATGACAAGGTTACCAATGTGGAACTGATGACAAGAACTGGACAAGTGCCAGTGGAACAAGAGATGAGAAGAAGACGATGGCGATGGATAGGACACACACTGAGGAAACCTGTTGATAGCATTACAAGGCAGTCCTTGTTCTGGAACCCCCAGGGCAAGAGAGGCAGAGGAAGACCAAGAAGTACGTGGAGAAGAGAGTTGGAAACAGAGGTGAAAATGATGAGGAGAACATGGAAAGAACTTGAGATGATGGCACGTGACAGGAGGACTTGGCATGTGTTTGTTGAAGGCCTATGCTCCTTTGGGAGTGGAGGGTTATGAATATGCTAGATTTCAGTTAACATCTCAGGAAAAAAAAACTCAGATCAATTTTGATTCATGTGCCATATCTGACACAGGATCATTATCACATGAAGCATGCAGTAGATATTTCAATCTTGTGATTACCAAATGAAGTTCTGGATCCACAACGTCTGGTAGTTTTCTGCCATCCACCCCCTAGAATTCATTAAAAAAAAAAAAAAAAAAACTAATTTTACCAAACATGTCATTAATTACACACTTATACTGAAGAAGAGAGCATAAATATGTATAAACTTTACTTAGTTGCATTTTTTTTTAAATTGACAATCAACATAAACATGGAAATCACTGTTAAAACACTTATGGAAGTTTTAACAAATTTAACAGGTAAAAAACCAAAAACAAAAACTGGTATTTAAATAACTGAATAATGGAAGACAATTTATTAAACAAAGCAAATAAAAAAAATTTATGTTAGTTAAGCAGATCAAGCCCTACAAGACACCACCAGGCGTGATGGCCACTGACTGCTTTGACAGTTGGCGGCTAAAGATCAAAGAAGAAGAAGCAGATCAAGCACAGCAATAACAGCTGACAAAGGCACTGTCAAGTTAAAAAAAAAAGAGGGGAGATATGGGGGTGGCTATCAACATTAAAATACCACCGACCCCTTTTAACTCTATATACACATAATTTTAATAAGAGAATGAAAACTAATTCTGTAAATATCATTGCACATCTGTACATCAAAACCTGACATTACTCCATCAACAACTGAACTGAATGAAAGCTTTAAACATTTCTTATTGTTTAACAAATTGTTAAAAGATACTGTTAATGTGTAATGTAAAGTTGTAAGAGCAACACTACTAGCCTGTGCTGTTCCAGACAGAAGGAGGACAGTCTCTGAGGGGACAAAGAAAGAATTGCATTACTGCTGCTTCAGGCATGATGTATGTGGTGACTTAAAAAATGAGGTTGTGCAAGGGACTGGCAGCCTCATCACATTAAAACAAATTCCTACAGAAACTACTACTGCAAGAGGACATGAATGTTTTTATGCAGGAGCCATGGTAGCACAGTGGTTAGTGCACTGGCTTCCTAGCTCAGTGGTCCATGGTTCGATCCTCAGTTGAGGTGGGATTTTTTAGACCGCAAACGGCTCCGGGGTCGACCCAGCCTCATGAATTTGGTACCAGAGCAACTCTGGGAAGGTTAAGGCGGCCGGCGTGATGCTGACCACATCACCCCTAGTGCGCCGATGGTCAAGAAAATATGGGCCTAACACCATATTCCCAATATGCCTCAAATGGGCGTGTAACGGGATCCTTTACCTTCCTGCTACAGTGATGGCTCAGTGCTCCATAAGGAGTTAAAAAGGGAAATGCCGATGAATGATGCTGTAAGAGCAATCAATGTGTATAGAGTACGGGACTTACATCCTGGGCTTTCTTGATAGATCTTCACACAGAACTGGCCAGGAATGTCAGCTTCAAAGCCATTACAATCCAACATTGCATTTACTGTTTTATCAAATGCATAGCCAGATGGGCAAGTTTGGTCTTCATTACTGTCACACTGGTAACACTGGATAGCCAGACCTTCAATAAGAAAGAAGGACTTTAATATTAATAGCATTGGTAATCAACACCATCAAATTAATATACACTTTATGCTTAGAAGCTTTGGATGCACCAACTAACATCATCATTTGATTATGATTGCATAATGTAAATGTATGCTGTTATTTAACCTTTATAATGTTGCATGCTTTTAAATTAATGCTTAAAGTAACATGTGGGTGTTACATGCAGTCTTTGATATCTTGCAATATTATACATTTGTATGCTTGTTATGTTCGCAAATATTTTGTAAACAAAATAGATACTCTTCTTTGCTTAAGGAAAAGTCAATATTGAGTTACTTCCCCTTGAAAGGAGTTTCGATCGAACTCCGCGGATGAATCCAGTTTTTCTGCGATTTATTCTTTGTTTGGGTAGAAATAGGTTGTTCTTGCTTCGGTGTATCTATGGCCTGAATTTATGTGTATTGTTTGTCTGGGTAGGATGAGTCTGTCTTATATCTGTATATCTTTACATATCTAAGTCGAACTATATGGTCTTTTGTCGTTAGAAAGGTCAAAGGGCTGTTCGGCGGATGTGTCGCTAGAGAGGTGTGATTTGGCTTCGCCCTGATGGGGGCTGTGATTTTTTTTGTGTAGCGGCTTGTCGCCGGAAAAAGTGATCTCAGTATTTGTGGGGAAAGTGATAGTCGTCTAGACCTATCGTGTATGCTTTACCCCAGTGTTTATTCTTATTGCCAAGGAATGGCAGAATCATATTTCTGATACCAAGGTAACAAAAGATACTCCTTACGAACTCTCTTTCGAAGCCACCGTTTTTCGATAGGCACGATTTGTACGTCTGAGAGAATATATTTAACTAGATGAAAACGACATTCATTCCTAGCAGCATTATATCTCGTATGATGAAATCAATTGTATTATGATAGAATCTACAGAGCAACGAGAACATTTAATGAATGATTAACTTTGATTTAGTTGTATCCAAACATGAGTGACAGCTCACGAGAGAAGCCATCTTGTATCCAAATATTTTGTGACTGTCAAGAAGAGAAAGGGATGTCCCGTATTATCACTTGATGAGTCCAGAGATCACTGCTACACATGAGAACCCATTACTAGCGGTTCAATATGATTATATGGAAAATATGTGCTGAACATTATTGTAAGGAATCTTCACTAGA
Source organism: Oreohelix idahoensis (assembly GCA_024509875.1). Classification (NCBI taxonomy): domain Eukaryota; kingdom Metazoa; phylum Mollusca; class Gastropoda; order Stylommatophora; family Oreohelicidae; genus Oreohelix; species Oreohelix idahoensis. The sequence continues at coordinate 363,156 of JAMPIV010006495.1, read as the reverse complement.
CGAGGTTAGGTCTAGAAGCCATCTTGACTGTTGTTTATAATCTGACGTGCTTTGTCAGTAAACTCAGATGATATATATATATATGGGCAATACTGAGTGCTTGTCTACTGACAATCCATTATGCTATTATTCTACATGAGTGCCCATGTATCATTGCAAGACCATTTATCCACTGTACCATGATGTATTATGCCAACCTGTGATTTGTCACTATCTGTGCTGTCGAGTGTGTACGTCCAATTAAACTGTAGCAAAGGTACACAGTCGTTGGTGTCGATGACTTCCAGCCATACATGAGTGTGAGAAAAAGACCATTTGTCAACACCACGAACTCTTCTTATCATTCGCATATTAGACTCTCAATCTATGTCTACACACCACTGCGTAGGTCGAGTTGACATTCCATACTCTAACCACAAGCAACACAACAACACAGCATCTGGTGATGTTCTAGTGAGCTTATATTTATCAACTAATGATGATGAGCAAAGAAAATAGAGTTATCAACCGATACCAGACCGTTTCCTGTGGCTGATACGACACACTTGCAGTATTAGTTTGCTCTTTGTCAACACTTCGTCACGTGACCTGTCAAGTGAATGCAGTATGTAGGTCAGCGTTGTTGACATTTTTACATTAGACATTACAGAGTTTCACAGAACAGTTGGATCAATTCTTGTCAATATTAACAGGAAGACAGTATTATTGAACTAAGAAGCCCTACTTTCATCGATGGATCTTCTTATGTTCTGCTATTGTGTTGAACTTTAATATTTAAGGCCAGAATTTGTAATTCAATAAAGTGGCAGTTTATTTATTTTCATAAGAATAACTTTGCCATTACTGTAAAACTGAGCCTATTTTGCAACACATACTATCTTACACATAATTTATATATTTATGTTTACATGTTATTTGTTTGTATAGTATGTTGGTTTATATGTCAGCGGGTTGTGTTTAGGTTGGGCGGCGTCCTCACAACAGAATATCCCACGTCACAGAGGGTCCGTTGTGGGCGTTTTCTTTAGGTGCAATTTCCTTAATTGGAAATTTGCTTGCAACAACTAGTTGCTATTTGTGTTAGCTGTGAAGACTGTAATTATTGTTATTTTTGTAATATTTCTTTGTTCTTTAGTTCTGTTTTGATTTGTTTGTAATTTGTTGGTCTACCCTTTACTATCTTTCAGTTCTATTCACAATTTATATTCATATACTGTGACGTCATTTGTGTTGTTATTCCTTGCAGATTCAGTGATTACTTTCATTGATTTCCCTATTTGATTTATTTGATTTCTGCAAACGTTTTCGTATTGTCAGTCTTATTTGTACTTTATGTATTCTGTTGGTTGACATATGTTTTATATAGGTATATTTCATAAGACACTATTGCTTGTGCACTGCACTTGGATTATGGTATAAACCAGTACTTGATTATTATTACTGTTATACAAGACCTTATTAAGGCTTGTGACCCACAGATATTGGGATAGTGTGCTGATTAATCAAGTCATTAAGAACTTGTGGTATTATTATTATTTCAGGTGATTAGTATTATTGTTAGACATCATGTCTACATTAGAATACTTCATTATACAAGGGAAAGCCCTTGATAAGACTGGTCAACAATTAGAAGAATGGGCAGTTGCTCAATATGACAAAGCATTAGCTGCAGAAGAGAAAAAAGCTGCTGCTGCTGCTGAAGAGAGAAAAGCTGCTGCAGAGGAGAGAAAAGCTGCTGCTGAAGAGAAAAAAGCTGCTGCTGCTGAAGAGAAAAAAGCTGCTGCAGAAGAGAGAAAAGCTCTGGCTGAAGAGAAAAGATTAGAAAAAGAAGCTGATGCTGCTGCTGAACTAAAGAAATTGCAGATGCAGATGGAGGAAAGGAGATTTGAAGCTGAACAAAAAAAATTAGAAAGAGAAGCTGCTGCTGAACAGAAAAGATTAGACAGTGAAGCTGAACAAAAAAAAATTAGAAAGAGAAGCTGCTGCTGAACAAAAAAGATTAGACAGGGAAGCTGAACAAAGAAGATTAGAAGCGGAAGAGAAAAAAGCAATAAGAGAACATGAATTTGAGTTAGAGAAATTGAGATTGACAAGTATGATTAATGTTAATCAGGCATCTAGTGGTAATGGTAAACCTTCTACTTACAAGGTTAAGGTTCCACCGTTCAATCAGTCCAGTGACGATATTACATTCTGGCTGGATAGATTTGAACGTTCTTGTCGTACACATAATGTGGATAAATCACAATATGCTAATCAATTAGCAGAAAACTTGAAAGGTGAATCTCTGACTAGATTATGCCTTGTAGGAGAAGCAGATAAGGATAATTATGATGTCATTAGGGCGGCTTTGATAAAAAAATACCAGCTAAGTGAGGAAGGCTATCGCCTTTTGTTTAGGACAATGGTGCCTGAGACAGGTGTAGAATTCTCAGAATTCATTGCAAAGGCACGTCTCACAGTTGATCGTTGGATTGAGCTTTCTAAAACAGAAAAAACGTATGAAGGACTTATGGATTTGTTGCTCAGAGATAAGATTATGTCATGTGTTAACAAACCATTCCTTGAATTTATATATGAGCGTAAACCCAAATCTCTAAAGGAAATGGAAGAATATTGTTCCCAATATGTCACTGCACACCCCGACGTGATTTTTGGCAACACTAAGATTAAGGAGAGTATGCCAGTTGCTTCAGCAACACCATACAATCCCAATTATTCACACAGATTTCAGGGACCTCAAAACAGATTTGATAAAAAAGGTAACCATAATAGTTATCAAAACCAAGGTAACCAATCATTTCAGGGTTCTTCTTCAAAGAACTGGAGACGAGCTGATAGCTCTTGACACAGGGGTGGTCACAATTATATTAATTTCCATAGAGGAAGTAATTATAGAAACTATCCGAGGTATCCGTCTTGGAGTCAACAAGATCGCAATTACAGAGATACTCATTATAATGAATATGATAATGGTAACCAAGAGAACTATGACTCAAACCCAAATAGGGGTTACAATAGAGGTAACAATAACTACAGAGGTAATAATAACCGAGGTAGATCTCAAAACAGAAGACATAAACCACATTTTCAGGCAAACTCTGCACAACAAGAGTCCCATGAAGCCTATAAACAGAGTAAAGACAATAATGACGCTAATAATATGGCATGTGCCGCTTTTGATTTTGGGAGAGCATCTCAGTGCCCCCAATGCAAAACATTATTTGAGCCAACCACAGTGTCTACTTTAAGCTGCGGCCATCCTCTTCCTGCTCTTCCTGCATCAGTCGCGCATGATGGAAGAGGTTCTCTTGTCTTACATAAGGGTTTAGTAAATAACAATCCAGTCTCCGTGCTATTTGATTCTGGGTGCACCACAATTGGTGTTAGGCAATCACTCGTAGATCCTTCCCGTGCCACTGGACAAGTAGTCAAATGTGTAACATTTGGCGGCACATTAGAGAAATACTCTACTGCTATCATTAGGATTGCTACTCCTTTCTTTACAGGAGATGTACACGCATGTCTTCTTCCGAATCCGATCGCTGACCTCATCATCGGTCGCATTCATGGAGTCAAAGAATGCACTCCGCAACAAATTTCCGCGTGGGAAAGGCAAAACATGCAGATTGCTAACGCTGTAGTCACTAGAGCTCAGGCTCTTAATATGCCTCAAACTTCATCTACTGAAGATAATGAAGTGCATAACCAAGATGATCCCTTGGTAATTTCTCGTGACTCGTTTATAAAACAGCAAGAAGATGATCCCACTCTGAAGAAATTCTTCATTCTTGCAACTAAAGGTGATCCGAATAAAGACACAAGTCGTAAATCGTGGATTACAAAGAAGAATGGCGTACTTGTACGTATGGTTCAAGACTCCATTACGTCAAGTCATTCTCAAATCCTGGTTCCCAAGAATTTGAGAGTTAAAATTTTGCAGCACGCTCACGACTCTCAGTGTGCTGGACACATGGGTTTTTCCCGTACTAAGTCAAGAGTCCTTGCGGCTTTCTTTTGGCCATTGGTAAACAAGGACATACGGATTTATTGTCGATCTTGTAAAGTATGTCAGGAAGTTAAATCCAAAGGTCCACGGCATGCTGCACCCATTCAGGGGGCAGACATTCCTATTCGGCCGTTTCAAAAAATGGCCATAGACATTATTGGTCCATTTAAGATCAAGTCTGCCAGAGGACATCAGTTTATCTTGACGTGTGTTGATATGTGCACACGTTGGCCAGAGGCTATTCCTCTGAAGAGTATTACTACTGCTGATATTGCAGATGCTCTTTGGCTTATATTTTCTCGTCTGGGGTTCCCCGGAGAGATATTGTCAGACCATGGCACCCAACTAATATCAGATACCATGTCTCAAGTAATGTCTACTCTGCAGATAGATAGATCTTTAAGTAGTATCTATCATCCAATGTCTAATGGGATGGTCGAACGCCTTAACAGAACACTTAAAAACTTACTAGGGAAGATAACTGAGGATCATCCTCAAGACTGGGACAGAGTTTTACCTGCGGCCCTCTTCGCTTACAGAGAGGTCCCCAATGAACATACAGGATTTTCCCCCCTTTGAACTCGTCTTTGGCGCGCGTCCGCGTGGCCCTATGTCGTTGCTTCATGATCTCATAACAGCTGACAATATTGACGATGACACAAAGTCATCCTACGAATATGTCATCGCGTTGAGACAAAAGATTATCGAAGCATGCAAATTAGCAACTTCTTCTTCTGAATTTGCGAAACAGAAGGCGAGGCAATTTGCCAATAAGAAGAGATGCTTACGACAACTTTGTCCTGGTGACAAAGCATTTGTATTACTACCTTGTAGGGAAAACAGACTACTTATTTCTTGGAAAGGTCCGTACGATATAATATCGAAAATTTCCGATGTCGACTATATTGTCGATATTGATGGGAAGCATAAAACCTTCCACATCAATATGCTTACTGAATTCCATGAACGTCCGGATTATTTGCAACCCATTTTCCAAGCAACGGACAATTCTCCAGTACAACATGGTCATTACTCATCACTGTCCGTGATACAGGATGAGGAAACAAGTTTTTCAGATGTAAATCTTCCTCTTCCAATGATCCCACTTCATTCTAGTGAATCATGGAAGAACGTTACTGTCTCTCCCGATTTGTCTCTAGGAGAACAGCGTCAAGTTTCAACTATGTTGCAAACATTTCAGGATGTACTCACTGACATCCCTGGACAAACTCATGTCATTGAACATGACATTGTTCTAACTGACCATACTCCTATTAGGGTTAGACCTTATCCTATACCTATACATTTTCAAGCACAAGTCGAGAAAGAGTTGGATGAGATGATAGATTTGAAAATAATCGAACCATCCACCTCTGCATATTCTTCGTCGATGGTTATTGTTCGGAAAAAAGACAATAACATACGTCTTTGCGTTGACTATCGCAAATTGAATCAAGTAACGAAGTTCGATGCCGAACCTATGCCTTTACTGGCAAATCTCATTTTTTCCAAATCTCATTTTTTCACTAAACTTGATTTGTCTAAAGGATATTGGCAAGTTCCTTTATCTGAACGCGCCAAACCTCTCACGGCTTTTTCAACACCTAGAGGTTTGTTCCAATGGAATTTTATGCCTTTCGGTCTTATGAACGCACCAGCTACATTCGTACGCATGATGCGCCGAATCCTATCTTATCGGTCAGATGTCATTGCATATCTAGACGACATCTGTCTTTTCAGCGATACTTGGGAAGATCACTATTCAGGGTTAGATGAATTGCTGTCTACTTTGCGTGAGCACAACCTGACAGCAAAACCCTCTAAAGCCTATATTGGTTTTAGCTAAATTTCTTTCCTAGGCCACCAAGTTGGTCATGGTTTCCTAAAGACAGAGGACCATAATACTAGTAAGATACTTAACATCTCTATCCCTAAGACTAAAAAAACAGGTGAGAAGTCTGTTAGGTCTTATTCAATTTTATGGCAGATTCATTCAGAATCTATCCTCTATCATGGCACCTCTTTCTACACTTTTAAAGAAAGGTTCGCCTAATATGGTCCACTGGTCTCAGGAATGCCAATGCTCTTTGGATAAGATTAAAACATTGTTTTCAACACCACCTATTTTAGTGTTACCTACTAAAGATAAGACATTTGTTCTTCGTAGTGATGCTTCATCCACTGGGATTGGAGCGGCACTAATGCAAGAGTACTCTGGAACTCTGCATCCGGTAATGTATATTTCCAGAAAACTTAATGCGGCAGAAAGGAATTATTCGGTTTTAGACCGTGAGCTATTAGCTATGGTTTGGTCGATCCTCAAACTACAGAGATTCCTTCTAGGCGCACATTTCATAGTAGAAAACGACCAAAAAGCTCTTACTGCTATACAGAGTAAGAATTTGAAGAGCTCGAGGTCTACTCGATATGCAATTGCTCTTCAACCTTTTCATTTCTCTGTGCGAGCTATTCGTGGATCAGATAATGTGATGGCAGACATTCTGTCAAGATGCCCACATGATTCCACATAACTATTAGGTCTTAGACTTCTTGATAAGTCTAGTTCTATAGTAGTTCCTTTTCTATATCAAGATAGATACACATTTGTAATTTAATAATATAATGATTGTATCACTACTTAGCGGTTCATTGATGTTTATTCACCGCTGTGCTTTGATGATTTTTCTTCATAAATCATAAATTTAAGATATCTAATACGAAATTATGGTATGAATTTTTTTTAGGCATTGTGTAATTGCCAGAATTGTATTATACTTTGATGACACCTTCCTGGAAAAATTTACTGGTAGAGAAATAATTTCTCTCAGTTTATGAGATACATTCTCACCAGTCGCTCCATAAGTCGACGTAGCCTCATATTAGGCGTTATATTTATTCCTGATATTTTCATCTGCGCATTATTCATGCGTTGTGAGCCTATTGTACGTTGCTCCTAGATGTATTTCAGAAAAAAAAAGTTTCATTTTTTTTTTTTCCCGGGAGGTGTGGTAAGACTGTTACGTGCAGTCTTTGATATCTTGCAATATTATACATTTGTATGCTTGTTATGTTCGCAAATATTTTGTAAACAAAATAGATACTCTTCTTTGCTTAAGGAAAAGTCAATATTGAGTTACTTCCCCTTGAAAGGAGTTTCGATCGAACTCCGCGGATGAATCCAGTTTTTCTGCGATTTATTCTTTGTTTGGGTAGAAATAGGTTGTTCTTGCTTCGGTGTATCTATGGCCTGAATTTATGTGTATTGTTTGTCTGGGTAGAACAAGTCTGTCTTATATCTGTATATCTTTACATATCTAAGTCGAATTATATGGTCTTTTGTCGTTAGAAAGGTCAAAGGGCTGTTCGGCGGATGTGTCGCTAGAGAGGTGTGATTTGGCTTCGCCCTGATGGGGGCTGTGATTTTTTTTGTGTAGCGGCTTGTCGCCGGAAAAGTGATCTCAATATCTGTGGGGAAAGTGATAGTCGTCTAGACCTATCGTGTATGCTTTACCCCAGTGTTTATTCTTATTGCCAAGGAATGGCAGAATCATATTTCTGATACCAAGGTAACAAAAGATACTCCTTACGAACTCTCTTTCGAAGCCACCGTTTTTCGATAGGCACGATTTGTACGTCTGAGAGAATATATTTAACTAGATGAAAACGACATTCATTCCTAGCAGCATTATATCTCGTATGATGAAATCAATTGTATTATGATAGAATCTACAGAGCAACGAGAACATTTAATGAATGATTAACTTTGATTCAGTGGTATCCAAACGTGAGTGACAGCTCACGAAAGAAGCCATCTTGTATCCAAATATTTTGTGACTGTCAAGAAGAGAAAGGGATGTCCCGTATTATCGCTTGATGAGTCCAGAGATCACTGCTACACATGAGAACCCATTACTAGCGGTTCAATATGATTATATGGAAAATTTGTGCTGAACATTATTGTAAGGAATCTTCACTAGACGAGGTTAGGTCTAGAAGCCATCTTGACTGTTGTTTATAATCTGACGTGCTTTGTCAGTAAACTCAGATGATATATATATATATATAGGCAATACTGAGTGCTTGTCTACTGACAATCCATTATGCTATTATTCTACATGAGTGCCCATGTATCATTGCAAGACCATTTATCCACTGTACCATGATGTATTATGCCAACCTGTGATTTGTCACTATCTGTGCTGTCGAGTGTGTACGTCCAATTAAACTGTAGCAAAGGTACACAGTCGTTGGTGTCGATGACTTCCAGCCATACATGAGTGTGAGAAAAAGACCATTTGTCAACACCACGAACTCTTCTTATCATTCGCATATTAGACTCTCAATCTATGTCTACACACCACTGCGTAGGTCGAGTTGACATTCCATACTCTAACCACAAGCAACACAACAACACAGCATGTAGCTCTGGTGATGTTCTAGTGAGCTTATATTTATCAACTAATGATGATGAGCAAAGAAAATAGAGTTATCAACTCTATTAAGTTATGTAATCAGAACACCACATATGGATCTTATCAGTGGGAATGAAAGGATATAGTATGCACGATTAATGAGAGTGGAAGGGCAGAATGTTAGAAGGGCCAGTGCGAAAATAAAGTTCGTTCAACACCTATCAGCTCCCCAAGGAGTATAGGCCTTCAACAAACTTACACCAAGTCTTCCTGTCCCGTGCTCAAGATCTTTCCATGTCTTCTTCATATTTCCATTTCTCTTCTCCATGTGTTCCTTAGTCTCTCTCTACCTCTCTTGCCCTGAGGATTCCAGAACAAGGACTGCCTAGTAAAGCTATCAACAGGTTTCCTCAATGTGTGTCCTATCCATCTCCAGCATCTTCTTCTCATCTCTTGTTACACTGGCACTTGTCAAGTTCTTGTCATCTCTTGTTACACTGGCACTTGTCTGGTTCTTCTAATCTCTTGTTACACTGGCACTTGTCTGGTTCTTCTCATCTCTTGTTACACTGGCACTTGTCTGGTTCTTCTCATCTCTTGTTACACTGGCACTTGTCTGGTTCTTCTCATCTCTTGTTCCACTGGCACTTGTCTGGTTCTTCTCATCTCTTGTTACACTGGCACTTGTCTGGTTCTTCTCATCTCTTGTTACACTGGCACTTCTCAAGTTCTTGCCATCTCTTGTTACACTGGCACTTGTCAAGTTCTTGTCATCTCTTGTTACACTGGCACTTGTCTGGTTCTTCTCATCTCTTGTTACACTGGCACTTGTCTGGTTCTTCTCATCTCTTGTTACACTGGCACTTGTCTGGTTCTTCTCATCTCTTGTTACACTGGCACTTGTCTGGTTCTTCTCATCTCTTGTTACACTGGCACTTGTCTGGTTCTTCTCATCTCTTGTTACACTGGCACTTGTCTGGTTCTTCTCATCTCTTGTTACACTGGCACTTGTCTGGTTCTTCTCATCTCTTGTTACACTGGCACTTGTCTGGTTCTTCTCATCTCTTGTTACTTGTCTGGTTCTTCTCATCTCTTGGCACTTGTCTGGTTCTTCTCATCTTTTGTTACAATGGTACTTGTCTGGTTCTTCTCATCTTTTGTTACAATGGTACTTGTTCTGGTTCTTCATCTCTTGTTCTTTGTCTGGTTCTTCTCATCTCTTGTTACACTGGCACTTGTCTGGTTCTTCTCATCTCTTGTTACACTGGCACTTGTTTGGTTCTTCTCATCTCTTGTTACACTGGCACTTGTCTGGTTCTTCTCATCTCTTGTTACACTGGCACTTGTCAAGTTCTTGTCATCTCTTGTTACACTGGCACTTGTCTGGTTCTTCTCATCTCTTGTTACACTGGCACTTGTCTGGTTCTTCTCATCTCTTGTTACACTGGTTCTGGTTCTTCATCTCTTTATTCATCTCTTGTTACACTGGCACTTGTCTGGTTCTTCTCATCTCTTGTTACACTGGCACTTGTCTGGTTCTTGTCATCTCTTGTTCCACTGGCACTTGTCTGGTTCTTCTCATCTCTTGTTCCACTGGCACTTGTCTGGTTCTTCTCATCTCTTGTTCCACTGGCACTTGTCTGGTTCTTCTCATCTCTTGTTACACTGGCACTTGTCTGGTTCTTCTCATCTCTTGTTACACTGGCACTTGTCTGGTTCTTCTCATCTCTTGTTACACTGGCACTTGTCTGGTTCTTCTCATCTCTTGTTACACTGGCACTTGTCTGGTTCTTCTCATCTCTTGTTACACTGGCACTTGTCTGGTTCTTCTCATCTCTTGTTACACTGGCACTTGTCTGGTTCTTCTCATCTCTTGTTACACTGGCACTTGTCTGGTTCTTCTCATCTCTTGTTACACTGGCACTTGTCAAGTTCTTGTCATCTCTTGTTGCACTGGCACTTGTCTGGTTCTTGTCATCTCTTGTTCCACTGGCACTTGTCTGGTTCTTCTCATCTCTTGTTCCACTGGCACTTGTCTGGTTCTTCTCATCTCTTGTTCCACTGGCACTTGTCTGGTTCTTCTCATCTCTTGTTCCACTGGCACTTGTCTGGTTCTTCTCATCTCTTGTTCCACTGGCACTTGTCTGGTTCTTGTCATCTCTTGTTCCACTGGCACTTGTCTGGTTCTTGTCATCTCTTGTTCCACTGGCACTTGTCTGGTTCTTCTCATCTCTTGTTCCACTGGCACTTGTCTGGTTCTTGTCACCAGTTCCACATTAGTGAACTTGTCCACTTTACTCGTCCTGTTATGCATGGAGACATATCTAGAGTCATCCTTATATGACCACCAGCTAAGCTCAATGCTACAGTATTCAAATGTGGAAATGAACCTGTCTGTGAGGCTAATTACACCCTCACCGACTCTTGAAATCATCCACACACTTCCAGGGATTCCTCCTGTGGTAAAACATGTTGAGAATCCAGCACTGCACACTAGGCTTGGAGGAGTCATTTGAACCCCAGAATGTAACTCTTGATTTATTTGTTGGGATGCATGCAGGAGGATCTCACTATGGGCTCTTGATGGACAGGAGGAGCTGATAAGTGGCTCTGTGTAGGACATGACAATTCCTTGGGAGAGCCCAGAATCAGAGCACAGTATTTCAGCTCTGCATATTTAGAGAGCCCAACTGGATGGCGAGGAATGCACAGTATGCCACATACGTTTTTCTCCTAGTTTGGGACCAGATGTGATGATCCTTTAAATTCCAGACAGGCTGGAGAAACTGGAGCTCATTGATTTGCACTAGCCTGTGGCTTCGGACTGAAAGGGGGGCAAAGAATAGTAGTAATGTAGCCTACCAAAGCAGGTCATAACAAGTGACTTAGGAGGGTTAGGGGTGTGGTCAGCTATCCCATCCTGCACAAATTTTAAGCCACAAAAATTTCAACATCAAAACGCACAAGTCAACTAAAGAAAATTATTCAACCCAACTATCTAAGAGAGAAGGTCTTAAAGGAAAGGAGGATTATGATGTAGCCTAAAGAAAGCCAAAAGAAGTGTGGATTGCTGACTTCCCTTTTTCTTCTAGGAAATTCTCCAGATTTGGCACCTTCAATGTTTGTACATTATAGGATTGCCAGGAAGTCATAGTTTTGGAATCGCAAGGGTATAAGAGGTAGAAACATGCCGAAAAACACAGGAGAAGTGACCTGGAGACAAATGAAAATTGTGAGAAGACATGTAAAGACCTGGAGCTGATGGCATGTGACAGGAAGACCTGGCATGTGTTTGTTGAAGGCCTATGCTCCTTGTGGAGCTGACAGGTCATGAATGAATGACTACTACTGTTGTATTGAATTCAGTTTAGCACTAGTCTTTGTCGATTGAAATGAAGAACAATGGGTTGTATATTTGCTACAACCTTAAAAAGGAATTCAGAGATGCAGTAGTAAGGGGTAAGGGTTAGGAATACTTAACCAAACCGCAAACTCTAACCTTAATTCTAATGACATATGAGGATGAAACAGAAGAATGCGTCCCACTGTTATTCATTTCAACTGAACATGACAAGGAAGACATGAAAAGATATTGAGCTGATGGAATGTGACTGAACTTAGCTTGGGTTTGTTGAAAGCCTAGGCAGTAGAAATGAAGCACATTGGGCCATTTTCTTTAATGTCATCCCAGTAAGCCGCAAACATTGTTAGGGTTAAGGATACCTAAACCTAACCTTTACCCCATTTTACTGCGTCTCTGAATTCTTTTTTAAGGCCCTATTGAACAGACGGCCCACTGTGTTTCATTTCAACCGGCCTATGTTCCTTAGGAAGATGAAGCAATGACTACTACTGTTTTATTGAATTAAGATTAGGCCTAACACTAGTCCTTGCCTTAGAAGTTCCTGATTAGAATCAAACCATACCACGGAAATAGTACAACAGTGCATGCTCTGTGTGACTATTGCAGAAGATAGTCATATCAACAATGATTTGTTACAACAAATAAAAAGATTCAAATAGTCAGTAAAAAACAAGAAATCATTTAATTTTTCTTTGTTTTTCTTTGGGTTAGGACCAGTGGACCCGGAAATTAACTTGGTATCAGCTATCTATGCCAACCTCATTTTCTTACAGAGAATGGTTTAGGTGTTTGTATGAAAGGTGGGTCTATTAACGGAAAATGAAAATAAAGCTGTAGTTAATACCTCCTGAGATCCCTGCTAATAAACATATCGCTAGTGAAACAGTAGGATGGTGCGCCATTTGAGCTTCCTGTAGTGCAGTTTTAAGGTAGAGCTGTTAGTCAGGTGTGCACCATTTACCCTAGTGACTTCTTTAAAAAAACAAAAAATTAAAGTTTCCAAGAGATTAACTTTGACAATGGCCATAATTTCGTTTTGGAATTGGAATTTAAAAGGTCATAAACTTTACATGTATTTCTGCTTTGTAATATTGAATTCATGTTTTTTTTTTTTTCTTTTTCTTAGTTTCGAATCTGTCACAGACACCGGATGTCATACCTGTGACAAAAGTGACAGTGATGATGTCTGAGAAGTTGGATAAGTTTGGTCGCAGCCTCCTGTATTAACTGCCATGAGTAAACTTGTGGTAGTGGTAGCCGCTTTTGTGGCAACGTTTTTGGTCGTGCAACAAAGTAAGTGTCACAGTAAGGTGCTATGTACACTGTCAGTAAAGAAAAGGAGCTTTAATTTAGCTTTAAATACTGATATGCGGAAGTAGGGCCTATCACTTGCACATAAGTGAAAATGGCGGAGTCAATAGCAACAAATAGTAGCATGTTGAATTATTCTATTCTCATTCCCGAAACAAGAACCAGGGACACATATAGGTGTAACATATGTCGTACTGTGGTATATCAGTCTCTTGCAGAAGATATCTCTGATCATCACTTAATATGACCCGTGTGTTTTTGAGCAGGAAAGAATGTCGCAGTTGTATCCCCTTCAGTAATGACTGACTATGAGAATGCGCCCCTTAGGTGATAGCTTTCAGCTATTTTTGTTCCTTTTGGCGTGTTATTTTCTCTTCTGCTGATTGTGACAGCTTCTTTTTGGGAGGAAAGAATAGACCACTTTTTAAAAGGTGACTGAGAAAAGTAAATTTTATTTTTTAAGTATGACTAAATACTAGGCCCTATGTCATATTGAGGAAACCTGTTGATAGCCTTACCAGGAAGTTCTTGTTCTGGAATCTTCAATACCAGAATTGGAAATGACCATGCTAGATGGGGTGGAGTTATCGGAAGAAATGAAGAAGATACTCTCAATGACAATGGAAAGCGACTCCTTAGATTCTGCAGTGAGCAAAATCTGATCATTACAAACACAAAGTTCCCCCATAAGCGCATACACTAGATGTGAACCAACAAAGAATGAGAAGTCAGTGATCGACTATGCCATTGTTAGGAGGAGCTCATTCAATAATGTCCGGGATGCTAGAGTCTGGAGGGGGCCAGAGATTGAAAGTGATCACTACCTGCTTACAATCAAAAGAACAACGGAAAGAGTTGCTCAGCCTAGGAACTGCCCAACATCACACAAGAAACTAAGTAAACGAACGGGAGAAATGAGCATTGAGACCTACAAGCTGAGAGAGCCAGAAATTAAGACCAGATGTCAAGGGGCTTATTGCTACTGCGGTGAGAAACACAGAAGAACAACGTGATGACTTGGAAACCCTCTGGCTTAAATTCAAGGACATCATAAAGACAGCTGCTGCAGAAGCATGTGGTGAAGTCCGACTTGGGAACAAGAGAAAGAGGGCACCTTGGTGGACAGAGGAAGTCAAATAGAAAATAAGAGAGAAGAAAATGGCATGAAAACAATACTTAGGAGCTAAAAACACAGCAGGACAAATAGAGAATATGTGACACTCAGAACAGAAGCAAAGAACAAGGTGCTAGCAGCAAAACAGAAGTCATGGGAAGAATTTGGAAAAAAGATGCAAAAGAAAACCAGAAATTGTTCTATAAGACCCCGAAGAACATGAGGTAGGAAAAACAATGCCCTCTCAAATTTATAAAGGACAAGCAAGGCAAATTGCTTACTGCCCTGAAGGAAGTGGTGGACAGAATATTTCTCAGTAGTCCTTGATGGTGAGCAAGGTCAAGCATCAGAAATGATAACCACTAGCACAGGCGAGAAAACCAATGGTGGTGAGGATGACATAAAGATGGAAGAAATGAAGGCAGCACTGGAGAAAATCAAGATGGGCAAAGCAGCAGGGCATGATGGTATAACACCAGAAATGGTTAAGTACATGGGAGCATCAGGCGACCTATTACTCTTAAGGGTCCTACAGGCAGCATGGTGCAACAAGGCCATACCAAAGGATTGGGAGATTGCCATCATAACACCGATTTTTAAAAAGGGTGACAATTGACAATGTGGAAACCATAGAGGCATATCCCTTCTCAGTGTCCCTGGTAAAATCTACTCTAGAATCCTAGAGCAGAGACTCCGATGCCTAGTTGAGCCACAAATGGATGACGTCCAGTGCGGATTCCGAGCAAACCGAAGTACTCAAGACCTAATCTTTACACTCAGACAGCTGAGTGAAAAGACCATTGAGTATAAGAGTGAGATCCATCTTTGTTTCATAGATCTGCAAAAGGCGTTTGACAGGGTCCCCTGGAGCAAACTTTGGGACTGTTTGGCAGGGAAGAACATTCCAGCACCTCTGATTCATGCTATACAGAGCTTCTTCAAGTCTTGTAGAAATTATGTGAGGACAGCAAACCATCAGTCAGAAGAGTTCAGGACCACCACTGGTGTAAGACAAGGTGATATCCTGTCACCTTATCTTTTCATACTCCTCATGGACAATGTAATCAAGACATGTAAGGAGAGAACAAGAAAGTATTCAGTGGGGTACTGGAAGATGAGACAAATATGTATTTCAGAGCTGGCATTTGCTGATAATGTTGCCCTGATTGCTAAATCAGAGGCACATCTCCAATCCAACCTGCAAGTCTGGAAGGAAGAGCTGGAGAAGAGAGGGATGTCATAAGCAGCTCTAAAACAAAATCCATGGTGATATCACGAGAAGAAAGAAGACATCAGATTAAGCTGGGAGAACAGGTCAACCACTTTAAATACCTTTGAGCTATTATAGACCGAAAGGGAGGCATCAAAGAAGAGTTGGCCATTCGAAAAGCAGCTGCTAGGAGACTTTTTCAGGCCATAAATCGAAGACTCCTCAGCAAGAGAGAGGTTGATAAGAAAACGAAGATGGCTGTATACCGCTCCTCCTATGTCCCAGTCTTGACATATGGATGCGAGTCATGGGCAGTGACTGCAGCCCACAAAAGCCAGATCCAAACCTCAGAAATGAGGTATCTGAGGAAGGTGGTTGAAGTAACAAGAAGAGACATGGTCTGCAACCAGACGATACGTCAAGGCCTAAAATCCCACCTCCTGCAGACCCAATTAGATCAGTCCTAACTGAGATGGTTTGGCCATGTCTGCAGAATATGAGATCGGCTACCACGACAAGCATGGGAAACAAAGAGCCAGGGATCCAGACCCCCAGGACGACCCAGAGTTCTCTGGGAGGACAACATTAGACAATCTTTGAAGGACAGAGGACTAGAATGGAACCAGGCCAGGAGAATAGTCTGGCACTCTCTCTTCCAAACCTCTACACCTCATGGTAGAAGGGGAACGACTAAGTAAGTAAGTAAGAATCTTCTAGGGTAAGAGAAGCAGAGGTAGACTGAAAACACATGGAGAAGAGAACTGGAAACAGAAATGAAAATTATGTGAAAGAACTGGAAAGATCTTGAGCTGATGGCATGTGACCAGATGACTTAGCATACTTTTTTTAAGTCCTACTATGCTCCTTTGGGTAATCTTTACCTTTAGTGCTGCTGAGTATGTATAATATGTGTATTAAGTTAGGGTTAAACCTAACCCGAACCCTAACTCTGAATGGTACGAAAATACCCATGTTATACATACTCGACGGCACTAAAGGTAAAAGATTACCCTCCTTTGGTTCGATCGCCAGTGGGATGTTTTAGACCACAAACGTCTCTGGGGTCCACCCAGCTTCCTGACTTGGGTACCAGAGCAACTTTGGGAAGGTTAAAGGTGGCCGGAGTGGTGCTGACCACATCACCCCTATTGTGCCGTATGGTCAAGAAAATATGGGCGTAACACCATATTCCCAATATGCCTCAATGGGCGTGTAACAGAGTCCCCTATTACACTACTTAAGGAGTTTGAAGGTTAATGAATAAATGAATGGAGCCAATATTGGTACATAAAAAGGTTCTACATAGTTATGTCAGTTCTTTCAGACCAGGACTGATATATGTAACATTTTCTTCTTTGGTTCTTGGTCGCTGACTGACAGAGCAGTCAGTGACCATCACGCCTTGTGGCATCTTGTAGGGTAGCAACTAACTGTCTCCACTTTGCTTGGATACATGTAACATGCCACTGTCTGATTGGCTCAGGATGAGGTACACATCTTTGCTGCTGCTACAATGCCAGCATTGATTCTTGGCTGCCATTACTGGAGTCTTGACAGCTGTTTCACATGAGCCATTCCAAAATGTTGGTGATGCAGTAAATGTAGGAATTTCTTGTGCGTCAAGGAGTGATTATGTGGTAGAATTCAGCTGCCAAAATATAATGTTCTTGTAAATACCTAAATTAAAGTGTCAGTTTGGGCAAGTCATGTATATGAGTTGTGAAATCTGGCCGTCTTAGGTGCACTAATTGTGATGATCAGCAAGCACATCATTGCAAATTGAAGGATTCAAGATGAAGGAATAAATAATAAACAGATACAAACTTACAGTAAGAGGTAAAGGTACTCTCTTAGCAGATTCTGCTGTAGAGGAGTGAAATGTTAGACCACCTAGGAAACAGGATGCTTTAGATTGATTGGATCTGGCCCACATGGGAAGTTTTGATATCTCACCAGCATTTGTATGTCCTTATAGGTTGATATTTGATCTCAAAGTTGTAAGACATCAGCATAATTGCAAACATTGATGAAGTAGCATTAATAAAATACGTAGTTTGTGATCTGACCTCTACACCTCACGGTAGAAGGGGAACGACTTAGTAAGTTTGTGATCTGACCTCTACACCTCACGGTAGAAGGGGAACGACTAAGTAAGTTTGTGATCTGACCTCTACACCTCACGGTAGAAGGGGAACGACTTAGTAAGTTTGTGATCTGACCTCTACACCTCACGGTAGAAGGGGAATGACTAAGTAAGTTTGTGATCTGACCTCTACACCTCACGGTAGAAGGGGAACGACTAAGTAAGTTTGTGATCTGACCTCTACACCTCACGGTAGAAGGGGAACGACTAAGTAAGTTTGTGATCTGACCTCTACACCTCACGGTAGAAGGGGAACGACTAAGTAAGTAAGTAAGTTTGTGATCTGGTGAAAATAAAGCAAGGAGGTACCTGTGATCAGTTTCAAATAGTCTTGTCAGTCTTTGTAAATATTGGTGAAATTTATTAGCAAAGCAGATAATATGCTTACAAACATGATCATTGTTCTTAAAAACTGAGTGACAGCAGAAAATTTGTCTGAGACACTGGTGTGCTTTATGTTCTTTCAGATGCACCAAGTCACTGTCTTGTTAAATAGTTGACGTAATTAATATTATTTTATCATGAAAAATGCCACAATTATTATTATATTCTTTAATTAGTGAAAATGCTACAACCGTTACTATATTCAGGTTTTGCCATCAAATGTTTTGTGTGCAACTCCTTTCACCAAGCTGACTGTTCGGACTGGTTTGACAACGTAACACAACATCTGGTGGCTTGTGACGACTGGCAGCCAAAATGTCGGAAAGTTGTTCAGGAAGGTATAATCTTTTTGATTTCTGTTATATTTTCAATTATTTAGCATTAAAATGTTAGGGGCTTTTTCATGGATATATATGCACAGAAATTGTTTTCATGTACAGTTTGTATATCCAGTGTAACTGTTGTCGAGTTTAGATAAGTTATACTTATCTCTTCGTTCCTTTTTGTTTCTCATGGAACATAATTCTGCAGTTATTGCTCTTTATCAAAATTGATTTTGTCCTGTTATCAATAGGTTTGCACGGGAAGTTGCCCCATGTAGCTCCCGGCGGTCTCTGATCAACTATATAACCAAATGGGACCGAAGACGCAGCAAAAGTGAGAATACAGTCAGTGACCCATAACTTGACTGCTTGCGTCAGGGTCAGTGAACCAGAGCTGACCAAGACCCTACTCCACCTCCAAGTGGTGGTCCTGGAAACAGGCTGCATCACTGCAATCTGGAAGAGAGAGTAGGGATCGAGAGGGAAGGCAAACCTGGTCCCAAAAAATGCCTCGCTGAAGTTGGAAGTGTCGGCCGAAAGGCGCAAATATCGCAGCTTCGCTGTAAGCGGGCACAATGCAACCAACGTCCTTTTCAGGGCGAACAGGGAAGAAGAAGAAGATATATCCAAATTCTAACCCATCGAGGGTTGAACGGGGTTCTGTGTTTTAAACAAAAAGTCTCTGATCAAACAAAGAAATAATAGGACAACTGCTCTCTTAGAAATGTCGTATAAGGCGACTAAAATGAGGTTGTACATGAGGCTGGCAACCTCATCATGTAAAACATATTGCTGCAGAAACTACCACTACAACACCGTCTGAATACTTGGTGCTGGCTTACTGATTGGGGACCGGCTACAGTGATGGCTGCATGCTCCGAATGGAGAGATAAAGAAAGAAAACAATGATGATGATGACGCAGGAAGTTCCAGTTACTTTGACTTCCTCTTTGACTTTTCATCTATGTGTTCCATTTGGCCTCTTTTCTTTCGTGGTTAGTTCCAGTTGATGCCGTGGCTGGTTATATTAGTTGATTGTTTTATCAGGGTGTGTCCTATCCATCTCCATATTCTCTCTTTTATCTCCCACTTGTGGTGTCTGATTCTCTTCTATAGTCTTATGTTTGTTGTTGCTTCTGGCCATTTGACATCATCTCCTGTTTTGCTCCTTATGGAGCATAGTGCCACCAACTGCAGATGGCATCCTTCAGGATACCTACGCAAAATCACTGACTCTTGTAGTGATGGTTTTGTAGCACTTTGTTTATATCAGAGGTTCTCAGCCTTTTATTACTCATGCCCCACTTCTGGGCTTCATTTAGCTCTGCGGCCCCCTCATTGTCGCTGTTAGCTGAAAAAAAAGGTGCTTTTCCATCTTACTGTGTCCCCCTAGAAATATGGCATGGAAAAGGGGGGGGGGGGGCACATAGTGAGAACCACTGGTTTAGATGATGGTTGTCATCCCCATGCACAACCATTATATTAGTTGTATTTGATATGGTGAATGTTTTTAATCAGGTTGCACCGCAGGCTTTTCTCAAGCTGGTTAGTCTGTTTCTTGGTGTGCAATTTCTCTAAAAACACAACATTTCCGGGCAAGGGTTGTTGGCATTATCATCATCATCAGTTGCCATCTCCACAACGAAGGTTGGCTGTAATGGATCTCCAACGTCTTCTGTCTCTTGTCTTGGTGGCATTATCCTAAACCTGTAATCTGGAGACTGGCCAGAATGACCTATATATTGTCTGGTGTTGTTATTCTGTACAGCTGCCAGTTACAGTTTTATGTTACATTTTTACAATTTTGTACAAATTTCAACAGCAGCTGCTATTCCATTCATGTCCTGTATCTCTTCTGCCTCACCTATTTAGCTTTTGTCTTTCTTTCTCTTTCACCTCAAATTATTCTTATTTTCTGTAAATCAGACTCCAGATTTTACTTCCATGTGTTAACTCTTTCCCCTTTTAACGATTGGCTGGTGAAATTTAGGGGTTGTTTTTCTCAGAGTCTGCGTGATTCATTATTGATCAATCTAAATTTTTTACTATACCCGCACTTGCTTCTTTATTTTTCTGCAATTTTGTGTTAAATTTTATTTTACCACCATTCATGCTGTAATCAGATAAAAATGCTGTCTCTGCATTGATTTCCTGTCATCATTTGCTGCTTCCTTCCCATTTAATGAGCTCTCATCCTGTTGCCCATTTCATTCAACTTTGCGTTCTATTATGGTTTTCAACAAAGCATTATATCTTTTTTGTGTGCCTAAACTATTTTATTTGTTTAATTTTGATCTCTTTTATCAATTATGTTTTCATTCCTAAATTTTCAAGGACTTCCTTATTTGTTTCCTAGCTACGCACCCCATTCTTCTATGTATCCTAATTTGAGGCACTTCAGTTTTGTCCTTCTATCTACTAATTTATTGTCCATATTTCTATGCCATACAGTAATGGAAAGTATATATAACATTTCATGACTTATTTTTAATATAAGACCAATATGAGGTTGCGCATGAGGCTGGCAACCTCATCATATAAAACAAATTGCCACGGTAACCACTGCTGTAAGATCATGTGACTGCTTTGTACAGGCTTCCTGCAAAGGGGGCCAGCTGTAGTGGTGGCTGTATGCCTCGTAGGAAGCACAATGGAAAATTATGATCATACTATTATTGATTAGTATACAAGTCAGTTCTAGTTAACAGTTTGTGTGATCAATTTTTAGAAGCTAATAGAGTTTGTAAAAGTTGTGAAAATTGCCAGTAATACACAAAGAGGTGCAGAGCGAACAACTTTTTTAAACAGACTGAACGACACAGGTGCTAAATGAAAGATAATAAAAATGGCGCCTGCGCACATGCTTCTCTTTCTCAACTGCCGAGTGTGAGTGTATCATGCTGAAAATCGTCGTGTGAGCTACACATGCGCCGAAAATTATGAACATGAGTGAAAAGCGAGGTATGGCTTTATATATGTAAATATGTGTGTGTGTGTGTGTGTGTGTGTGTATATATATATATATTCACACACACATATACATACATACATACACACAGCAGGCTTGTTGTAGAAGGCAACTTAGAAGGACGGCATAATTACATTTCTTCTTGTGGCATACTGTCATAAAGGATGAAAAAGGAAAAGTCATTCAGCTTTTATTTTATGGAAGCACAAGTACCGTTACAATTCTTTGACAATCTCCTTTTGCAGTTTGGATGGAAGACCACTGGGATGTCCGATACATTCGCCAGTGTGCTGCAGGTGGCACCATTGGCCCTTACGAGGGTAGAATTTGTGAAGAAATATACGGTACATACAACATACGAGTACGGCACTGTCACTGCGATAACCAAGATGGCTGCAATAGTGCTGTGAGACATACTGCCATGATTTCATTTGTGGTTCCGGTCTTATTGACTCTTGTTATCATACTTGAGAGACACCTAAGATGAACCAGTGGATGTTCTTATTTCAGCGTGTGAATGTCTTCAGCTTTAGTGACAAATGGAACTTGATAGTGTGGATGGTTTTTGTGGGTTTCTATGTTTTTTAATTAAACATGTTTATTAGACCAAATATATGAAGAAAAGAAGCAGCCAGTACAAAATTATTTGTGCAAGCTGGGGACCAGCTGCAATGGTGACTTCATTCTACAGGGGAGCGGAAAGGGTTGTGGTGTTTATATTAATTGATTTTAGCATGTTTTGGTTTAAAGGACAGCTTCATTGCACATGAACCACCCCATCAGTGCTCCGATCTCCTCCCTTAGATCACACGAGGTGGTTTGCAGTGCACGAATTCCGTAGCACCAGTGAGGATCCCAATGTGTGTATACAGGAATCACACATTCTATTAATATTTTTGTGGGGGGGTAAGTTTGTCCTAATTTTTTTTATTTTGCCAGGGCAGCGGCCATATGGCCTACTCTTTACGATTTCCAACGACCGAGGGATTTTTAACGTACACAATTTGCACATGGGACCTCCTATTTTTTTTTGGCCCTTATTCGAGAAGGCAAGACATCCAATCTCACTACCCAGGGGGAGTATGACATCATTATGACCTGGGGCTGAAAAAATTTCCTTCAAATATATTCCCTGACTAGGAACTGAACCCAGTACTTTTAGAATTAGAGGTGGATGCTACACCTCTTAGCCACTCCGGCTCCTTCTAGTGTGTTACATCATTTTATCTTATTTTATTTTCTGATGCAGACTACACATGACCAGTTTTGCAGACAAGTTAATTAATAAATGTTTCAACGTGCTCAGGAAAAAAAGAAAAGAAGATAGTGCAAAATGGAAGTTGATGGAGATCAACATTTGCTATCTGTATTCCTTGGGGAACAAATGATAGATAAGATTTTGAAGCGAAGATATTTAAAAAATTGCAGAAGTTTTGCAGGTTATTTTAATACACTGATTTTGTTTGTTAATGTATGTTATTTCTGTCTTAATAGTGAATTTCAGATTTTAGAGTTTAAAAGTGAAGGTTTGCACGAAGTGTACTTGAATGGTTAGGAAGTGGTTTTTACTGTGTGTAAGTCTGTGGCCTAATGGATATGAACGCAGTTTCATAATCCAGATATACCAGGTTCGAAACCTGCTGCAGGCGGTTTGGTAGCAGATCGCTTTGTGTGGATTTTTAACAATGGTATAAGCGCCGTACCGTTCAGAAAGCAATGGCAAACTACTGAATGAAAAAAAATGCCTAGAAAAATCACAAACAGCCAATAAAAGCTGGGGTTGATTGCCACGTCCTGTAAAGGATAAGCAACTAACTAAGTATAAATATTGTGAAGATTCCATAAATGTGTATGATTGATGGTATGAAATAACAAACAAAATCTTCATTCATTCATTTGTTCTATTCATTCTGTATTTCTTATCATATATTGGATCAAAATGAGAATGAAGTGAAGATTTTGTAATTTCCCAGGCTCACTTTATGTTCATGAAAAGAAATAGTGATCATTTCACAAGTTGGCCTTGACATTCATGATCAACCATTGCTGATGTTCTCTGCTTATTTATTTTGTTTGTGTGTAACATTTTTAAATTTTGCAAATCAGAAAATAGTTTTGAGTCTTTTGTTTTAACAGTTATGTCAGTGCATTCCTGTATATATATAAGTACTTATTAACACACCTTCCAGAGTTTTTTGTTATTGCTAACATAGCTCATCTTCTTGTAATTTATACAGATTTATGTGAATGAACAGTGACATTTTCTGTGAAATGCCTTTATTAGCTTTAACTGCAATTTAAAAAAAAAAAACCTTGGATTTGGACATTACCTATTAACTATTAAGAAAAAATTTACAGAAGAGGCAATTTTAAAAACTGATAAGAAAATGCTCAGAGCTGATGAAATAGGCTCAAGCAACCGTGAAAGAGTTAATCGCTGATTCCATCAACAAAAGCAAAGATTGTTGTAACATTTTTGTTTCACAGAACCATTTAAAATGATGAAGTATTTTGAAATGTCTAGTTGGAAAAAAAACAAGCTAAACATAAATCAATTGAGTGATAAATATTTTTTTATTATATACATAATTCTGTCTTAGAAACTTGTCAAACTACAAATAATTAAGAAGTGATTAACAATATAGACGTTCTGTTTTTTTCTTTCTCTTGGTCACAGAATGTTGTTAAGTATAAACTGAAATTAGTCAAATAAACATTAATGTTTCAAAATCAAAAATAGTCATTACAATTTATGCAGTTAAAGAAACTCTTTTAGAGAATTATTATAGAACAAAAGCAGATCATACTAAACAAGTGCTAGCTGTTCAATATAATGATCTATGTTTAGTCAAGGCTGCTGACTTTGTCATTCTTTCGCAACCAGTGCCAAGTTGATTTCATTTACATTGTAGATAAATCTAGGGTATTCTTGTGGCTTTTCTGCCATTCCACAACTAGTTGAGCTGGAGCCATGAGTTCTGGTTTCTTACCCTGGTTATCTATCTTAGTTTGGTTTTCTCACATCTGGTTTTAAAGTAGTGGGGGAAAGAGGGGCAGCACTCTGTGCATTCCACCATCTATGGGGGAGGATTGTCCAAAAATGCAGGGATAAAATACTGTGCTGTTCTGGACAGTCACAAAGGATTTATCACTTCTTGCACAGAGCCACTTCACAGCTTACTCACCTTTCAACTATCTATTGTGGGATTCTGTTGCATACAGTTTACCAGGTAAAAACAAAAGTCCGGAGCTCAAACCCCCCCCCCCCCCCCCCCTTCAAGGCTTGGTGTGCAGTGCTGGGCTCTCAACATGTTGCAACGCAATGAGAACTATGGTGTTGGGCCACTCTGGCCAGTGAAGAAATACCCACTGACTGTTGTTCTTCTTGTTATTTATGAAGAAAAAATCACCAGTTCAACCTCTGATGGGTTATAATTAAGATATATGATTTATTTATTTTTTTTTTACGGTAAGTTAAAAAGAGCCAATCAGTCTTGTTAAAACTGTGGAAATCAATTTTAACAATAAATGTTTATTATTAGGTTAAAACAAAGCCAATCAGTCTAGTTAAAATTGTGGATATCAATTTTAACAATTATTAAACAACTCAGTCTGTGCCTATGTACATTTTTGTTAATCATGCAAATCATTTCATTCAAAGAATGTAATAGTTACTGTTGTTGTTATCTGTCAGCATAAATATATACATATCATATCAAATAATTATTAAACTAGTGACTTTTTAAACAAGACATTTCTGTGTTGGTGTTGTTCTATTGATTCATAACGTGTTTACATGATTATGTTGTTAAACCCACGCAGTTTCCAGGAGGACCAACGTATCTATTATTCAGATCCCTATCCATTCCAGCATGTGCTTGTCAGACCCTTCTGGTAGCTAGCTATGATTCTATTGAATACATGGGGAAATAAGATCATATGAGCACCTTGAATGAATACACATGAAAAAGTGTAGGTAAAGGTTTTCTTTAGACTTTTATTTTATAGAGTGATATCCCTTTAAGACGCAATACTCGCTTGTGCTACATGACTAAGATGAACATTACACTGTAATTTACAAAGGGATGTCACTCTATAATATAAAAGTCTAAAGAGAACCTTTACCAAAGTTTAAATAAGTATCTATTTTCCCTATTTAAGGAAAAAAAGTTTTTATGAGCAAATTGACAGAATGCAGTTCACATGGTTTATATGAGCATCTTGATTTTAAATGCATGCTGTAATTTAAAATTGTGTTACAGAGAACACACTGAGCATTTGGCGCCCTTAAGTCCTCCATCCTTGTGTAGCAAGATCGATAATTGGAAGGAGTTTCCCAGAAGAGTTGAGATGAGAGATAGTTAAAATCTGAAGTGTGGATAGTACAGGACAGCCAGCATGCAGTAGTCCTGAAAAGGACTGCTAGCCCATGCAGTGCGTAGATAAGGACTCGCCAGCTGAGCTAATGTTGCCCGTACATTATTTATTAGGTTATAAATCAGTTGTCTAGTCTGGCTCATGTACCACGTGGCAATATAGAAACATGTAGATCTGTTTCAAATCATGAACATATTTTAAAATATTTACATCATTTTAAACATAAATTTAAGATATCTTACAGTAATTTATGTTAAGCGATGTTTACTAAAGTATAAGGTAGCCCTCAAGCAAGACTTTCAAGGGCGGAATGGCTTTTAGCTTAGCAATAATTTCACCGCTAGCCTCAGCTTCATGTTCTTCAACATGATTTCGTGAAGTGTTTGAAAATTTTCTTAAAATAAAATTTTGCCTCGTTTTGGCGAGGCATGGCAGGTTCAACCTAGACACACAGGGCCCGTTAGTTATATTAGGGCGCATGTCCAAATAGAAAATACCTTGCGGTCTGTTTCAATGTACTAGGAAGTGTTTGAACAAAGTCCTAGCTAGGTTTTATACACACTGTCTGAGCTTTAGATTTGATAGGTTCCCAAACTATTCACCCTCGCTGGATTACTGGGGTCTGTACTTCCATTTACCTCTGAACCAATCGTCTTTTTTATAAAACACATTTCTACCAATCACAGTTAAGGGGTTTTCTACCATGATTTACTTTTCACGATGCAAATACACAGGGAGGGAGTTGGGTCCGATTTCGCTACACCAGGTGAGTCGAAATATTAATTATTCACATAATATCTGCTTATTTTTATTTTGTGATAGTTAGGCATATTTCCATCATCTCAGGCGGCTTTGTCAGATTCATTTTTGTCTTTGCTTCTTTCTACAGGACTACGGTACTTTTAAGGCCCTCTTAATTTTTCTGCATTTATGAAGTTCTTTATACCGGAGCTCTAATCGGTGGAACACTAGGATTCTCCGAACATAATTTGAGAAACACTGTATTAATGATTACTTACTCTTTCTCACTTTATATTGTCTTTACAGTTGTTGTATCCGTATGTTTATACAGGCATTTATTTTACTTCTCGTAGTCTGTACCTGCACACTTGGAGAATAACAGGGGGAGGGGGCGGGTTTGAACTGTCGGTTTATCAACTTTGTCGTCTTTGCATATAATTTATTCTTCCATGAAAGGCATCATACTTTTCCCTCCTGAATCGTGAATCTACCGGGGGTAACAAACGCGAGCGCACATACACTCATATATACATCTTCTTTGATCCTTAGCCGCCGACTGTCAAAGCAGTCAGTGGCCATCACGCCAGGTGGCGTCTTGTAGGATAACAACAAATTGATTCCACTTTGCTCGGTCGGTGGCCATCCTTCGTACAGTGCCCCAACTCTGGTTCATTCTTTGCATCTCAGCCTCCACAGTCCTCCGCCAAGTTGTTTTTGGTCTGGCTCTTTTCCTTCAGGGGTCAATAGCATAGCTGTTCTTGTGATGGCATCGGGGTCTCTTCTGAGGACATGGCCAACCCAGCTCCAGCGTCTGCCAGCTATGATGGTGTGCATGTCCTCTTGCTTGTTCCGAGTAAGCAGATCTTGGTTGGTGATGGTATTCGGCCAAAAGATTCGGTGAATTTTTCTTAGGCATGTTGTGTGAAAAGATGACAATTTCGACATTTCCTTCTCTGTAACTCTCCAGCATTCCGCACCATAGAGAAGCACAGAAAGCACACAGCTCTGATATAATCTTAATTTTGTCCTTGTGCTGTACTGAGAGGACTTCCAGATGTTGTTTAGACTAAAAAAGGCTGTTCTTGCTTTTTTTCATTCTGTTGTTGATGTCTTTGCTTGCTCCGCCGTCTGGTGTTACTATGCATCCTAGGTATGTGAAGGTGTCTGTCTATATATATATCAGTCAGCATAACTTTTCCTGCAGATTTCTGCGCCCTCGGCTTGACAGGTGTCGGGGAGCCCGGGGTTTTCCATTGCATGCTGGCAATTTTGGATTAGGGGTCATAATGGTGTACCCAAGTCTCATCTACTGTCACCATGGTCTCCAAAATTTTTTTGACTGACACTTTTTGAGCAACTGTTGACAGCAATTTACCCTCGTTTGCTTCTGTTCACGTGTCAACAGTCGCGGAACCCAGCGTGCACACACTTTTCTCATGTTCAGTCTGTTGTGCAAAATTCTATAAACTGTTCTTTCATTTAGTTTTACTATACTAGCTATCTCCACAATTGTCATTTTTCGATCCTGGTCAATGATTTTCTTCACTCTTGTTGCATTTTCATCATTGCATTCTGAGGCTGGTCTACCAGATCTTGGCAGATCAGCAACATTTGAGCGGCCGCACTTAAAGTGTTGACACCAGTGTTTTACCGAAGTATATGAAGGACAAGAATCACGAAACTCTGGTTCCATCTCCCTATGTATTTCTGTAGGTGTTTTTCCCTGAAACATCAGAAATTTTATCACACCTCTGGCCTCTTTTTTTCCCCATTGTTTTGTCAAATCTTTGGAGCAGCAGATCCAGTCAATAGGGTACATTGCGCCGTGCACTGTAGCGGGAAAACTCATTGAAGAAACAAACGCGTACTTCACACATTCAGTGCAAATATGATGAACTTTAAATGTGCCAAGTTTCATCTTCCTCCTGTGACTCCTTCATGGTCAGGCCCAAGACTTATGTCAATCCCCTTGTGTGTGTATATATATATATATATATATATATATATATAATATATATATATATATATATATATATAGTCGTTTCTCCTCCTATAACGCGGTATGTGTTCAGTAAAAATAACAGGGCTTATGGAGGAAAACAGGGTCTCATCGTGCTGCCTGCGACAGGTTTTGGAAATATTAAAAGTATAATTATGCGAAAGCCCATGGTAGTTCCCTAATTAAATTGTCATTACGGGATTAAATGTAACATACGTGCTTGCAATGTAAAAATAGTTTAATACTGGTATTCGGTATCAATCGTTCTATCACGTTCATGACCTACATGCAATGAACAGTAGAGAGAGAGAGAGTAAAACAGAGCGGTCGAGAGAGCGAGTGACAGAGATTAAAATTACATGTATAGTCTTTTCAAAGACAGAATACTGTGCTTTGTGGGGTGCGAAATATTAGCTGTTCCAAAAAAAAAAAATACAACCTTCGGCAGCACTCCGGAACAAAACATCCTTTTCTCGCTATTTTGGACCCAAATGAAAAAAAAAAAATTAAGTTTAACGGAAAAACTTAGTGGCAAACAACAGATCTTCAAGAAAGTGAACACTGAGAATGAGATTGTTAATGAAGTCAGCTTTCAAATTTCTAATGAATTTGCTGCATGGGGGAAATGCTTCACAGAAGGTCAATTTTGTTTAAAAGCGTATGTTGATTGCTGTATCAGAATTATGTCTAGAATAGAGGAGAATATTTGAGTGATAATATGGCTACTATCTAAATCAAAGCCAGGAAATATATTCAACAAATATCAAAGGACAGTGTACACAGATGGGTCTAAAGAAGATAATAACAAGCTGGGGATATAAATTTATGTCAAATGGTGAAAGGATATAGTTTAACAGATAATACATCTATTTTCACGGCAGAGATGGTTGCAATTCTGAAAGCTTCTTCTTCTTCTTCTTCCGTCCTTAGCCACCGACCGTCAAAGCAGTCAGTGGCCATTACGCCTAGTGGCGTCTTAGGGCAACAGCAGATAGGTTTTCTTTGCCATTGTTTCCCATCACGCCTAAATTCTGAAAGCGCTGGAAATCTATAGCAACCTTCCTCATAAATTGACAGTATTAACAGACTCACTTTCTGCCATTCAAGCTATAAGAAACTTACGAGAATATTACTGACAAATACTAACCTATGCTCCAGAGGATGTTCTGTTCTAATAGCTTGGATACCTTCACATGTTGGCATAGAATGAAATGAAAAGGCGGATAAAGAAGCTAAGACAAGTAGAAATAATAGAAACCAAATAAATGTGGGGATGAGTAAAACAGAAATCAAAAGCTTAATTAAAAGAATAATAACTGATGAATGGACAATAGAGTGGGATGGAAGTCTGAAGGGTAGACATACATTTAAATTATTCAAGGCTCCAACAAGAACGTGTCAGGTATCTAGAGAACTAAAAATTCCAAGCAATAAGAAACTTCTTAGACTGCAACTAGGAATGGGCTCTTTTAGAACAGAAGAACGTTACTGTGCAGAGTGCCTTGAAAAAAATAATATAGAGCATTTCTTGTTAAAATGTATGAACAACAGAGAAAACCAATGTTAGATTATTTACCGGCATAAAATTTCATGCATAACTGTGGAACAGGTGTTGGGAATAGAAAAAAACCTAGACAACTGTACAATGTAGTAAAACATTTTTTAACAAGGACTAAAATTAATATATAAGAATTAATGATGGTGTGAGGATTAGGGGTAGTCTAATGGGGTGTGTATGTGGCTGATGGCAGATAATTGGTGGATTTGATGTAATCTCGGACACCCACCGGGCTTTCTCACTCCTTTTCACCTTGTTAACAACAAGTTAGTTATGAGACACTTCATTTTAATTTGTTTATTGTTTTTTTTTTTTTCTTTTATTCTTTTTTTTTTTTTTTTTTTTTGTTTCTTGGAAAAGGGAGGTGACACAAAAACATTCTTACAAATTTAGTTTTGATTTACTCTATTTGAACTGAGTAGAGGGGGGAAGAAGGTACTAAATTTGGGTATTGGAAACCTGACTTTATTTACTCGAATTAGTACACCATATGTCCTAATTATAACCCATCACGGATTGAACGGGATACTTTAACAAAAAAATGTGAGTGCATCCGTTTATCACGCATGAAAGTACACAGAAGAATAGCTGACATTTTTACCAGTCAAAGTGAATAGTTAAAGCAGAGAGTGAGTGAATTCTGCTACTATTATTTAACTATGAATGAAATATCCAATTTTAAAGACACCGCCCAACTTCTTATTTGTATAAGAGGTATTGATAAGAACTTTCAAATTACTGAAGAACTTGTTGGTACGTGCTCTTTGACAGGTCGCACAAGTGGAAAAGAAATCTATGAAGAAGTGTTAAAATGCGTGAAATAAGCTGGGACTGCATTTTTTTTTGGTTCGGTATTTGCCTTTGTTCTGGCGAGGCGCGTTCCTTTCAACCTATTTGGTTATATCAGAGCGCATTTACCATCCAAAAAAAAACTCTATTGACTGCTAACCCGATCAGCGTTGATAGATACTAAGTCCTGAAAAGGACCAACATTATCTATCTGCTAGCATAAAGCCCTAAAAAGGACTCGCCAGCTACGCCAACGCCCGAGCTAGTCCTGGTAGTGTTATTTTATTATTTTGGTATTTATCAAACTTGGTGGTCATTTGTGCTGTGTGCGGAAAAAAATGTTGGATTAGTTACTCTTCTTGAACAATTTATTGCAAGGCCAATAATCAAGCATCACTGCATCATACATCAGCAGGTTTTGTATAGCAAAGTTTTTAAAATTTGAGCATGTAAATTCAGTAGTTGTTTCTACTGTGAACTATATCCGTTCTAGCGGACTCAAACATAGAACATTTCTAAACTTTCTTGAAGAGGTAGACGCCGAGTACAGCGACTTACTGTTCCATACTGAAGTAAGGTGGATGAGTAGAGGAAGAGTGTTCCATCGTTTCGTTGTTTTGATGGGGGAGGTGGCAAAATTCCTACAAAGTGAATCAAAAATACTTTCGGAACTTGAAAATGAAAGCTGGAATCAAGATCTTTTTTTTTTTCCTGAGTTATATTACAGCAAACTTGAATGGTCTCAGCATTCAACTTCCGGGAAAAAAATCAACTTATATTTCAAATGTGTGCCGCAGTCAAGGCTTTTAAAATTAAAATGAACTTTTTCAGAAGTCAGCTGTCCAAGGTAGAAATGTGTCACTTTCCAACATGTGCACAACATAACCCTTACCAGAGACACACTGAGTTAGGAGAAAAGTATGCAAAAGAAATTGATGTTTCGATTGAAGAGTTTACCAGAAGACTTACTTTATCTAAAGCTGAAGATTTCAAGTTGAAGCTTGTTGATTGAAGAGTTTACCAGAAGACTTACTTTATCTAAAGCTGAAGATTTCAAGTTGAAGCTTGATGAAGATCCCGTTTCTGTTGATCCAGAAGAAGTGAAGATAGATTTACAGATGTAGTCCATTGAACTACGGTGTTCGGCTATTTATCGAAATGAACACAGATAAAGCAGCCTGTGTGATTTCTATAAAAGTCTGGACAGTGGAAAATAAAAAAAACATGTGATTGAAACCACACTGAAAACCTTCAGCATGTTTGGAAGCACACATATATGTGAAAAAACATTTTCACTCATGAACAAAAACAAGCAACATTCCTCACTCGCTTACGACTATTTGGAAGACATTATGAAAATGACCACTTCAGCTGTGGTGGGTTTATATGTTATTTATGTTAATTATTATTAATTGTCTACAGAGTGAGGTCCAGCTATGTAAGTCCCTGAGTCTAATAGTTGATGATGATGTATTCTCAGGTTACCTAACTGCTACCACCCTATGATCTCACTCTGCGAAATATTTTAAGTCTATTAATTTATATGGCTACGTGTCTAGGGTAATGTAGGTGTGATGTATGATAACAAATTTAACGCAACTGTAACTCAATCTAATAAACTCAAGTAAGACAGTGGTTAAAGTTATAGAATTAATTTACAATTTTAATTTCCTGACTCTCAAATGTTTTGAATCAGGAAGGTTAAACTCAAAATAAAAGTGGTTATGTACACAGGTAAATACAGTGGATGGACATCTTGTCCAATAAATGATATTATTAAAATGTTTCTGTACTTGTATCCCTGGCTGTAGTAACAAGGTATTAAGAAGGGTCACTAGTTGGAAGAACTGTTCCTTTCATCATGTCACTAGAACGTTTAATTACAGTGTGGAGGTTAACAATGAAATGAGAAGTCATTAGCCCTCAAAACGAAGGCTTATCTTTCAATCCGTGGCAAGTAGGTGGTTGACTGGAAATATGACACTTTCTGTCCACCCGTGTCTCAGCTGGAGTCAGCTTTTGCAGTTAGATTTCACAATACAAGCAATAGGTAAGTTGCCTAGTACACTGCCTCTCCAGGTTTTGTCTTACTGGATACTCGTTGATGCAACCCTGCAACAATGAACAATGCCTCCCTAAATACACTTCATATACACATCTCCACACCTAACAAATAAACATCGTTAAACATTCGTAGTGATCAGCCCAAGTGCTAATCAATAGCTACAGTTCCTAATTGTATTGTGACTTCTTCTCAATCCGTGGGTATCTGCTCTTTCCCACATGGCTTCAACGCCTCTGTCACTTAGACTTTAGTTATCTTTTATATCATCAGCTGGGATACACTCTTTTCTTTTTTCTTTCCAATGATCTGTTAACTCTGGTAGTATGACTTCCTATTTAATCTCTAAGAGTTATTGGAACACTGTGGCCTGTAGAGAACTGCCAGTAGCTTTCTGGTCTTATAGTCAAATTATTTTGTTATGCATGGCAATATTCAAAGACCATTTACATTTTTTTCTGCTTCAATAGTCTGCTTAGGCATGCATGTGCTCCCTTAGGATGTCATAAGCTTCCACAATAGCAATGTCGCACAACACAAAATTTGTGGGCGCCCTATCTGGGTTAGCCTCTACATATTAATAAGAATATTAATAAATCATTTCTCTTACCGCAATCAATGAAATATGCCAGTCTGATTTTATCTTACTGTGTAGAAATATGTTTCGCTTTGGCTGGCAAATCATCACTTTTACCTCCCCTTTCCTAACTAGCCTCACCCAATCAAATCAAGTCAAACGGATTTGACTTTTTGGGCGAAGATTTTCAAAACTGAGCAAGGTTATCAGTGAGTCTGTCGGTCCATCTTAATTTTTATTTCTAACATATCTCTGTTATTACTTGGGTGATTTTAATTATTTAAAGTGATTATTGATCAGACTACTGTCATCTATCCTTCTAGATAGGTGTTACTTTCTTCTTTATCTTCGTTTTCATCTTTGTACTTTTCCTTTTTATTATGGGACTCTTTTCACTAAGATACCATATTAAGGAAATAATTGTTCAAAATCCAGATAAGTTACTATATGATGTTATTTTAAACAATATTGCTCTACTGTCAAAGCATCTCTTTTATTTACTCTCTTTCGTTTTATGAAGAAATAAATATTCTAAGTTTTCCTTTCCTACCCCTTTCTCTCCCTGCACAAATTTGGTCTTTTAGTTTCAGTATCGCTAGGCTAGATTTTTTCCTTTTCAAATTCCCCCCCCCCCCCCTTGTCCCTTCTCTCCTGTTCTCAAAACGAGGTAAATTTTTTGGTTCGTCGCCAACTGTCTAAAGTTGTAAAGAAAAAGTGGGGGTTTGCGGGCGGGACTTGCCCGCTCGCTAACAAAAGATTCAAATGCTTTATTTTACATCTTGGCGATAGGGGAAAAAAATGTGCCCTAACAACGGTCGCTAAGGCTATTTCTATTAATAGACCCTAAGAATGCGTTAGTTAGTTTTTATTCTGTGACCCTTGATAATTTTCATAATTGTAGCATTGCCTTCAACCAAGGTCAAATGTAGAAATCGTTTATTTATAACTTTTCTGGCAATAGTGGAAAAAATCTCAAATATCAAGCGGGTAGGGCTGGTGTCGGGAGGAGTAGAAAATTTTATCTTGGCTTAGTGAAAAAAAAATTCAATGCTGTAATATGATTATATTTGAGCGGGGTTTTTAAACGGAGCATTTTATCACATCAGCTATGACCACACAATCTGGCAAACTTGTTGCTGAAAAGAGATGTAATATCTCTCATTAAGTATATGGACATTATGAACAAATACATATGTCTCCTTGTAAGTCAACATATACATTTCATGTCCTATGATTAATAAATAAGTATATGTCAATTATATTTTTAAAATGTAATTAATAAATCGCCTCTTAATAAATTACCACCCACAACTTACACTTGCGGCCCTCGGCGGATTTTTTCACAGCAATATGGCCCTCACCAATAAACGAGTTGTGCACTTCTGGCGTAGAGCATGGTCACCTCGTGAGAAATCGCGTATGCGCTAACATGTTTTGCGTTTTAGTTATTTTATTTATCTACTGCATACGAACAAATTCACGTATTATAAACGCCCTGTAACATAAGATTGTACAATTCGTAAATTTTCATTCACCCAACCTTCAGTAATTGGTCTGGAAGGATGCCATACACGAATAGTGGCAACTGACAATTCCAATTAGCAGCAATTGAGCATTCCAAATTATAGAAATAAATCTATATATCCAGAGCCAGGACTAGGAATTTTTCAAGGTGGTGCGAAGTCTCGTGACATCCCCCCCACCCCACATCCCGCTCTTTACTGTACCGTACTGTTTTGTACTCCTACAATTTCAAGCTGTTGGGTTTCTATCTCACTGTAATTTCCACACTAGATGTTCACTGTAGCATTTTACAAAAACATCTTATGTTGTTGCATTCTTATGTAAGTGATTTATTTATTAATTAGCTTTTTTTAATGTTCAGTTGTTATTTGGCCATATGTGGTTTTATTTAATTTGTTTAATTTTTAGAAAAACAAAATAATATGGACATGGTGTAATCCAGTGTTTCTCAACCCTGATAGTAGCAACGCCCCCTTTTGACAACTAATATTTTAAAAAGCCCCCCACCCTTTTAGCACCCTCTTGCTCTTTATCGTGTATACACAAACACACACACACACACACACATACATATATTCCACCATACTTTTAAAAAAGCAATGCAGTTAATGAGTTATCTTTTCTTATAATTTAAAGAAAAAGAGAAAGCACATTTATAAAAGCATAGTTATATTAAATATGTGCTTAAGTACAGAATTATATACACCACAAGTTCATTATCCTTGAATTACAAATTGGCGGAGCAAATGATATAAAATTAGTTCTTACAACTCTATAACTATCATAATCATATCATTTTAATAGCGCCTAAATGACTGCATATATATCTTCAAATCTGAATATTAAAGCCTCTCCTTATGTAACCACTTTAAACATGAAAAAATTAAAAAAATTATTAGTTGATAATAATGATATAATTATATAAAAATTCACTTACAAATGAAGCTTAATGAGATCATTTGCGCTTGGTGTGACTCAGCCAGTTTTGTAATATTTGGTTCTAAGTTTGTTAAAATCCTGTTACAAATCTGCAGTCGGTTTTGTTGCTTCTGTAGTAGCAACACTACTGCACTGAACCCCTTCTCCACCAAATACGACGTTAGGAATACTGTATTAGCAATCTAGTTTCACATCAAAGAACGGGATACGCAAACCTCTGATGGATCCAAAATTTTTCGTAATGTGTGTGACTGAATCGTGCTTTTGCCTCGAAGTCATTTTGTAGTTCAATTAATTCTTCTTGTAAATGTTGACTAACTTGTTCCACGTCTGATTCAAACGAATTAATCATTCAATCCGGTATTATTAGTTCTTGCAAGTCTTTAAATCTAATGCTCATATCATTTTTAATAGCGTCCAAATGACTGCAATAAACCTCTAAATCTGAATCTTTAAGCCTGTTCCCACCTAACTGCAGTAAACATGGAAAATGAAAAAGTTTTCGGCGACTAAGATTATTTCTTTATAATGTCAATTTGTTGATGAACTCCATGATGATTCCTTTCACTTTAATCAGACTGATCTCATTTCCTTGTAGCTTAAGAAGAACCTCATTTAACTTTTCAAATATATCTGAAAGATAGGCCACATCGTTTCGCAATACTTCTCTTTCGATTCTAAATTCTTCTTTGATTGAATCCAAAAACTCTACTGTCTCCTGACAATGGTAACATTCCAGGTACTAAAATTTTGCGTTTGGAATCCTTGAAACACTCCACGGGAAGCAGGGCAAATAAAAACTATCGTGTTACAAGCTATGCGAAGGGGAATATCTTTTGTAATTGTTTCATATTGATTCTTGTAAAAATGTACACAACGCCCCCCTGAATGGAAGTAGCGACCCCCAATCGTTGCGACCCATCAGAACGCCCCCAGACATCTTGAAAACGCCCCCCAGGGGGCGGTACCACCCCCGTTGAGAAACACTGGTGTAATCGAAAAGCTTTTATTTAGTAAGGAAATTTAGTAAAGGTCATGTAAGGGTACGCGGCAATGAAAGAGCTGACATAAAAACTTCAAGAGCACCCAGAGAAGGTGCATTGGATATGGATAAGGGAGAGATACTTTGGGCAATTAATGATCGCTTATTAGAAAATGACACGGCAATCAATAAATCATCCAGGCTTAAATTGCTAGAAATTTGGCATCAAACGTAAGACCAGCAGAGATGGACGCAGCAGAGGATGCATCCAGCGCGTATACAACCAACGCGTAAAATGAATAATTATCATCCATACCCTTCAAAATTTGCTGAGGAAGACTGAGCACCTGTGGGTTTGACCGGAGTACAATAACGTCGATTCTGATCAACAATAACAATGAACTAACGAGTAATAGTACTTTAGAATCCAAAACAGTCCGTATTTAGTTTTTTAAAAATTTATTTTAATTTTAAAATAAAAATTTAAATACGTTTCAGCGCCCCCATCCAAGACGGCGCCGGATGCTCGCACCGTCACTGTATATATCTTAGTTATAACATGTAAAACTCAGCCTAGGCCGATCCCAAGCCTGGCTGAAAAAGGAGGAGGGCGGCCTGCATGGAGGCCGTAAAGAGGCAGCCCCTCCATCATGCAAAGGCACAACATGTCAATCACCTGTTTGTCTTAAAAACCAGATTACGCGAACATAAGAGAGAAAACCGGACTGATTCTAAAGGCGACAAACTGGAACGGACTACGACTTACGGAACATGGAACACAAGAAGTATAAATGGGAAGGAAGAGGAGCTGGTGGAAGAGATGAGGAAAGCAAAACTAGAAATCCTGGCTATAACAGAAACAAAGAAAAATTGACAAGGAGTTATGACGCTGCTCTACAGTGGTGTCCCCACGTCTGAAAGAGCTAAAGGGGGCGTGGGTTGTATTGTGGCCAAAAACCAAAGGGATAGTATCAAGGGATGGAACTTTGTCTCGGAACGCATTATGGTCCTAAAACTAAAAGAAGGAGAAACCATAGTCAACCTTGTCATTGTGTATGGGCCAAATGAAGATCGGCGAGCAGAGGTCTGTGACAGACGTATGTAAATACATTACATGATATCTACACGTTTTGCTTCCACCTGTTTTTCACCTTTTCTTGCTTATTAGTATGCACGTTTTGTTAATGCAGAACCTTTGTACTTGATATCTGTTTCATTCATAATTTTGCCACGCCTTATTTGTTTCTTTTCTCTATTTGTCTTAACAGGCACTAGGAATGTTTAATATCAGACCGTTTCACGTGTAGAGAGAGGGGACGGGTCGTATATTGGTAGAATCAAGAGCGATAATTCAAAAGTTGTACCTTTTGATAGATGCACGTAGAAAGAGAAAAGGGGGAGATAAGCTAATGAAGAAAATCAAGGTCGATAAGTTAAGACGTACTTTCGGTAGACATTGGTCAGGGGGAATTAATCGGAGGAAAGGGAAGATAATCAATCTCAGTTACCCCCCCCACATACGTTCGTTTGTGAAGGTAAATTAAGCTACGGAACGACGAGATCAAAGAGACGATTTGCCCGTGGGACCTCGTCTACGGGCGGCTTAAGTGACAAAACAGACTTTGATTCAAAATCTAACCGCAGAATTTCCCAAAGGTGTTATGTCTCACACTGGTTAGCGACTTTTTGTCTATTTAATATATATATATATATATATATATATATATATATATATGTATATATGTATATATATATATATATATATATATATATATATATATATATATATATATATATATATATATATATATATATATATATATATACATACATACATACATACATACATACATACATACATACATACATACATACATACATACATACATACATACATACATACATACCTACATACCTACATACCTACATACCTACATACATACATACATACATACATACATACATACATACACACACACACACACACACACACACACACACACACACACACACACACACACACACACATATATATATATATATATATATCTATATATATCTATATATATATCTATATATATATCTATATATATAACTATATATATCTATATATATATATATATATATATATATCTATATATATATATATATATATATATATATATATATATATATATATATATATATATATATATATATATATATATATATATATATATATATATATATATATATATATATATATATATATATATATATATATATATATATATATATATATATATATATATATATATATATATATATATATATATATATATATATATATATATATATATATATATATATATATATATATATATATATATATATATATATATATATATATATATATATATATATATATATATATATATATATATATATATATATATATATATATATATATATATATATATATATATATATATATATATATATATATATATATATATATATATATATATATATATATATATATATATATATATATATTCCAGCTTTCAAACTTAGATTATTCAGTACCCACAGAAGTTTTGGAATATCTATCTGCGATTTCTAGATCCACTATATCATTGGAATTACTTAGTTTATCGTTGGAGTTGTTTTAATTTCTGTGCTGCGGTAAATATTATACTAAGATTTTTCTGTGTTGAGTAATTTAATTTTTAAAGTCCGTCATTTATATTTCACTAGGATTTACAGTGTGTTAAGTGACTAGCGAATTAAAGTAATTTTGTAAATGACTAGCGCTTATTTCACGGGGTTTTTTTTAACGATAAGATAAGCAATACACTTGTAGTTCTATTCAAAGTTAAATAACCGAGTGGATAATAACTTATAATTCTGCGCGGGTTAATTTTAGGATAGAATATTGGTGTAGTGGTTATTGTTATTATATGGTTGGTTTTTCTTTCTATATTTAGTACGGGTCACAAACCCAAAATCTACCAGCGTCCTTAATCTGTGAAAAAGTCTAATCTGAGAATAACGGATTTAAATCCTACAGTACAAAAAGAACATTTTATAACTATCGGGTCTTCAAGGTTGACCGGTCTGGCCTCTTGTTTACACCCAGAAAGAGACAGAGTACCAACCCAAAGAATATTAAGAATAAATTGTAACTGGGCCTAGAGATATCCATATTTCTTTTTCCCAATTTTTTTATACATTCAGCCCGTTGTGGCGAAATAATCAAAAATTTGACATTTTCCGACTATCGACCATTTGTGGTGTGACGAGGATTCTTGATCCTGAGAGATTTTAATACCTGACATTTTCTTCTACTTAGTACCTGACATTTCCTTCTAGTATCAAATTTATCAGCTACTGACTCTGTGACCATTAAATCTCTTAA
Source organism: Oreohelix idahoensis (assembly GCA_024509875.1). Classification (NCBI taxonomy): domain Eukaryota; kingdom Metazoa; phylum Mollusca; class Gastropoda; order Stylommatophora; family Oreohelicidae; genus Oreohelix; species Oreohelix idahoensis. The sequence continues at coordinate 322,973 of JAMPIV010006495.1, read as the reverse complement.
GTAATTTCCTACCTGGACTCACTGATGTGTCATAAACAGAATCCTAGTAACAGTAACGAAGCTTGCGTTTCCCAATAGGAGAATTAATCAGTCTTGGAGAAACTGGGGCTGGTTTCGCCAAATAACCCAACCTTGGATTTGTGGATGTATCATGGAGATATGTTCCAGATGTGGTGAAAGCACTTATTTGGTAAGTGAGAATGAAATGTGATCACATGTTTGTCAGAGCGAGAGAAAGAAGGAATGAATAATTCTTAAATTTGTATAACTAATATACTCACTTTGTTGTGCCTTTCTTATGTTTTGCTAATACTGTTCATTTCAGAATAGATTAACTGAGAAACTCTGTTCTTTACAGCATAGGCAAATTCTAGACCATAACGCAAATCTTTTTGACCTTTTTTTGGAGGGGGGGGGGTTAATAACTTCTTCTAACGGGATCTTGTCTCAGCAGAGGGAGGGGGGATTACACTTATGGGTCTGTTCCTTATTAATTCTGTAACCTATGATTTTTAGGTTTTGATATTTTGATAAATGTTGTGAAGTTCTTTATGATAAATAAAATTAACATAAAAACTTAGTAACCGTGTCGGTCAGCTTGTCCCAATATCCCTACTCCATTTAATATAGTTTTCACGTTTGTGCGTCTAATTGTCGTCACTTATCTGTGTGTGGGTGTATGTGAGTGGTTGATATATATATTAATATATCTAGAAAGTAGACTGTCTGATCAACAAATTTCTGTTGTAGAGATAGGCTGGACTAGAGTATCTTCTCAAATCCAGGGACAGACTCTACCTTTCACCATTTCACTCGTGAAATCTATTTTCTGTACCTTATCTCTCACTGAGTTATCACCTGTTCTAGTTCTATTCAGACGGGACCAAAATCGATCATAAATACCTATCAAAATCTACGACAAGGTCAAGGAGGAATTCTTCGAGCTGCTTCAAAGGACAGGGGATGACTGCCTAGATGAAATTATCATGCTCGGAGATTTCAATGCCATAGTTGGAAATGACCATGCTAGATGGGGTGGAGTTATCGGAAGATATGGAAAAGGTACTTGTTATGTCTTAGATGTGACGAATACAAATACGACAGTCGATCTTGTAGAGTGCATCGTGCTATGTAACGCAAATGATAATGGGCAGTCATTCAGGACAAATCTGATAGGTATGACACGAGCCGGCAAGTGGCAGGTCCACAGCAAACATGGCAAAAGTTTATTCTCATAAAAACTGGCTCCATCAAGTAATAATATATGTGGCATGGAAGAATGTGTCAACAATGTAGTTCTTCATAATCAGTCTTCTGTCCATAACTCTCAATCATAGGCATCTTATAATAAGTGGCAATGAAATACAATACAATCCTCTCCTCTCCTTAATTCTGGCCGTTGTATCTAGAGGTTCGTGTAGATCACGAGGACCCAAGCAATGCGGCAGAAATATTCATGACAAAATCTTGCATTATTCGAAAAAATACTCCCTGGATATGGTAATAACTTCTGGGTAAGTTAATGTACCATTCTGCATAATATCAAGTAAGTGGCGGCCTCCAAAATAACAATGCCACTGAACATCAGAATACAAGTCTCCACAATCTTAGGGAGTTTGAAAAAAGTACGTCTACTCCGGACGACTGAAAAATACGAAAGGCCAAGACGGTTGACTGTTAGAATGCAAAAGGGAGTGATATATTACGTCATTAGTGACCGGTGATGTAGCAAGTTATGCGACGTTCAATATAAGTGAAAAATCGTACACAAAAACTAACTTTACTATAGACATCTATATCTCCTCAAATCAATGGATATATGCCTGCGTGTAGCAACATATTATAACATATTAATTTTATCCTTAACAATACTCTTAATGACAATGGAAAGCGACTCCTTAGATTCTGTACTGAGCAGAATCTGATCATTACAAACACAAAGTTCCCCCTAAGCGCATACATGTATACACTCGGTGTGAACCAACAAAGAATGAGAAGTCAGTGATCGACTATGCCATTGTTAGGAAGAGCTCATTCAAGAATGTCCGGGATGCTAGAGTGTGGAGGGGGCAAGAGATTGGACCACTACTTGTTAACAATTAAAAGAGCAACTGGAAGAGTTAATCTGCCTAGGAACTGACTAACATCACGCAAGAAGCTAAGTAAACGAACTGGGGAAACGAGCATTAAGACCTACAAGCTGAGAGAGCCAGAAGTGAAGACCAGATACCAGGGGCTTATTGCTACAGCAGTGAGAAACACAGAACAACAACCTGATGACCTGGAAACATTCTGGGTGAAATTCAAGGACGTCATAAAGACAGCTGCAGTAGAAGCATGTGGTGAAGTTCGACTTGGGATCAAGAGAAAGAGGACACCTTGATGGACAGGTGAGGTTAAAGAGAAAATAAGAGACAAGAAAAAGGCATGGAAACAATGCTTAGGAGCTAAAAACACAGCAGGAAAAACAGAGAAATACAGAGAATATGATACGCAGGCAAAGAACAGTAAATTAATATTAGACAAACATAAAGGTATGTTTTCAGGCACTCGTAAGAAATAAAGAAGTAGAACACTTGGACAACAGAAAAAAGTCAGACGTGAGTGGCTTACCCAGGGTTCGAACCCCGTACCTTCCGTACGACAACTCCGCCTAGCTATCAAGCGAATCACACTGACCCCACGGCCAGCTAGGCATCCCCAAAAAAAGGATGCTTTGCTGACTATATATCAGTTCGAAACACACAAGATAACACCGGAAGTATACAGTGGGCAACTCAGCCCTTAAATGACGCAATCACTTCTGTTGTTCCTCTATTAACAGTATGTGTCAGTCCAAACAAGACAAAGACCTTGATACTGGGTCCAGTAAATAGTAGAAGACTTAAGGACATTAGTATAGAACAGAGGGTAGGTTTCTGGTATTGTATAAACATAAATAACACATAAGGAAGGGAAACCCGAGGCCTGTAAACAGTAAATTAATATTAGACAAACATAAAGGTATGTTTTCAGGCACTCGTAAGTGTCACGTAGGGTTTATATTCATTTAATTTCCTACATCTTCTTCCTATTCTTTCACCCGATTTCTCTCTTTTATTATCTCTGTATTTCATTTTTCCTGTATATTTTTTCATCCATTCGTTTTGCGAATATTATTTTCATATAATTCGCAAACTTTACCTGTTTTCCTTTCTCTAAAACTGAGAATCGCACCTGGGTGGTATTGCGTACATGTCAGTCGCGCTGGTCGGACGATAGGCGTGAATTTACAGCATTCGCTAGACATTCGTCTGAGGGTCTCTGGCCTGGGGCGTGAAAATTCACCCGAGGGACATGGAAAGTAGACAGAGAGTCTGCATTTCAGTAAACGCATGAGGTTTTCCGTCAGGAAAAACCCGGCTTAGCGTGAAAATCCACTCCGCACTGCAGACGGTGGTCTGAGATTTGCAACTCATGCAAGCCCTCGGCCACTGATGGCTGTTACGTCACGCGATAAGCGGACGAAGGTGTTATACGGACAGGGGAGACTATTTCGCTTGGCGAAATAAGATTAGGATCCTGTGTCCGATTTTAAAGATATTGGCCAAGTTTGAAACTTTAATTTCATTCTCGCTCATAGACTCACAGTAGATAGGTTGCTCGTAAACAGAATAGCTGTTAGCGAAGATCTCAGTTTGTTTCGGCAATTTGTCGAACTTCTAGACTTCCATAAATATTTTCAGCATTTTTATTCTTAAGTTGTGCAACTACCTGTAATTCTGTGGTTGAGGTAATTAATATGATAGATATATAGATTTTGTGAGTGTTAAAGTGTTTAATCGCTTAATTCATTTTAATCTATTTCTTTAGCGCAGAAGAGAAATAAAGTGGTAGGCTATTATATTTTCTAGGGAAGCATTCAGTGGAAAGCAGAATAAAATTATAATTTCTAGCTTATTGTAATATGAATACATTAAAGTACGAACCACACATTGTAATATAATGCGAATCTTGACATGTACGATATTCTGTAAATAAACATGGCTACGAACTGAACATGCTTTTACTGAGTGCTCTCTGAAACATGTGTGTGCTTGTGTAGATGACGAGGTAATGCTTATATACATACATCATAACATTACATGGTGGCAGTGGTCGATACCGGACTGACGCAAAACAGCTACACGATAACACGTGAGTACAGTATTCGGCTAATTTTCGTCATCGAAGTCAGCCATGGCGGCGAAACAATATCGCAACGCACCGCAAATGAGATTCGCCGGTCAAGACGATAAGAGTGAAGCTTTCTTGTTATGGCGCCAACGCATAGATCTATATTCCAAGACCACTGGTCTGGAAGGACAAACCCTAACTCCATATATCCTAGAAGCATTGGACGATGAAGGTTTGAAAATTTACAACAGTTTTGCTACCGCCATGCCTGTTGAGTCAGCGACCGACCCCGTAGCCATATTGGACGAATTTGAAAAACGTCTGATAATAAAGCACACGAACTTTAGAGCGGCAAGATTAGAACTTCACCACCTGCGACAGAAACCTGATGAAAGTTTAGATGATTTCTTCACTCGCATCAAGGAGAAAACAAGTGTATGTAAATTTAAACAAAGAAGAAGAAGAAAAAGAGCGAATTATCGAACAGATCCTTCTCAGCACACCAATGCCAGAGTTCCAGAAATGGATACTGAGCCAGAGTGATACACTAAATTTACAACAACTTCTGGATGAAGGCAGGAAACACGAGGCACAAGCACTAAACATTAAACAAATTCAGCAAGGTACAGTAACAGCCCAAGGTGGATGCAGTAAAAAGCTATAAACCCAAACAAAACAAAGCAACTGGTTCGAAGCAACAAGAAAAACACAACACAAGCAGAGGTGCTATGTGTAAATGTTGTGGCCTAAACCACATACAAAACCACTGTCCAGCTAAAGACTCTACATGTCATTACTGCAGAAAGAGGGGCCACTGGATAAAATTATGTTTCAAGAGGAAACAAGACAGTGCTCAACACAAACTTCACAGCAGAAAGTCATCAAAACAAACACACTCTATGATGACTGAGGACCTTGACTCCAGTGAAGAAAGTGATCCTTCCAGTTTTGATACTGTGAAGATACTAACTTTCAGCAATGAACCAAAGAGAACGCAGGCTTTCAGAAGGTACAATTCCGAATACCAGGAATTAAAAGGCACAAAGAAAGATATATTCGGTTCAAGATAGACACAGGTGCCCAAGGTAACACTCTACCCTTAAGAATATTCAGACAGATCATGCCTGACAAGGTGGATGAGCAAGGATTTCCCACAAGGGATGTAAAAAGTAGGAGTGGCAGGACAAAGCTAAGAGCTTACAATGAAACAAGTATAGACTGTTTTGGAGCAGTAAACACTTGAATGTTCATACAGAGGCTTGAATGGACATTGTCAACATTTTACTTGGTAGATGTTGAAGGACCCTGCAATTTTGGGTTTACCAATGTGCGAAAAGCTGAGTGTGGTAACTATTAACAACATTAAAGCTGACAAAAAAGAACATCTTACTCTACACGTCACTGGAGTAGATGACCTTAAACAGCGATTCCCAGAACAGTTCGACAGAATAGGCAAACTTCCAGGAAAGGCAAGATTCTTTTTAAAAGACAACGCTGAGCCAAAGATAGACCCACCTAGAAAGTATCCTATACATGTTAAACAGAAACTTGCCACAGAACTAGAAAAGATGGTGCAGAATGATGTTATTAGAAAGGTTGAAGAGCATTCTGATTGGTGTAGTAGTAGTATCACAACCGTTCTGAAGCAGGATGGTTCTCTTCGGGTTTGCCTTGACCCAAAAACACTTAAACAACAGTCTAAAGCGCTGTCCACACAAAATGCATACAGTGGAAGAGATAACTCACAGATTCCACAATGCCAAATATTTTTCTAAACTAGATGCTGTACACGGATACTGGAGTGTTGAGATAGCAGAGGAAAGTCAACTCCTTACAACTTTTCGAACACCATTCGGCAGATATTGTTTCAAGAGACTCCCATTTGGTTTGAATGTATCACAAGACATCTTTCAACAGAAGATTGACAACATTGTTGAGCAATGTTCTGGTACAGTGGCTATTGCGGATGACATTGTAGTCTGCGGCAGGTCAGAACAAGAACACGACCGTAACTTGATTAACTTGATGCATGTAGCACAGGCCAATGGGCTAACATTCAACAGCAAAAAGTGTACAATTAAGGCAACGGAGATACAATTTTTTGGATTGCTGTACACCCAGAATGGTGTAAAACCAGACCCTAAAAAGGTTGAAGATATTCATGACATGCCAACACCAGCTACAAAGAAGGAACTGCAACAATTCTTAGGTGCTGTCAATTTCCTAGCACGATTCATACCAAATTTGTCAGCTGCTGCAGAACCTTTGCGATCTCTACTACAGAATGAAACTCCGTATGAATGGTCAGAAGACTACCAACACATATTCAACCACTTGAAGACCCTCATATCATCTGATGCATGCTTGAAATACTATGACATGCAAGCACCCACTTTTCTCATGGTTGATTCCAGTCTGAAAGGCCTAGGAGCAGCACTTTTGCAACCAGACAAAAATCCTGAAGGACACTATGCCAAAGAACTTCGTCCTGTAGCTTACGCAAGCAAATCATTAAGTTCTGGCGAAAAGAAACTTGCAAACATTGAAAGAGAAATGCTAGCTGTACGTTTTGGAATCAAACGCTTCCACACATTTCTTTTCAACCGCCCATTTACAATTCTCTCAGATCACAAGCCACTTGAGATGATTCATAAAAAAACCAATAGCTTCAGCACCACCACGACTACAAGCTCTGTTATTGGAAACACAAGGTTATGATTTTAATATTCAGTATATCCCAGGAGAGGATATAGGTCTTGCAGATGCTCTCAGCAGACTACCAAACCCCAACAAGACAGCAGATCTTACCCCAAACATCAAAGTTGATTTTGTCAAGTTTAGCGATAATAGGCTTGAACACATCAGAGAAGACACAATGAGAGATCCTATCCTTAACTCTCTCAAAGAACTGATATACCATGGATGGCCAAGCTCTATCAGGGAAGTTCCAACACACATCCGTCCATACTACTCGATGAGGGACGAGTTAAGCATCGAAGATGGTCTGATCCTTAAAGGAGATCGCATTGTTGTACCAGAAACACAACGCGATATCATCCTTAAACAGCTCCATAATAGTCACCTTGGTATTGTGAAGACACAACTGAGAGCAAAGAAAGATGTTTACTGGCCACAGATAAACAAGGACATAGAAACACTATGTAAAAACTGTTCAATTTGCCAAGAACATGCAAATAGGCAGTGCAGAGAACCTCTCATACCATCAGACATACCATTGAGCCCTTGGAGCATTATAGGAACTGATATTTTCTCAATCGACAATAATGACTATCTTATTATTGCTGATTACTACAGCAAATTTCCCATCATTGAGAAACTTCCACAACCCTCACCATCAGCTGTTATTGCAGACATTACAAAGAAGTATTGCAGCATGTTTGGCATCCCAGATGAAATTAGATCAGACAACGGTCCACATTTCTCAGGTCAAGCATACAGAAACTTCACTAAGGACTGGAAGATCAAACACACAACATCATCACCTAGATACCCTAAATCTAATGGTTTCATTGAGAGACAGATACAAACTATCAAGTCAATCATGAAGAAAACAAGAACAGAGGATGTACACCTAGCACTCTTGAGATGGAGAACAACACCGGTAGACAGTAAGATCGACAGTCCAGCATGTGACTACCTACAACCACAACAATGACACATGGTCAAAAGCAACAATCATTTCCAGAAACCCTGAACCCAGGAGCTATACTTTAAGACCAGACAGCAGCAGCAACCTCCTGAGGCGAAACAGAGTGGACATAAGAGAAATCCCACAGAATACAACAGAACAGAGAATTCCCATGCTTTCAACAGACAATGCAGTAACTCCAGACCTTGGTGCCCCACAAAACCAACAAGCGTCAAGGCCGAAATCACAACCAACTCAAGCTAAACAAGGGACTTCCGCAGAACCACCAGCACTTTACACCACTCGTTCTGGCCGTACAGTGACACCTCCCAGCCGATACAGACAGTGACATATATACTCACACTGAGCATTACACATACTTATCCTTTCTCACATGAAACATTTCGTTGGAAATGTTTGCACACATTTTTTTTTTTCAAAAAAGGGGGGATGTAATATGAATACATTAAAGTACGAACCACACATTGTAATATAATGCGAATCTTGACATGTACGATATTCTGTAAATAAACATGGCTACGAACTGAACATGCTTTTACTGAGTGCTCTCTGAAACATGTGTGTGCTTGTGTAGATGACGAGGTAATGCTTATATACATACATCATAACATTACACTTATAACGGCAATTGTAGCTATTTATGAATTTAATTTAACCGCAAATACTCAGTCGAGTGTATTTTTCTAAACTAACGTATAAACTCTAGAATCGAGCCTCATGAATGGTGACGGAATACGCACGTGTTCCTAATTCATGAGGATTGCTGATTTTTAAATATAACTTACGTCACGGGAAGTTTAAATGATAAGCAAAGCTCTCTGCTTGCAAGTTTAAATGTAAGTTATAACCAGTACAGATTCTGTTTATTATATTATATGTGTTATTTTTCCTCCACACAGTGAAAGTTTTGGGGTGACCCTAACTTTACCAGCACCTAGTAGTAGTTTCCTTACTTGTGAAGAAATAGACAGTCCTTATTTTGAACCACGTGGGTTTCTTAAGTACCACTGGTCTAAACAGTGCATATGCAACCCCAGTTAGCCAGAAATACTATATCCCAATAACGGGTTTTCAAAGACTGTAATGATAAATACTGGACCTTGGAGCCAGATCTTAATTTCTTCTAGAAACTCTACGTAATTTTTCTGCCTGGTGGCGCGAAATACTTCAAGTATTAACTAACATTTCCCGACTATATATATATATATTTTTTTGTGGACAAATCTGTGGTGTGACTAAAGTGAATCCTATACTGAGGGAAGGCACCGACCTGACATTCATCATTTTTAGAAACCTACGCTATTGACACTGTGCTCTGCTAACTCCCGCGCCTGGAATAATTGTTAGGTGACTTAATCAGACATTTGAACAAATTTGCACACCCAAGTAGTCGTTCCCGGAGACTCCGAGTTAAATACGTCTTTTGGAACTGGGGACTTCTTGGCAGAAGACTGCATTTTTTGAGTCTGTGTGAAAATCTAAAATCAGTGTGTTCCAAGAGGCAGCGAGCAAAGTCGTGAGTACCTGTATGAGAGGCCATGGCGGAATGAATGAGTGTACGCTGGTTTGAGTGATATTTTCACTATTATATCTTTGACACCCTGTTGCTGTCCTAATGTTTTTTTCAATCTGCATAATTTGTTGCTAAGGCTAGAGTTCTTGTGTTTTTGTCTTAGGTTAAATCAGATTTTTTTCAAACTCTGTGCATATAATTACGGGATAAAACATAGAAAACTCTTAGACTCAAACCCTATGTATCTGTGACTCGGGCGCCATCATCTGTTCTCTTAACGGGGCCGGGCTAAACCTAGAGTTAACACTATAACGGGGCTAACATCCTTGCAACATTTCCTTGAATTTTTATGACTATGTGTATATGTATTTTCCTTGATGTACTTTCTTTGATGTTGTGAGCCGATTTTTCCTGATATTAAAATCGCTCTTGAACTTAAAAATCGTGTTTGGTCAGCTCGTTCTAGATAATATATATATCATTGTTATAGTTTTCCCACGTCTGTGTGTTTACCGGTCGTCACGTGTATGTGCGTGCCTGTGAGTGATAGAAATATACGTAATCTGTATATTGGTGTAGTCTGTCTGACGCTGTAGCAACTGTTGTAGAAGATAGGTGAGATAGGCTTTCAGAGACAGCCACTATATCAAAATCTATCATCTCACGTGTGTGGAAATTCTATTACCTTTCACTAACTCTCACTGAGTCTATCACCTATTCAAACCTATTCAGAAGGGACCAAACCTAGTCTTAATTCTCCTATCGAAAATCTACGACAGTAAGAAATAAAGAAGTAGAACACTTGGACAACAGAAAAACAACAGACGTGAGTGGCTTACCCAGGGTTCGAACCCCGTACCTTCCGTACGACAACTCCGCCTAGCTATCAAGCGAATCACACTGACCCCACGGCCAGCTAGGCATCCCCAAAAAAGGATGCTTTGCTGACTATATATCAGTACGAAACACACAAGATAACACCGGAAGTATACAGTGGGCAACTCAGCCCTTAAATGACGCAATCACTTCTGTTGTTCCTCTATTAACAGTATGTGTCAGTCCAAACAAGACAAAGACCTTGATACTGGGTCCAGTAAATAGTAGAAGACTTAAGGACATTAGTATAGAACAGAGGGTAGGTTTCTGGTATTGTATAAACATAAATAACACATAAGGAAGGGAAAAAGTCAGACGTGAGTGGCTTACCCAGGGTTCGAACCCCGTACCTTCCGTACGACAACTCCGCCTAGCTATCAAGCGAATCACACTGTTCTACTTCTTTATTTCTTACGAGTGCCTGAAAACATACCTTTATGTTTGTCTAATATTAATTTACTGTTTACAGGCCTCGGGTTTCCCTTTCTTATGTGTTATTTATGTTTATACAATACCAGAAACCTACCCTCTGTTCTATACTAATGTCCTTAAGTCTTCTACTATTTACTGGACCCAGTATCAAGGTCTTTGTCTTGTTTGGACTGACACATACTGTTAATAGAGGAACAACAGAAGTGATTGCGTCATTTAAGGGCTGAGTTGCCCACTGTATACTTCCGGTGTTATCTTGTGTGTTTCGTACTGATATATAGTCAGCAAAGCATCCTTTTTTGGGGATGCCTAGCTGGCCGTGGGGTCAGTGTGATTCGCTTGATAGCTAGGCGGAGTTGTCGTACGGAAGGTACGGGGTTCGAACCCTGGGTAAGCCACTCACGTCTGTTGTTTTTCTGTTGTCCAAGTGTTCTACTTCTTTATTTCTTACGAGTGCCTGAAAACATACCTTTATGTTTGTCTAATATTAATTTACTGTTTACAGGCCTCGGGTTTCCCTTCCTTATGTGTTATTTATGTTTAGGCAAAGAACAAGGTGCTAGCAGCAAAACAGAAGTCCTGGGAAGAATTTGGAGAAAAGCTAGAAAGCGATGCGCAAGAAAACCAGAAATTGTTCTATAAGACCCTACAGAAAATGAGGAAGGAAAAACAGTGCCCTCTTAAATTTATAAAGGAAAAGCAAGGCAAAATGTTTACTGCCCCAAAAGAAGTAATGGAAAGATGGAAAGAATATTTTTCAGAGCTCTTGGATGGTGAGCAAGGTCAAGCATTAGAAATGATAGCCACGGACACAGACTAGGAAACCATTGGTGATGAAGATGACATAAAGATGGAAGAACTGAAGGCACTGGAGAAAATCAAGATGGGCAAATCAGCAGGACATGATGGCATAACACCAGAAATGGTTAAGTACATGGGAGCAGCAGGCGATCGATTACTCCTAAGGGTCCTACAGGCAGCTTGGTGCAACAAGACCATACCAAAGGATTGGGAGATTGCCATAATAACACCGATTTTCAAAAAGGGTGACAGCCGACAATGTGGAAACCATAGAGGCATATCCCTTCTCAGTGTCCCTGGTAAAATCTACTCTAGAATACTGGAGCAGAGACTCCGACGCCTAGCTGAGCCACAAATGGATGAGGTCCAGTGTGGCTTCCGAGCAAATCGAAGTACTCAAGACCTAATTTTCACACTCAGACAGTTGAGTGAAAAGGCTCTTGAGTATAAGAGTGAGATCCATCTTTGCTTCTTAGATCTGGAAAAGGCATTTGACAATGTCCCCTGGCATCAAACGACTGTTTGGCAAGAAAGAACATTCCAACACCTCTGATTCATGCTATACAGAGCTTCTACAAGTCTTGCAGAAATTATGTAAGGACGGCAAACCATAAGTCAGAAGAATTCAGGACCACTACTGGTGTAACACAATGTGATATCCTGTAGCCTTATCTTTTCGTACTCCTCATGGACGATGTCATCAAGGCATGTAAGGAGAGGACAAGAAAGTACGAGTATTCAGTAGGGTACTGGAAGATGAGCCAGGTCTGTATTTCAGAGCTGGCATTTGCTGATGATGTTGCCCTGATTGCTAAATCAGAATCACATCTTCAATCCAACCTGCAAGTCTGGAAGGAAGAGCTGGAGAAGAGAGGGGTGATCATAAGCAGCTCGAAATAAAAAAAACCATAGTGATATCACGAGAGGATAGAAGACATCAGATTAAGCTGGGAGAACAGGTCCTGGAGCAGGTCGACCACTTTAAATACCTTGGAGCTGTCATAGATCGGAAGGGAGGCATCAAAGAAGAGTTGGCTACCCGAAGAGCAGCAGCTGGGAGACTTTTTCAAGCCATAAATCGAGGATTCCTCAGCAAAAGAGAAGTTGGTAAGAAGACGAAGATGGCTGTAAACCGCTCCACCAATGTCCCAGTCTTGACGTATGGAAGCGAGTTATGGGCAATGACTCATCATCATCTCAACCCGTAACCCGTATTGGTCGTAGGGGTGCCATGGTAGTCGCATAAGCAGACAGGGTCCTCCACTGCTCTCTATCCTCAGCAATGCGTACAAGTGTGGAAAAACCGTGCCCTGCCCATTCTTTGATGTTATCAGCCCAGGATTTTTTTTTTTTTTTTGCCTTCCTCTTCTCCGTTTACCTTCGACTGTTCCCTGGAGGATCGTTTTCGAAAGGGAGTCATGACGAGTTACATGCCCAAACCAAGCAAGCTTTCGACGTTTCACTACTGACAAAAGTGGTTCTTGGTGGCCTGCATACTTGTTTATTTTCTCTCTAACATAGACATTTGTTTTGTGCTCTTTATAGCAAATGCGAAAAATTATTCAATAACATTTATATTAGATAGCCCGAATCCTTCGCTCCGTATCTGCAGTGAGTGTCCAGCCCTCACACCCATACAAAAGAATAGATAATACAAGTGATTTGTATAATTTGATCTTCACAGGAAAACTGATGATACTTTTCCAAATCACATTCAGCCTTGTTAAGGCAGCTGAGGCCAACTCAAGTCTTGTCTTGATTTCTTTACTTGATCTTCCATCACTACATATAGTGGACCCCAGATATTTAAAAGTGTTCACTTCTTCTACCGTTTGCCCATTTAACGTAATGTTGGTCGGAACATGTTTCTTAAGGCTGTTTACCAATATCTTGCTTTTTTCTATATTAATTTCCATCCCATACGTTCTTGTTACTTTCTCCAGTCTAGACTTAAGGTCTTGAAGTTCTGATTCTGTTCCAGCTATAAGATCGATATCATCAGCAAAACGTAGATTGCAAAGAGGTCGGCCTCCAATCGATACAACCCACAAAAACCAGATCCAAACCTCAGAAATGAGGTATCTGAGGAAGGTGGTTGAAGTAACAAGAAGAGACATGGTCCGCAACCAGACGATACGTCAAAGCCTAAAAACCCAAGCCCTGCAGACCCAAGTAGAACAGTCCCAACTGAGATGGTTTGGCCATGTCTGCAGAATGGGAGAAGATCGGCTACCACGGCAAGCATGGGAAACTAAGAGCCAGGGATCCAGACCTCCAGGACGACCCAAAGTCCGCTGGGAGGACAACATTAGACAATCTTTGAAGAACCGAAGACTAGAATGGAACCAAGCCAGGAGGAAGACAACCAATAGAATAGTATGGCGATCTCTCTTAAAAACCTCTACACCTCATGGTAGAAGAGGAACGACAAAGTAAGTAAGTACAGTATAACATATAAGAGGTTGAAATTGATATTTTCTTCATTAATAAAAAATAAATTAATCGCGAAAACATTAAATCACGACTCCAGCTGCTTCCTGAAATAGTTATTATACAGTATTTAGCAGTTTGAGTGCAGAAATAACTTCGTCTACGAATCATCGAATGCTTAGAGCTAGTCCAAAGTTGAAATTCTGAGAAATGGCAACGTTAGGACGCCTGCTGAGTCGAATAGGGAAAGGAGTTGTGCATCAGGGGTGTAAATCTGATTATATTCTTCCGCTCGTCGCTTGTTATCAGTATCACTTTTATTCAACCGCAGGTATATTCTGATTGTTCGTCTTCTACAAGTTAGTAGGAAAGCTGACAAAGTTATTTATGTCACATTATTGTGTATGCTATTCATTCATAACCCTCCACTCCCAAAGGAGCATAGGCCTTCAACAAACACATGCCAAGTCCTCCTGTCACGTGCCATCATCTCAAGTTCTTTCCATGTTCTCCTCATCATTTTCATCTCTGTTTCCAGCTCTCTTCTCCATGTGCTTCTTGGTCTACCTCTGCTTCTCTTGCCCTGGGGATTACAGAACAAGGACTGCCTTGTAATGCTATCAACAGGTTTCCTCACTGTGTATCCTAGCCATCGTCTTCTTCTCATCTCTTGTTCCACTGGCACTTGTCTAGTTCTTGTCATCAGTTCCACGTTGGTAACCTTGTCATACCATTTTAATCCCACTATTCTACGCAAGCACCCATGTATGAAAGTCTGTAGCTTTTTGGTTGTTGTCTTTGTTGTTCTCCATGTCTCAGAGCCATACAATAGGACTGACTTCACATTTGAGTTGAAGATTCTTATTTTCGTGTTGGATCCGATTTCTCTTGATCTTCATATATTTCCCAATGCAATGAAAGCTCCTCTTGCTTTTTGTATTCTTATTTTGATATCACTGTCTGTCCCTCCAACTTTGTCTATATTGCTGCCACGATATGTGTACGATTTTACATCTTGTATTGGTGCTTCTTCAAGTTCAACCCTGTTATCATTACCTGCATTTATTCTCATTATCTTTGTCTTTTCCCTGTGTATTTTCAGACCCAATTGCTGTGACCTCTCATCGAGTGTTTTTAATTTGTCCTGCATCTGATTACGGTTATGGGACAGAAGAGCTAAGTCATCAGCAAAATCCAGATCATCCAACTGCTTAGTCAGAGTCCACTGGATTCCATTTCTGTTGTGTGCTGTCGATGTTCTCGTAACCCAGTCTATTGCTAGTAAGAAAAAAAATGAAGACAAGAGGCATCCCTGTCGCACTCCTGTTCTTATCCCAAATGGTTCTGTAAGCTGTCCTTCATGAAGAACTCTGCATGTCATGTCTTCATATGTTTTCTTTATTAAATTAATGATCTTCAGGGGAACTCCATAATGCCTCATCAATTTCCAAAGTGATTCTCTGTCTATACTGTCAGATGCTTTTTTGTAGTCCACAAATCCAATGTATAGTGGTGAAATCCATTCCAGACTTTGTTCAACTATTATTCTCAAAGTGGCTATCTGGTCTGTACAGGATCTGTTTTGTCGAAAACCTGCTTGTTCATCTCTCAGTTTCTTGTCTATGGATTCTTTTTTCCTGGCACTGAAAGTAACATTATTCCTCTATAATTTGTGCACTCTTGTAAATTTCCCTTCTTACAGTTTTCCATTTGTCTTTTATGAAGCAACTTGTTTGCTTGTATTTCCCCGTTAGCTTCTTTGTGCTGTTATACAGTTCTCTCATATTCCCTTTGGCTGTAGCATCTTCTGCCTCTCTTGCCAACTCCTCAGTATACTTCCTCTTGTCTCTTTTGATACTTCTTTTTACTTCTTTGTTTGCTTCTGTGTACACTTCTTGAGCCTTGGCTTTGGAACTTCTGGTTTTGCTTGTGTTTAAATCTGCTTTCTTGTTTTTCCTGTCTTGTATCTTATTGATGGTTTCTGTTGTTATCCATGCTTTTTGTTGTCGTTCCGTTTTCCCCAGTATTTCATCACATGTCTCATTCCATACAGTTTTGATTTGCTGCCAATAGTCTTCTGTATTCTCTGCATCTTCCAGCTGTTGCAGCACTTGGAATTTGTTGGATGTTGTGACTGCAAATTTGTCTCTTGTTTCTTGATTTCTTAGATGTCCTACATTAAATTGTTGACTATAATTTTGCATTGTTGCATATCTCTTGAGTTTCATTTTTACTTTGGCTATCAGAAGGTGGTGATCTGATGCCACATCTGCTCCTCTATATACCTTTACATCCTGCAATGATGATCTAAACTTCTTGTTTATGCACATATGATCAATCTGATTTTCTGTTCTATGGTCTGGTGATATCCATGTTGCCTTGTGTATTCTCTTATGTGGAAACATGCTTCCTCCTATAGCCAGTTGATTTGAAGCACAGAAGTTTGAGAATAGTTCCCCATTTTCATTCATTATTCCTAGCCCCTGTTTTCCCATGACTTCTTCAAAGCCGGTGTTGACTGTACCTATCTTTGCATTCATGTCACCCATCAAAATTGTGATGTCTCTTCTTTTTACTTTTTCCATAATTTCCTGTAGTCTAGTATAAAATGCTTCTTTCACCGACTCTTCTTTGTCATTAGTTGGTGCATAACATTGGATGACATTTACATTTATTTTCTTTTTAGCTGTTTTAAAAGAAGCTGTTATTATTCTGGATCCAACAGCTTCCCATTCAATGAGTGCTTTCTGTGCTTCTTTAGACAACATAAGAGCTACCCCTTCACTGTGGTGTGAACTTTCGTCTTCATGTCCTGAGGACAGCACCAATTCACCTGTGATAAGTTTCTTCCTGTCTACCCCCTTCCACTTTGTTTCACACAGTCCCAGAACCTCGATTTTATATTCCCTCATCTCTGCTGCTACTTGTGCCACTTTCCCTTGTTCGTTTAATGTCCGAACATTCCAGGTGCCAAATCTGGAAGTTCTCCTTGAAGAAAGAAGGTTAGTCAGCAACACAGACTCCTTTCCGCTTTCTCTGTGTTGCATCATACGCCTCCCTGTGAGAGGACCTTCCCCTGTCTTGGATGGCTGTGTTTTATTTTCTTTAATTGACTTGTCCATGTTTGTTGAAGTTTTTTGTGGTTTAAATTGTTTACAGGATGGGGTAACCAGCCCTATGCCCAACCCTCCTTAGTCGCTTTCTACGACATGCTTGGCAGGGAACAGTGTTACTATTCTTTGCTCCCCTTTCGGGCCCCGGTAACACACGGGTGTGTGTAGGCTATAGCCTAGTAGAATCGTCACATCTCTTGTGACTGTTAACCTTTACCCGACCAACCATCTCGTCTGTCATCAACTTAAAAAGTGTAATTATTTAGACTAATATGAAATTTGAATGAGTCTTTTGACCATGTAAATATATTATAAACTTAGATCTAAGAGCAGTCGGGCTTGGTGGGGATGGGAACACTTTCTGCTGAAGCTGATGCGCAAGAAAATGAAAACATATGTAGGCTAGACACCCACAACTTGGAAATTTTGAGGAATGCACAGTAGAGTGGGATGAAAGTCTGAAGGGCAGACAAGCATATAAATTGTTGAAGACTCCAAAAAGGTATCTAGAGAACTAAAAATTCCTAGCAGTAAGAAACTTCGTAGACTGCAACTAAGAATGGGCTATTTTAGAATAGAAGAACCTTACTGTGCACAGTGTCTAGAAAAAAAATAATAAAAGCATTTCCTACTTAAGGAAGTATGAACAACAGAGAAACTCAATATTTGATTATTAACAGGCATGCAATTCATCCATAACTGTGGAACAGGTGTTGAGAGTAGATAGACATAGAGAATTGCACAATATAGCAAAACAGTATATTACAAGAACTAAAATTAATATTTAAGGATCAGTGATGGTGTGAGGATAAAGGGTGGTCTGATAGGGTGCTCGAGTGGATGATGGCAGATAATTGGTGGATTTGGTGTAATCTCAAACACTCCTGGGCTTTCTTGCTCTTCACCTTGTTAAGAACAGGGCAGTTATGACTTTGTTTGGTTTTTTTTTCTGCGTTCATTAAAAAAAAATTTTTTTTTTTTAAATTGTTTGTTTCTTGGAAAGTACAGGTCACACAGACATACACAAAAATTTGGTTTTGATTTACTCTATTTGGATTGAGTGGAGGGAGGAAAGAGTTACTATATTGTCTTGAATTTATTAGACTATGTATCCTAATTATAACCCATCGAGGGTTAAAAGGGATACTTTGTTTTTATTTTTTGTTTAATTTACTTTATTTACAATAGTTGGAGAGGAGATACAATCATCAGGTATCTGCAGTTGAAAATATATGGAATTAATGACTATTAATTAAACCTCTTGGATAGGAAACTCTATACAGAGCGATGCAACAGGAGGCAATCTGATCATCAGAAGTAGTTCCCCCCGTCGAACAAGTGTTTCGGCCCTATACTCCTTTACACTCTAAGGGGGGCGGGCCCACTTGGGTCATGACTCCCAAGTGTCTCAGCCTCCTGTTGTCTTGTATCGAAAATGACCTATTTCACTTTGGTAGCAACTTTAAAATCCACAACTCCGCCAGCCGTGGAGGCAACTGTGAAAGTAACCAAAGAGAAGACAAATTATTCCGTTTGTTCCGCCACACACCATGACTAGGGACAGACACTGACACACCTGCGCGAAGCCGACGAGGCTAGCCACTGTGAGCTAGCAACTGTAATTCTGTGCCCAACACCTCTTATAACATACGCCGTGTGTTGCCCGTCAGTCACAGCCCTTTCACCAGTACACCGAAAAACTAAACGTACTGTGGACTTAGAAAAATTCCTGATGTTTTCTGTACCACAGAGTTTACTGTCCCGGGTTCCATAGCCCAATGTGGTTGTTGCACAGCCAGCATGATGTCTTTTCCACAGTTTCACTAAACCTCTTCAGTGCCCTTGTTCTCGACTGTCTCCTCAGCCCCAACAGTTTCAATAAATCATACACTGATGCAGCCACGAGCCCTCTTGCACCCACCTCAACAGCCATGACCCTTGCAGTGAACCCATCGTGTCTCTGATCTGTGGCCAGATCACTATACTTGAACTTTGAACAAATGTTGCTCTTCCAATCTGGATTCAAATAGCACGGTCAGTTCAATCAATATAACCTGGTGCGATGATGAAGAATGCAGCACTATATCCGGCCGTCTTCGAGATTTCCTGATACTCTCTGGATATGCCCCTCGTCCAGGTAGGTCTACCGCCATCTCCCAGTCGTTTGCACAGTCAAGGAGAGATGGTACACTGCTACTTGATTTACTCGGTTTTGGGTGTGCTGACTTTCCTGTTCTCAGAAAGTATGTGTTTGCGGTGTTTGGCCTGACATTGCTATTTGCCTTCACCCTTGCCAGATCTATTGTCGCAGCCAGCTCATTTAGCACTTTGTTGTGGCACCATGTGTATCGCCCTTGCCCTAATGACACCTTGCAAGCTGAGAGCACGTGTTCAAATGTCTGCCTCCCATGGCACAGGGGGCACTGCTCATCATCCGACTTTCCTCATCTCACGTTTGTGGTCGATGGCAGGAGGTCATACATTGATCTAACAACGAAGCTGAGCCTAAGAGTAAGAGGTGCCATATGCCATATATCATTCCATGTCAAGGACCTTTGCAGGGCTCCTTCCCATGTAGTCCATTGGCCTTGTTGGGCCTGCTGCACTGCTTTTTGCAACCTCTTATCATTCTCAGCTCCTCGTATCTCCTGAACTACCATGTCTCTACGCTCCCTGCTTGATGCCTTGGACCACCAGCAGATGTCTCCATGACCAAATCCCCGTCTATTTGTTTGTGTGTAACTGATTACCTCCCTCAGTTTGAGCAACTCTTGGGCAGCATCAACAGCTTCTTCCACTCTCCACTTCCTTCCCGTTTTCAGTGTGGGCTGAATGGACTTAACCACACCATCTGCTGACTCGCGTAGCATCATTGCAAGCCTTGCCTTTCCAACTTTGTACTCTTCAACAACTGACTTGAAAGGAAGCAGAAGTTTTGACTTTTTGCAGTACAGTGCTACATCTGACAGATCTGGTAAGAAAGAAGGCTCAGTGCCTTCCATCTATGGTGTCTGTGCCACATTCTTGGTATTTAATGGAAGGACAAAGTGACAAATGTCCAGGTGCTGGCCTTCAAAGGATGTATACATAGCTTAAACAGTGCATACTTCACTGGCATGGCCATGTCCACCGCACAGAACATGGTTGCATCTCCAAAGATATGTTCTACAGGCAACTGGCAGATGGCAAAAGAAAAGTCGGGCAACTGCAGCAAAGGTTCAGAGAGACGTGAAGACATTGGACATAAATCCAGCAACCTGGGAGGACAAAGTTGCCTGTCGCAGCAAGTCGCAATGCTCCCTACAGTGCCACCTCAGATAGGGCGAAAAGAAGCCATAGCCAGTTATGACTGAAGGGAGCTACTACTACTAATTAAACCTTATAATTTTTTAACAAGTGAAACGGACAAATTTCCACCACGTTTCTGGAAAAGGTGCCACTGCACAGTGAAAACTACATTGAACACCAATTACAATGCATGCCTTGCAATCTTTTAATGGCAAATTTTCTGGAAAGTGTGGAACAGCCGCACACTCACCATGGAAGCCAAATTGCACACTCATTGAAATAACATGAATGTCTTCCAGTTATTTTAGGTAAATTTCAGTATTTTTTGTCCCATTTATATTACACAGTTCCTCACGAAAGGCATTGCGGGTAAGTATAAATGAGTATCTCTGACTTAGATTTTCACTTTATTGATGCCAAAAATTATTGCAGGCATCAATAAAGGTGAACACGTTTTCAATACACTTATCACATTAGAGCCCCCATCGAGGCCAGCTCCTTGACGTGGAGATGGGGCTCAAGTACAGCCATCAGCGGCTGAAAAACCAAGACTGGCCAGGCCCTCCTACACTCGAGCAAGACCACAGTCTGCCCTAGCAAGTCAAGGTGCTGAAGACGGAGGCAACAAGCCAAGAGGCGCACCACAGCAATCAGGATGCCACGCACATGCGCTATGGAAGTATGCCTATATCTGCAAAACGTTATGGCACTCGCCCTGTGACGGACACCCAGGCAGGTGCAGTGCTGGGCCCTCTGCCTCGGAAGGGCCCAACCCCTACTACTGGGGGTCCTTCTCAATTGCCCCGTGGAGCCAGGCGGCATGAGAATAGAGCTACTGGCCAAGCAAAGAAAAGAAAAGACATTAGAGCCAAGTGACACCAGCCTTCCTTTCATCCTGAAATGTTGTCAGTTTACTATGATTTTGACTTTAGCTATGACAATCAACAAAGCACATGGACAGTCACATGATCCTGTAGGCAAATACCTATAAGAACCATCTTTATTCATGCTCAACTTTATGTAGCTCTCAGATATGCGATGACCCAAGCAAAAGCCTATATGCGAGTAACCACAGACAAACGGCACCCCCTGCATGGAAACAGCTGACATTAAGGGAGCAAGAATAAAGAGAAGGATGGCACAGGCAGAGACAACGATCAAGCAGGTGACCACAGTTGAAAACATATTCAAAGGGGAAGAGTGGAGTATGTCAGATGAGAACTGGATTAATTATCAGCAAGTCATCATCAGCCTTGGCACAGAGTGTAGAACTTGGGGCAATGGAAAAGCAGAACTGGAAATTAATCAACTGATACATGATCATGCCGGGGATAATGATGCCATTGTGTATAGAAATGGGTCTGTGATCCGTGGTGAGAAATCAGGCTGGGGCTTCTCTGCTAGGGTAAAGGGAAGAATCGTCACGGAATGTATCGGGGCTTACAAGATAACAACTTCCTGCATGAGGATGGAGGTCGAGGCAGTCACTGCAGCCTTATGGTGAATATCTGAAACTTCATTCACAAAGGCAGTCATTGTGTCAGACTCTCAGTCCATGCTTCAAAAGGTTCAAAGTGGTTGGTTGCGACATGAATGGAAAACATTCATAGAAGCTTAGAGTCTACAAGAGCTGGTGTGGATCTACTGTCCTGGCCATGCTGGGGTATGTGGTAATGAGAGAGCTGAAAGACTCACAGCAAGAGCACCCACAGTAGGGACACTGGATATGGATAAGGGAGAGATACTGAGAACAATTAATGATCGCCTGTCAGAGAATGACACTGCAATAGATGAATCAACAAGGTTAAGACTGTTGGAATTTGGCATCAAACGTAAGGCTAGCAGAGATGGACGTATGAGAGGATGCATCCGTCGTGTATACAACCAGCGAGCTACAGGAACAGTTAGCATTCACACTCTTCGACATATACTGAGGGAGTCTGAGCACCTATGGGTTTGCCCGGAGTGCAGTGATGTCGATTCTGTTCAACAATAACAATGTAGCTCTCACATGAAGAAGGAACCCAAACAATCCGAAAGTGTATATTCAGGACACAGGCTACCAAGGCAAGATTTTAAATGTTTCTGTACATTTACGAAATAGGTTGTGATAAAAGAGCTGTTAATTAATTAGTCAGATTTAATACTATTGGGAAAATTAAACCTCAGACCTAAGGGTCTTTTGTGTTGGGATATGCTCCCTAATATAACCGACTAGGTTGAACGGGACACTCCTCGCCAAAACTATTTAAAAAAAAAAAAATACTTCTCCCCATGTCATATTGGAGCCACGGTAGTGCAGTGGTTAGTGCACTGGCTTCCTAGCTCGGTGATCCATGGTTCGATCCCCTGTTGAGGTGGGATTTTTTAGACCGCAAACGGCTCCGGGGTCAACCCAGCCTCATGAATTGGGTACCAGAGCAACTCTGAGCAGGTTAAGGCAGCCGGCATGATGCTGCCCACATCACCCCTAGTGTGCTGATGGTCAAGAAAATATGGGCCTAACACCATATTCCCAATATGTCTCAATGGGTGTGTGACAGGATCCTTTACCTTTTTTTTTAACCATGTCACATTTGAAGGGTTGCTCTAGGGCTTTGTAGCCAATGCATCCCAGATAAGTTTGACTACAAAGATTCAATGATGGTGAAACGGAATGTAAAGGAATGAAATGACCGAAGGAGAAATAGTGCTGTCATAAGGACACGCAGTGGAAATAGTGCTTTCATAAGGACACGCAGGGGAAATAGTGCTGTCATAAGGACACGTAGGGGAAATAGTGCTATCATAAGGACACGTAGGGGAAATAGTGCTGTCATAAGGACACGCAGCAGAAAAAGCACACTATAATTAAGACCTGTTATTGCTTTGATGCTCACATTTATTCTAATTATAACCCATCAGAGGATGAACAGGATATTTTTCTTATTTAAAAAAAAAAAAAGTAGTAGTCCAATGTAGTCTCCTCAAACATTTATAACATATAAGGAAGGGAAACCTGAGGCCTGTAAACAGTAAATAAATATTAGACAAACATAAAGGTATGTTTTCAGGCACTCATAAGAAATAAAGAAGTAGAACACTAGACAACAGAAAAACAACAGACGTGAGTGGCTTACCCAGGATTTGAACCCCGGACCTTCTGTACGACAACACCGCCTAGCTATACAAGCGAATCACACTATCCTCACGGCCAGCTAGGCATCCCCAAAAAAAGATGCTTTACTGACCGGTCATTAGTGTGAGACAACACCGGAAGTTTACAATGGGCAGCTTAGCCTTATTAATGACGCAATCACTTCTGTTGTTCCCCTATTATACAGTAGTATAATATTCCCTATTATACAGTAGTAGGGGAACAACAGAAGTGATTGCGTCATTAATAAGCCTAAGCTGCCCATTGTAAACTTCCGGTGTTGTCTTGCGTTTCGCACGAATGACCGGTCAGTAAAGCATCTTTTTTTGGGGATGCCTAGCTGACCGTGAGGATAGTGTGATTCGCTTGTATAGCTAGGCGGTGTTGTCGTACGGAAGGTCCGGGGTTCAAATCCTGGGTAAGCCACTCACGTCTGTTGTTTTTCTGTTGTCTAGTGTTCTACTTCTTTATTTCTTACGAGTGCCTGAAAACATACCTTTATGTTTGTCTAATATTTAGTCTCCTCAAAGACCCACCAGAACTATGTGGGGTATGTTTTTATTGTTTTAATTTGTTAAAAAGAAAATACTGTGTATATTTTCCAGTAGAGTGCAGGAAAAAATAAAAAGGGTAATACTTCTTAATAGGAGAAAAAACAAGAAAAAAACCTATGTTGCGGCCACAAGGCCTTCGTCAGGGACAGACAAACAAAAAACAGAAAGGAAAGAAAGTGAGAATTAAGTGGAAAACATAAAAATAAGAGCAAACACTCCCTGATATGTGTCACGTTAGAATTAAAAATCTGTATAATTTTCCAACGTGCTGATGTGGATACCTGTGCCTGTATTTTTTTTAACAATGGTATCGTTTTCGTACAGGTCAGTATGAAAACTTAAAGGTGGAGAAAAGGGGAGAGAAGAAGAATGTGGTTCTTATTCAGCTCAACAGGCCTAAGGCTCTGAATGCCTTATGTGATGCTCTAGCTGCAGAACTGAATACTGCCCTGGATGAGGCAGAAGCTGATAAAGATGTTGGTGCCATAGTCATAACTGGCAACGAGAAAGCCTTTGCAGGTAAGTTGATATGTTTACATTTTTTCATAACAAGGAAAATTAGCAAGATTTTATTCCATAAAAATGAAAGATTTTTTAATATACCCATCTTGACAAGAAACAGACTTATTATGTTAAATGCCAAGTGCACTATCATATATTATATGGAAGCCTGGATACTAAATTGTACATTCTGCAATGTTCATTAAAGCTTAATACATGAAGCCACGGTAATTTAACAAGGGCGGTATGTATATTTAAATCTCAGACAAATTTTATTTTTAATTTCAGCTGGAGCAGATATTAAGGAGATGCAAAAGTTTGACTCATTTTCTGATGTTTATAACAACAATTTCCTGGTGGGTTGGGACAGAGTTGTCAGATGTCGCAAACCTGTGCTGGCTGCAGTTAATGGATATGCTGTATGAACTCGGACTTTTTCTTCTGGTTTATAGCTCACTGTAGTTTAGTAAATATAGCAGAGCATTGATAGTCTGAACTTATTGGGACTGGGGATAGTTCGGATCTTCAAACTTGCCAAAAATACTCTTCTAGAAACCAGAAACAAAATGGGTTTAGTAATAAAATTACAGAGTTGTACTTATGAATTTTTGTTTATAAGTAATAGAACAAATGGAACTTTCAATCAACAAAATGACATAAAAATCAAATTCAATGTGATGAAATATGTTATATTATGTAAAGGCCGTACATGAAAAAAATTACTTATTGTTTGCTGGCTCGTTCAGATAACTGACTTTTTGAAGACACCTCCATCTTCTGTTGCATTTGTTGCTGAACCATTTGTTAATGCATGGGTCCAGGTGTTACTTGGGTAATGTTTCTCAGTGTATTGTGTTGTGACTTTTCTGTCTGTTGTGGTCTGGTTTTTCTTTCTTTCAATGCCAGGAATATTTACTATAATTTCAGGGAAATGAATTGTTTCCAAACTGGGAGCCTGTGTGCAGTGTAGATGGGTTTAGTTGATGACACTGCATTTATGGGAACTGCTCTCATCTTTGTTGTAGTTGATTCTACAAAGCTGCTTCGCTTGAATCTTTCCCTTCCAAGAGCAATTATTCTATGGTACATAAGGTTGGTCTGTTAGTCTTGAATTCTTCAGCTTATTTTTGCTCCCTGCTATCTCTTCTGTCTTCCATTGGCTGGAGGTATGTAATCTTTTCAAGTTCATTTATGGGTGTTGACTTCATGCCTACCGTTGTGATTCTGATTACTTGGTTTTGTAGTATGCTGATTTTATCAAAGTTTGTCTTAGCTCCTGTTACCCATGCTGCAATGCCATATTCAAGGACTGGTCTCACTCGCCCTTTGTATAGTTTCTTTAACACTCTCTCATCTGCTCTACAGACTGTTCCAGCAAATTTTTTCATGACAGCCATTCTTTGCCTTGCTCTCATTTGGTTTCTTTCAACTTGTTTCAACTATACAAACGACGATCTGAAGTAATGCCAAGGTAGCTGGAATTTTCATCCATATGTAGATTCTTCCTGTTAAGCACTAGTTTGGAGCTCTTTACTTTATTTGAGAGGAAGAAAACTGTATATGTTGTATTTGTGTGTGTGTGTGTGTGTGTGGGGGGGGGGGGGGGGGGATGCAAAAGCATTTAGCTGGATAATGAAAGGGTTAGGCTTTGTTAAGTGTTGGGAGGTGGCACATGAAAGGAAAGATATTTGTAAAAGCAGGATCAATTAAACATTGGTACTTTTTAAGGAAGGGGGGGGGGGGAGATTTGTGACATCACAAAGGAAGGTCTAGCTTTTTGTGACGAAGTATTACAAAGGGGGGTGGGAGGTTTTTTAAATGCCTAAAAATGTTGTGACATCATATGTGGACGAAAAAGAGAAGACCAGCACAGAGCATGGGATAATAGAAACCATCAATAAGATAAATGAATGACAAAAAAATAAAGCAGATTTCTACAGAAGTTCCACAGCCAAGGATCATGACATATACATAGAAGCGAATTAGTAAGAAGTGACAAGAGAAAAATGTTGATGAGTTGGCTAGAGAGGCAGTGGAAGCTGCACTAAAGAAGATATGAAAGACCTTTACAGCAGTACAAAAAAGCTAACGGGGAAACTTAAGCAATCAAAAGGCTTTATCAAGACCAATAATGGAAAATTGCTTAGCTGTATAAAAGAGCAAATGAAGAAATAGATTAAATATTTTTAGGAGTGTCCAAATAGACCAGCTCCACATCAAAAAAGAAGTTAAAGTTAATTGTGAAAAACCACACTGTAAGACATAAAGAAAGCAATCAAGCTCCTAGAGATGGAAAATCTTCTGACACAGATGGCACTACAGCAGAGGCCATGAAAGCAGACACAGACACCTATACAGATATACAAACTTCTGTGTAAAGACAGGGAGAGAGAAGAAATACTGGCAGAGCTGAAGGAAGAAGATTTGGTTGAGTTACCAAAACACAGCAATTTGCAGGAATGCACAAATTAGAGATGGGAACCAAGACGCATCAAAAGTGAGGAATGCAGTAAGCGACCCATAGCTTGACTGCCTGCATCATGGTCAGCGAACCAGAGCTGACCAAGACCCTACTCCACCTCCACGTGGTGGTCCTGGAAACAGGCTGCATCACTGCAGTCTGGCTGAGGAGTAGGGATCGAAGAGGGAAGGCAAACCCGGTCCCAAAATATGCTGTGCGGAAGTCGGATGTGTCGGCCGAAAGGCGCAAATACCGCAGCTTCACTGTAAACGGACACAACGCAACCAACGTCCTTTTCAGGACGAACGAGGAAGAAAAAGAAAAAGTAATTAGAGATGAATAATGTTACTCTTATGCCAGGAAAAATATTACACATGATCGTTTGTGAGAGCTTAAATAGACAAAGAGAGGAACAGGGAGGTTTTTCAACAAAATAGATGCCGCACATACGAGATATCCATACCATGCACAATAGTAGAACAGAGCTTGTATGTGACTCACCACTTTACATTCGTTTTATGGAATGTGAAAAGGCCTTTGATAGTTTCAAACGAGAATCTCTTTGGAAACTGATGAGGCTCTATAAAAGTTCATTAACTTGATTTTTAAAAAAACATATGAAGACATGAAGTGCAGAGTTCTTAACAAAGAACAATTTACAGACCCTTTGGTATGTAGCAGAGATGCCTCTTGGTGCTATTTCTCTTTTTACTGTCTATACATTTGATTATTGAAGCAACATTAATGACCATAAATAGAAGTAAGTAGTTGATGATCTAGATGTTGACAATGGCCTGGACCTTCTTTCCGATAATCAAAATCATATGGCAGACAAAATGAGCATGTATGTAATAATTTAGTACTTTTTAATCACGTCCACAACAAAAATAATAATTGTCAACTCAGATGTCAGGTCAGCCCTATTATATTGCTTTGAAACATATACAACAAAATCAACAATCAAGAAGCTAAGATGTTGATAAATGAGTACTTGTGCATAATAGGATTAAAATGGTGTGACAAGATCGCCAGTATGGAACTGATGGGAAAACACATTGCAAATACTAGTGGGATAAGAAGTGAGAACAAGTAGCTGGAGTTAGTTATGACACATCTTGAGGACACCAGCTGATAGCATTACAAGACAGCACTTGTCCTGGAATCTCTCCCAAGGTAAGGGAAATAGAGGGACTCAATAAATATGTGGAAAAGAGAACTGGAAACGGACATAAAAAGGATATAGAAAACAGAAAGAACTAAAGTGACAGGACAGAAGTGTTTGATGTCAACAGATTGAAGTGTTTGATGTCAACAGATTGAAGTGTTTGATGTCAACAGATTGAAGGCTTATGCTTCACAAGGAGCTGAAAGGAAAAGAAAAATGTAGAACATAACATCTTAATTAAAGTGCAGGGAGATCATTGTGACACTCAGGTGAGTCATCAGTGTATATATCTACTGTATCTGCTATTTTTTGCAGCTTGGAGGTGGGTGTGAACTAGCCATGATGTGTGACATCATTTATGCAGGGGAAAAAGCTCAGTTTGGGCAGCCAGAAATAACTCTAGGCACCATTCCAGGTAATTTTGTGTCTATTTTTGTAATTGCAAATTCTTTGATAACAGGCAGTTTTAAAACCAGTTCTTTCTTGTTATGAATGAATGTATTTTTCTGTTTCTAGTAGCCTCCTTCAGTCGTAACTGACTATGGGAATGTGCCATTGAGGTGATAGCCTGTAGCTACCTTTTTTCCCTGATATTCCTTTCGGGGTGTTCTTTTCTCTTCTGCTTGTTGTGAGAGCTTTTTTTTTGCCATCTTAAGTGGTGCCGTAGGGAGCATCGCCACTTGGCACGATCAGCATCCTCATCCTCTCAGGTTGCTGGATTTATGTCCAATGCTTTCTTGTCTGTCTTGTACACATATCTGAACCTTGCGGTGGTGCTTTCTTTTTCAGTTTATTTCACATGATGAGCTTATCAGCTGCATGTAGAGCTTCACCTTAGTCACTTTTGTATGCTAAGTGAGAGTAGAGTATTGACCCTTTTCTTTCTTCTCCGAGCACATTGGAACCACAAAAGCAGTCTTTGTTATAATATATATTTTAAGAAGACATTCAGACTTATCCCATGTAGGATCCCTTTACACGCCCATTGAGGCATATTGGGAATATGGTCGTTAGGCCCATATTTTCTTGACCGTCAGCACACTAGGGGTGATGTGGTCAGCATCACGCCGGCTGCCTTAACCTTCCCAGAAGTTGCTCTGGTACCCAATTCATGAGATTGGGTCGACCCCGGAGCCATTTGCAGTCTAAAAAATCCCACCTCAACTGGGTATTGAACCATGGACCACCGAGCTAGGAAGCCAGTGCACTAATCCCTGAGCTACTGGGGCTCCTCTTATCCCATGTAGTTCCTGGGAATCTGTAAGAAGACAGAATGAACAGGACAACTACTCCCAGAGTTATGCCAAAAGTGCAGACTCACATGAGATTGTGCATCGGACTAGTAACCTCATCCTGTAAAATAAATTTCTGCAGAAGCCACCAGGGAAAAA
Organism: Oreohelix idahoensis; assembly: GCA_024509875.1. Lineage (NCBI taxonomy): Eukaryota > Metazoa > Mollusca > Gastropoda > Stylommatophora > Oreohelicidae > Oreohelix > Oreohelix idahoensis. The sequence continues at coordinate 293,487 of JAMPIV010006495.1, read as the reverse complement.
GTACATTTATATTTTAGTGCAGACTTCCTGCAAGGGGACTAACTGCAGAGGTGGTTCCATAAGGAGTGAAAAGGGAAATGATAATACTTCAGTCTTCTTCAAAAGACCTAGCAAACAGTGAAAAACAAAGAAGAGATGTTTGTATCAATACAACGAAGCTGTCTGCAAAATACAAGCAAGCCAATGAACATCAAGAATAAGAATTGACAGCTATGTTAACATTATACAAGACTAAACAAAATGGTTGACAGCAGATTTTTAAAGAACTTCTCAGCAGGCTGTCTTCATATATTTCCTCAGGCAACTAGCCTGCAAAGTGAGAAATGCAGTTGTTATTGTTGTTCAGAATCGACATCAGTCCACTTCAGGCAAACCCATAGGTGCTCAGTCTCCCTCAGCAAACATCAAAGGGTATGAATGCTAATTGTTCCTGTCGTGCGCTGGTTGTTTATACGCTGGATGCATCCTCTCATATGTTCATCCCTGCCAATCTTACGCCAAATGCCAAACTCCAGCAATCTTAGCCTTCATGATTCATCGATTGTAGTGTCATTCTCTAATAGGCGATCATTGACATTTAAGATCTAAGGAAAAAAACATCAGGATTGTCAAAGTTCTACATTTGTTGGTAGATTATGACGATTTTTCATTATCTGAAGGGAACTTCCTTATTTCTTAAAGCCGTGAAAAGAGAAGAAATACATAAAAGATGGAATAATCTGATGTTAGATCGAAACTGCTAAAGAGGGAACACTTACTTGTGCACATATCAGAATGCATAATGCATTTATCTGTGCCAGGAAACATGTGAGGTTAATCGTCCTAAAAAAGGGACATGGATAATTCCGCTGATGGAGGAATCGAGAATAGGTCATAAATTCATGCGTTATAGTACAGCAGAAGAAAGTATTGAATGGAACTGGCTTTTTAGTATCAAATTTGTGCACTGTGAACAAATCTTCTACAGTTTAGATAGTCATTTTGAAATTGATGGAGGTAGATACCCACAGTTAGCATAATGAGGCCATCATTATCCTGGAACAACGTCACCTCCCCAGGGAAATGAGTAATAGAAACTCTCAAACTTGTGGGGAGAAAACTACAGTACTGACATTTTTTTTTTAAATGACATAAATTGATTTTGACTACCTAGGACATGAAAGCTTTTTGTTTGTAGGACTATGGCTCCACAGATCATAATCAGATTAGAGACAACTTCACAATAAATACTTCTTGTACTAATACTTACTCATTGGGCATGTAATACTTACTAAGATAATATGTAACAAAAAGACTATGGTAAGGGATGGGGAAATTATACTAAAAAGATTAAATGTGAAAATAAAATGAATATTTTTCAGGTGCTGGAGGTACACAAAGGCTGACCAGAGCCATTGGCAAGTCAAAAGCGATGGAAATGGTACTGACAGGAAATAGAATATCTGCTCAAGAAGCTGAGAAAGCAGGTACAGTTTGCCATCTGGATAGATTATAGTCTACAGTAGTTTTATTTCTAGCAAGGGAAGCTTGTGTTGTTGTTTAACTAGGGCTGTTGAGCTTGTCACTCTTGCAGCCAATGCCAAGTTGGCTTCCTTAGCATTATTTATAGTGTAGATACAGGGTTTTCCTGTGGCTTTTCTGCAATTTTGCAACATGTTGAGTTGGAGTCATGAGTTCCATTTCCTTTCCTGCATATTCCATACTGGCTCAGCATTCATTTAAAGAATTCTCACATTTGGTTCTAAGCTAGCAGGAAGAAAGAACTATGGGCAGCATACTGTGCATTTCCCACAATCTATAACTCTCTAAATATGCAGGGGCTCTCCCAAGGAATTATGTCATCCTGCACATAGCCACTTCCCAGCTCCCCTCACTTGTCACCTTTCATTGTGGAATCATCCCGCATGCATTCAAACAGAGTAAAGTTCGGGGCTCAAGTAATTCCTCAAGCTTAGTGCGGAGTGCTGGGTTCTCAACATGTTACATCATAGTGGGAATTGTGGTGTCACGCCACTCTGGTGTGGTGATCCTTGAGCGTTGGCCGGGCAACTTGAGAACTCAGGTTGACTGTTTCCAGACTGCACCATGTGGTGGCGCTTCAGGGTCTTGGTTAGCTGCCTAACCCCAGAATTTGTGCACAAGCAATATGAATTTCTTTGCATCCGTAGTGAAGCTTTATGACTGTTGTTATTATTATTCTTTGTAATCTATCTTTAGTTTCACCTATCGGAATAATTGACAAGTTCTGACAAAGATACATGTGTATGTTGAAAAAATCATCAAATGTCTGAAATTTCAGGACTTGTCAGTAAAGTATTCCCCCCAGACCAGCTTGTTGATGAGACAATAAAAACAGCAGAGAAAATTGCTGGATTCTCCAAGACCATTGTTGCCTTGTGCAAAGAGTGTGTCAATAAAGGTAATCATTCATTCGTTGTTGTACAAACTGAAGGTATTCTTTGTTATTCATTAATTACTCTGTAGAATTTGGTAGCTCACTCTCGCCAGTAATAACTAACTTAGATATACATGTGGCTTAATGTAAGTACCAAAAAGAAAATTATAAAGCAGCAGTTGGATTTGTAGATTGAAAACATAACATTGTCATGCACTTAAGGGACAAATAATGAAGCTGAACAGTTTTACATCTGTGGATAAAATTACAGGGTAAGTAATTTTCATAGTTTTGTTATTTCATTTTGCTTTCCTGAATCAACATTGTAGGATACATTTATTTGTTCTAGGTTATGAAATGACCTTGACAGAGGGAACTCACTTTGAAAAGAGGATTTTCCATGCCACATTTTCAACGGTAATTTTCATTTTAGATATACTTACATCTTCCCCTGGAAGGAAGGATATATTTTTGATATATTTTACTTGTCAGTCTGTTTGATCTTATACTTATTGATTATCAGTGCAGACTTCGTGTAGCTCATCATGTGTTCTGATCTTTCCTTTTGCCTTGGTGAATACTTGTTTAGTTCATGTATTCTCATTACTCTGTTTTTATCCATGTCTCATGTATGCCTCAAACGCAGTGTAGTATATCTCAGATTACACTTGTGCTACTGAATCCTTGGCTGCCATGATTGGTAGTACAACAAAATGTTTAGTAGAACTTTTTTTTATTTTTAAAGGTGTGAAAAGTGTTTCCATTTTCTCTTACACTTGGAGAAATGCCAGGTTTATCTGGAAGTGCGTTGTATGGTATTGTTCAGCCACTGTTATATTTTCCAGACCAAATACATACAACACCATAACACATACCAATGAATCCAGAAGTGAGCTTATAGGGAGAAAATTATTGTCACATTTTAAATTCATGTCATACTTAACTTTCTCCATTTGACTTATTATTGTCTAGTTGGAGCAGGCCTAAACATCTTTTACTGTACTGCAGACACAAATGTTTTTCATTTATCTTTCATTCGTGATGTATTTCATAAGGTGAATTATGTTGTACTGTGGCCTAGTGCCTGCTATTTCAGCAGATAGTTTTATCAAGTTAATCCTTGGCTGTTCCCAGCTGCCTCTAGGGTTTCATGTTTAGTCTTTCCCTATACTGTGACTTATCCAGCTTAGGAGCCCCAGCTGGTAGCTATGCTACTGCCAACATAGCTCTCGGGGTAGTAGGAACACGTAAGTTAGCATAAGTGACCAGATGCAGACACGTGGAGTGAGTAGCAGTTCATCTGAAATCTCCTGCCAACACTTTTCAGACATCAACTGGAATGTGCCAGTTGTCAGCCAGAGTTTATAAAGTTTGTCTTGAACTGGTAGTTGCGATGGCCAGAAGTGATATGTTCCTTATTTGTTGTTTCTGCAGCAGATGTTGAACAGACATTTTATGAGAACCATACTTGCACTTATTGATAGTTCCCATCTTTTTGCCCAACCTAAAATTATTTTTTGTGGCATCTCAATCTGTTGTGGCTTGTTGTGAGTGAATCAGACAATTATCATTTGTTCTCTTTTGTTGAGCTAGTAAAAGACATTCTTTTTCTGATCCCTTGCATGTTTTGTCTCCTACTTGTTCTTGCATCTGCGCTAATAAATGTTTTGGATTCTTCATATATTACACCTGCTATTGGTTTGAGGCACACTACCAGCCCCTTCATTGCCAGGAATATTGCAGTGAGGTGTATGTGTTCACTGTTTATTCATTTGAAATATACAATATTAAGGAATCCTTTCCTTTACTACTGCAATGCAGAAATTTATTTTCAATAAAATGTTATCTTTGCCTACCAGCTACTTGGAAGTGCAAGCAGCAAAGCAGCTAGTATAAAAACAAAGCTTTGTTTCTGTCTCTACAACAAGGATGAGTCTTGGGGAAAACCACAGCTATCACTGTGGTGGGCATGGGAATCATGACCAGGCTGGAGTCCTAAAGATGAACATTTGAACTAATAGATGCAAAGGAATTGTATGCTGTATTTTTTTCATATTAAAAAAAAGTGTACCTATTGGTCTGGAATAAACAGTGAAAAGACTTAAACTGACTTTTAACCCAAGAGTTTGGGATATGACTGCCACACTGTAGTGACAGCAATATTGTTAATGTTATTCCATAACTTAGTAAGAAATTGTTTTACAGTATATTTAAAAAGAACACAATTTATAGTGTTGTATGAAAGTTGATTGAGTATTCTTAAAGCATTCTACGTAAACTTTCATCCACAGCATGACAGAAAGGAAGGGATGTCTGCATTTGTGGAAAAACGTGCCCCAGTCTTCAAGGATTGTTAACATGTCAAGCTCACCATGCTGAAAAAGTTTATGCATTTATTGATAATAAAAAAAACCCACAAGACTTCTGCTAGCAAGATTATATATTTCATGCCTTTTCTGTGATGCACGTTAAGTGGGCAGGGAAAGATAAACACATTTTTCCTGGGGTGGGGGGTTTATGTATATTAAATTGATGTATGTTATACTCAAGGATGGATCTGTAGCTTCAATTTCCTGGGGTACAGATTATCTGTTTTACATTTGATGAAATCTGCACAAGATAATTCTGAGGTTGTTGTTGCTTTAATGAAAATTTATTCAGACTGTTGATGTACCTTACTTTTTTTTCTGTTGTGAAACATATATAGTATCATGTATAAATAGGTATTAATATATGCCCTATAATATATGATGTGACAAAACCAGAGGTTAAAATCAGAAAATTCTGAACAAGGGAATGAAAGAATCTGATACATAAGAAGTTATCAGTGATAAGTTTTAAAACTATTGTGCTGGTATATTTAATGAAGTATTAATGGTGCCCAGGAAAAAAACGTTATGTAGCTACCAATGTTTAATAGATAATAAAGTTGAAACAAAATTCAGTCTCAGAACTTGATATGTCTTGTTTGAGATCCATAATGTTTAAGCTGTAGGAAAGTGTAGTGTTAGAGACTTCATTCTACTAGGACCAGTTTCCTTACTCGCTGCCTTTGCCTTCCCTAATTCAATAGCAGAGACTAGTACCCATTTACAGCAGGGTAGACTGGAGCTTGACGCTACAAGTTTTTGATCCCGTAACTGTGCTGTGAAAGTAAAGTGCTCTAACCGCTTAAATGGATGCTTTGTATGATAAAAGTGCCTTAAAAATATACTAGCCCCTTGTTTTGGGGGGGGTGTCCTCTGAGACAGTCCCATGTAGGGGCTGACAGCCTCATAGTGTGAAACAAACTGCAGCAGAAACCACAGCTGCAAGAGTGCATGCAAACTTTGGTGCTGGCTTCCTGCAAGGGGACCAGCTGTAATGGTGGTTCTATGCTTCTTTGGAAGTGAAAAAGGAAATGATGATGATGGAAAAATGCAAGAAATGACACAGTGAACATATGAACAGCTAAAAATAATAGAGACTGTTTTGTCATAGACCTGTATGTACAGGAACATTAGTACACAGACCATTATCTAGCACACCACATAATGCTGGGCATATGGGGTGAGCAGGCATATGATGTGACATGATATAGAGAAAATGTACAGGGGAGAGCACAGAGATGATGACAAAGAGATTGACAGTCTAATGACAAGACATGGGTGAAAGTCGAGAACAAAACTGACGAGAGAAGCATGAGATTTGTGAAAGACATGATGGACCGTGCTGGCTGGCACAGCAGCTGGTAATGTTGTAACAGACTGTAACACTGAAATCACCAGTAATGACTGAAATATATAATAATTTATTCAGTTGAAATTATACAGTCTGAAACTCATCTCTTATATTTAACTGCCACAAGAGATGGAAACAGTTCAGATATAAATTAACAACAATGAACACAAAGTTTAAACAGACAAAATTTGTCCTCTCCACATTTAACATTTTTCATAATGATGTTTACTGACTATAACCTTCCATCATGCCCTGTCTTGCACAAATTTAGCTTTACACTTTCCTATTTACAAGAATATGGCAGCACAAATAAATGTATCACAAATCCTTTTCTACTGATAATAAGACTACTATGATAGAAAAATATTTCACGTAACACAGAATTGTGCCACTGTAAATAAAAGATGAAAATAACTTCCAACATCAATATTTTCAAACCATTAATTACTTGGACCTGGCCTGCTGTGAATGTGTACGTCTGCTTTATTATTTTTTTCTCCTGAATACAACATGAATCCTCATTCACCACACAATTATCCCATGTGGTTTCTAGGTTTCTCTGAGCAGATGAAGAAAGAATAGAAACACTGTCTCTCTCAGGCATGTCTAAGAGGCAGCTAATATGAGGCTGGCAATCTCATCACGTAAAACAATCTGCCACAGAAATAACCACTGCAGCAGCGCATAAAGCATAAGTTGCATTGGTGACCCTATGCTCCTGAAGCAGCATAAAAGGAGAATGATGAAATGATGATGATTCAATGTAAGAAAAAAGGTTTTTCAAGTGTGTCCTATCAGCTTCTTCTTCTCAATATCTGCATTTCATAATCTCAGAATCAAATGTCTGTGTAGTAACAAGTAAACAAAATAACTATTCAAACAGTGACCATTACATGCAGTTGCTTTCTATCTCATCACCTCTAAACATATTACAGAAAACATTCTCACTACAGACTTCATAGCACATAAAAGCTTTACAGAAAACAGAATATACTGACTGCCAACCTTGTAGCTCATTAAAAGTTTTACAGTACTCAGAATGTTCTGACATCAAATTTTGAAGCTCACAACATCAACACTCTGCCACAGATAGAAAATTCTCACTGCAAGCTTCATCACTACTCATTTCTGCACTTTATACCACAGATAAAAAACTCATACTGCAAGCTAGTAACTAGTCATATCTACTGTCATTACACGGGCAAAGACACTCTGGAATTGCCACGTAAACTAGTGTCTTTATGATAAATTATGAATCGCACACCAGTAATTCTGCTATAACTTTATGATTAATGCCCCGAACGGAAAAATTCTTTTTGGGATTTGAACAGCAACTACAAATACATGTAATTATGGCAGTGGGAAATCATTATCTTTGGTAATTGATGAGGAAATCAGGATTTTGTCTGAAAAATTGCACAACATTGAAATCCCACGAAAGTTATAAGTAGAAGAGTGAAAGTTGATGTGGACCTCTGAGAAGGAAAGGGTTAGATCTAGGCTGGGTTTATAAGCTCGCTCAGATTCAATTCTAGACTCTCAAAATTTCATAGCTGAAAAGACGTCCAGCGGACTGACGCATGCTTTTCAAAGCCACATAGCCACAGCCCATAGCTGAGAAAAGCAAAGCTGACCTGGTTGTGAACAGACTTGCATAAGTGATAAGCTCAGATCCATAATACTGTGTCTGAAGGGTATGTTAAACATATATTGGGTTACAAGTATTTTGGTGTTATGTAAATTGCTGTAATATTTAATATTAATGTTAGCATTGACTTTGAATTACCAGTTGATATCTTAATCTTGGTACTCTAAACCCTGTACTGATAAATGAAACTGGTTTCCAACTGAATATATAACCTGAACAATCCCGAAGAGCATGCCACAGCTTGAAGTCCTTGTCAGGACAGCGCAATACTAGCTGTTTGGCTTTTAAGGACTATCTTTATTCCATACAGACAACTCCATCAGTGCTCCGATCTCCTCCCTTAGATCACACAAGGAGGATCTCAGCACCGGTGAGAATTCCAATGTGTGTACAGGAATCACACATTTTATAAATATTTTTGTGGTGGGTAGGTTTCTAATTTTTAAATTTTGCCAGGGTAGCGGCCTAACAGGCCTACTCTTGACAATTTCCAGCTGCCGAGGGATTTTTAACGTGCGCAACTTGCACACGGGACGTCCTATTTTTTTGCCCTTATCTGAGAAGGCTAGACATCCTATCTCACTACCCAGGAGACCAGGGGGGAGTATGACATCATTAGGACCACTGGTTCTGAAAAACAAATGTCCATAAATTATATTCCCTCAACTTGGAGCAAACCCGGTACCTCTAGGGTTCGAGGCGGATGCCATACCTCTTAGCCACTCCGGCTTACTAGCTGTAAGAGCTTACAGTCCTTTTCAGGGCTCAGCTTTTAAATGTTGGATACCAAAGAGTTTGTCTTCTTCCTCTTCTGCTTTTTTCACTATTTCTTCGCTTCCTTAGTTTCCTTTGTTCAATTACAAATTTTGCTGATGTAATATCTTTAAAGGTTAACCACTTTTGGTATAACTTAGGACCAATCGGGAGTAATCAAGACAGAATTCAGAAACATTTGTAAATTATATCTATAGTCTAATGATGTATTTTATTGACTGTATGACGTACTTCTTTGATTGACATGACCACGGCCTCATGGACTATGTTGTCTAAATGAGGATTCTGATCAATAGTGGCCCGTCATCATCGGAGGATCGTCTTGGTGATAGGAAACAGATACCATAATCTGTGCATATGTTTCAGGTTCTTATCCGAGAGTCACAACAAAAGCTTCTGATAAGAAGCATAACAGACTGCAGTGTGTGATTCAAGGACCACCTCTGCATTCGCCGGATAGTAGCATTGTGGCTACCTGTCTAGGTGAATTAAGTATCTTGGACATCAACACCTGATGTATGACGAGAAGTGTCTGCAGTGAAAGGACCTGAATTAGATAAGTACTCATTACTTTGAAGAAACAAGATCCAGAAGTCACCAATTGCCCGAAATGATGAACAAAGACATTGACACCTTATAATTTTCCAACTTGTGATTTGTGTAAATACATATCTGCAATCTTTACCAAACTTCTGTTTTAATTATTAAAGTGTACAGATATATTTTTAAAATCACAGTTGATTGATTTTGTTTAAAGTGCAGTTCTATTCGAAAAATTTTTATTGTGTGGAAATTAAGAAAATTATTTAATATTTTTAATTGGTAGGGATAACTGATGAGCTGCATTTCACATCAGCTATTAATAGAGACAGCCTTAGAGCATAGGATAGGTTTAGCGAGAAGGTGACTTACTTCACAGCTCTCTCCTGCAGTTATCATCTAGAACTGTGCAGTTAACTACCTGACTTGTCTTTTGCCATCCTTACATCTTGTTCACCAGTTCTGGGAACTATATTATTTTCTATCCAACATCTATTTTGCCACACCTACGCAGTACATTCTAACTGAACACCCTTTAACTGTTATACCTACACAATGTCACAGATTAAAAATTCAAATAGCAACTAACTGCAGCCAAACATTACAACAGTTCTCTATTTCATACATTTTATCTATACACTTTCCATTAGAACCTTACAACTGAGTACGTCATGGAGTGGCACTAATAAATTCAGGCCAAGTCTGTAGACCACGCTACCATTATTTCTGTTCCCCTAAGCTGCTTTCAATGTTTTCTTACAAATAATCAGTGAAATCTTCGTAGCCCCCAGCTATTCCGTCTCCACCAGCACCAGTTGGTGGCCACATGTGAGAAGGACTGGCTGGCTCAGTCGAAGCACTGTCCTCTGGTTGATGTTCCAGAATACGTCGCTTCAGCAGCTTAATCTTCCTCAGTCTTTCCAGCCAGTTAGAGGCAAACACTTCAGGGCTGCCGACTGTTGCTGATAGCTGCTGACGCTCAAGTACCATTGATGCCAGCTGAAAAATGCACAAAAAAATTAACTGTCTAGTAACAAACTGCTTTAATGTTATCTATTCTCCAATTTCAGCACTTTTCCAGTAACAGTGTTGGTGTTAGATGGGGCACATTTGCTCTCCGTATATTCCATTCCATCCCAGGAGCCGCGTTAGCGCACTGGCTTCCTAGCTCGGTGGTTCATGGTTCAATCCCCAGTTGAAGTAGGATTTTTTTAGACGGCTCCGGGGTTGACCCAGCCTCATGAATTGGGTACCAGAGCAACTCTGGGAAAGTTAAGGCAGCCGGCGTGATGTTGACCACATCATCCCTTGTGTGCCGATGGTTAAGAAAATATGGGCCTAACACCATATTCCCAATATGCCTCAATGGGTGTGTAACGGGATCCTTGACCTTTTACCTATATTCCATCCCATGTAGTTCCTGTGGATCTCTGATGACATAAAGACAGTATAGCACTATTGCTTCCTCAATCATGTCATACAAGGTGACTAATATGAGCTTATGCTTGAGGCTTGTGACTTCATCGTGACAAATTTATTGCTACAGAAACATCACTGCAAAAGCATGAGAAAGCTCGGTGCAGGCTCCCTGGAAGGGGATCAACTGTAGTGGTGACTCCATGCTCCATTAACAGCAAAAAGGAAAATGAATATTCTATCTACCAGGAGAAGCAGCAAATATATGGTTTATATTCCCTGAACATCTACCAGGAGAAGCAGCAAATATATGGCCTATATTCTCTGAACATCTACCAGGAGAGGCAGCAAATATATGGCCTATATTCTCTGAACATCTACCAGGAGAGGCAGAAAATATATGGCCTATATTCTCTGAACATCTACCAGGAGAAGCAGTAAATATATGGCCTATATTCTCTGAACATCTACTAGGAGAAGCAGCAAATATATGGCCTATATTCTCTGAACAACTTCAAAAAGGGTTTATTATTGGCTCTAGAATTTATTTTAAAAAACATGCTTGCACATCTTCATGCCTCTCCATATTTACACCATTGTCATAACCTTAACTTCTGCATTTACTGAGACCTGCTGAGCGAAGTCAGATGTTCTTCTAGTCCTTGTCCTGTTGATTCTGAGCAGGAATGAAATCCGTGGGGAAACTTTCATTTACCGGTACTTGCACATCAGAAGATATATCAACATAGCATCACAGAAGAGAGATCTAGTCTTGATGACAGCTCTGGTTGCTGTGAAAAACAACTGAGAATATTCTACAGCTCTTATTTTAGCTAAAATGGTTTTTCTTACCTACTCCACCATCAGTAAGATAGCTCATTTTGAACACAAGGCCTGAGATAATCATTCTAGTTGTTTCTGATTCTCGACATGTTCCTCTGTTGTAGGGTCGAATTTAACTAGCATTTCAATTAGTCAAAGAAAGTTGCCGTTGTTTTCCTCAAAAAGCTTTGTATCTGATTCCAGAAATGCTAAATTATATTCAGCCAAATGCTGCACAATCTCAATCAAATGTCTGTTAAAGACTGCCAGTGATGTTTCTCCTTGTGTATCTTCTGTTGTGTGACCTTGTCTGCTGTGTTCATTACAGATAATCTCTTCTGACCTTCAGCCCATTTTTTCCAATTCGAAATATATTCATTCATTGCTTAGTGCTATCTTAATTTTTCATGAAGGTCTTTCCACTCATTACAGCCTATAAATAACCAAGCTCTTCAGTATCTGAAAACATAATTTGCAATCTTGAAGTGCTGGAAGGAAGGGAAAAGGAGCTGGACCGAATAGACTGAGGAGACAATAGACCAGTTTAACAACACATGTCGTTTACTGGAACCCACAAGAAAAGATAAGATTAGGAAAGCTAAATAGAATCTGAAGAAGAAGAGTGAAAGAAGCAAATGAGCTATCATGGGCAGAGCTGAAGAACACTGGCCAAAATACAAAAGTTATTACCCCATGTTCCACACGGAATGAAAATGCTGTATGAGCTGAATTTCAAAGTTTTACTCTGCTCTTTGTTTCCTCATAACACGTCTGTATTATTACAAGTAATACATCAAATACTTCATTCTAAATCTAGATTTCTATTTTATTTCTCTAATGTAATCTGTTCAAAGCCTGGTAGCATCATGCTCCGGCTGTAAATGGATACCTGACTCTACTCTAGAGCAGTCCCGTATTCTCTATGTGTGCTGTGCGTGCTGCGCACACCTATGCCCGAAGGAAAATAAAAATTTAATTTATTATTCTATAAAATATTTCTCTTCTAATGTTCTGCTTTCGGACCGCACGCACCAGGATAATGGATTTTCCCGCATAGAATCTACGAGTATAATCTAGTTTCAGTTTCCCCAGACGCTTTTTATAGTGCAGTTTTTATTGGTTGGTAGCAATCGCCCGAAGTTTCTCGGGTAATTCCGTCACAATGCGTGCGGCACCTTTCGGATTCACGTCTGAACACTGGTTTGATTGGATCGGGGTCATGGCCAGATACGTAAATACAATGCGAACATGCGTGCAGTGGTCCTGCAGCTCTCGAGTTGTAAAAATCGGTTGTGTCCGTCCAGTGTTTTTTGTGAATAATTTGTTAGTTGCCGGGAATGCAGATTATTACAGCGACAGTGAGTTTCAAGTTGTAAGTTAATTAGTATTTCGGAGATAGTTGACATATACCCCTAATAACTATCGTTGCGTAATTGAATATAGTTGGTTTTTAAATTAAAAGGGGAAGAAGTTAAATAGTAGGCGTACATATTCATTTTAAGTAGCAGCACGCCTAGCTCGCATTACCAGGATACGCCACTGCTCTAGAGTTAGGGGAGGCAAAAGCAGCGAGGAAGGGAACTGGTCGCCCCACCTCACAAAGGTGGACCAAATACAGTGATCTCCAACACTTCACTCCCCTACTGCAGTATCTGCTACCGGACTAACTTACCCATTCATCTGATCACTGGGCATTGTTATACTGTCTACTGTACTTACATTACAGTGAACAGCAATCTGTCTGACCAGCAGGGGGAGGTTTGAATCTGATATAATCTTAGTATGAGTATGCCCCAAGATGTCAGCAATGTCTGTGAATTTGAAAACATGGTCGGTGAAACAAAACTCAAGCACAGCCTGAGAAATACACTCCACAACAAAATTTATATAATGTGTTATGGCTATTTCTAAATAAGAAAATTTAACATAATTACAGTGAAGGCAAATATTGCAACCAACAAAGGCATGTGATAATTCTGTTGTCACTCATTTTGCCATTTTCATAACAATTGAAAAGTGCTAATAATAACAGAGATAATGTTGCAATTTTGCTATTACATTTAGATTTTTCACAAAATGCCAAATTGTATTTAAAACATACAGATACAGTTTATTAGAGTGCATTTATGAATAGATGGCACATTATGAAGTCCCCCTGAAGATCAATAACCTAGTAAAGGAAACATGTGAAGACATGCCCTGCCAGAATTTGTCATGAATAACAGCTTACACAACCATTTGAGATAAAGAGCTGGAGTGTGGCGAGGATGCCTCTTGTTACCTGTTCTCTTCTTACAGGCTATAATGATGACAAGAACCAGATTCAGCTAGTGAAACAGATGATAAGGCGATGGATAGGACACACATTGACAAAATTTGTTGATAGCTTTACAAGGTAGTCCTTGTTCTGAAAACCTCAATGTAAGAGTGGTAGAGGAAGACTGAAACAACTAGAAACAGAAATGAAAGGGTTAAAGAAGACGCAGAAAGTTCTTGAGTGGATGGCACAGGACAGGACGACCTTAAACATTTGTTGAAGGCCTATGCTCCTTAGGGAGATGAAGGGAAATGAATGAATTTATAAACGAAAGAGATTTATAGCTTTGCTCTCTAGAATGTTCCAATTGTACTGAGGCAATACTGCGTTTTGTAGTTCTAGAACATCTAACAATGTATGGAAATGTACAGATGTTGATGCAGTTACAGCAGATTGGTACTGCCCTTCTTACACACTCTGAGCACTGCATACTAATGTGACTACTGGCATCAAAGCACAGGTAGTGTCACCATTTCTTCACTTGTCTGGAAACTGCAAGAAGATGGACCTGTTTATATAAATAGGAGTGTGGCCAGCTGATTAAAGACATTTGTGCAGCAACGATGTATTAATAAAAATGTGTGTTTCATTGGATTCTCAATCAATCTTAATATGCCAGGAACAGGCTGCATCATACTTTTGTTTTCATTAAAGAAATGGGATGACTGTGGAACAACATAAGTTAAGCTTAATTTGCCTCTGCTCATCCACCATCTCGGCAAAGAATCTACCCTGTTCAACCAAATTTTCAGTTATCATTAGGTGTTCAGTGTAATATTGTTGTCCCCTTTTGTGTTGCATTTACATGAGAGTATTATTTATAATTCCATTGTATCTGGAGTGATCTATTTACACAACTATTTGTTGTTTGTTTCATTCCTTGAACATGTATCATCATCTTCATTTTCCTTTGTGCTTCTTATGGAGCATGCAGCCACTATCATAGCGGGTCCAAGTCTGCACCAAGTAGTCACATGCTCCTCTCCAGCAGTGGTCATTTCTATGGCAATTTATTGTACACAATGAAGCTGTCAGCCCCAGGGACAACCTCATATTAATTGCCTCGGGGTGCAGTAGTCCGGTCTATTCTTTCTTTGTCTCTTCAGAGACCCCCAGCATCTACACAGGGCTTGAATATGAACGGTACATTCATGTTATTGTTTTGAACTTCCATTTACTGATATTTATGAAACATCCTGATTTGCAATATTCCTTAAATAATATGTAAACCAGGTATGGCAAAATATGACACACTTTTCCTTTCTCCTGGCAATTAAAAAAAAAAAGGTAAAGGATGCCGTTATTTGCCCATGAAGGCATATTAGGAATATGGTGTTAGGCCCATATTTTCTTGACCCTCGGCACACTAGGGGTGATGTGGTCAGCATTACGCCGGCCGCTTTCACCTTCCCAGAGTTGTTCTGGTACCCAATTCAGGGAATTACTGTTGTCTTTTTCCTTATTTGACCTCAGTGTGTTACTTGTCTTGTTTTTCTACTACTTTATTTCTCACAAGTGTCTTCAACATACCAATATATGTTTATTACTAACTTGACTGTCCTCTTGTTTCTAATTCCTGTGATTGCCATGTTAGAACTGATGTTCATAAGATCTTTCTGGTTATGTTAAACTCGTTGTCTATTTCTCTGTATTCTTCATTTTTCTAGCTCAGCAACAGATGTACACAAATCTCACACTACATAGTAATTTGTAACAATTATAAATAACTCATTCTTTTGCCAAAAAAATGTACATGATACATTTTTTTCCCCTTATGAAATTAGAATAGGTAAATTGTAAAACACCACTTATTACAAATGAGACAATGTTTAAACAATTTCAATTCACAGGTCTGTGCAACATATACTGGAATGCCTATCAGGCAGTCATTGGAAAAGATAGTAGGAGGTGGGGAGTGGGGGAGCTGATGATTTACCAATAAACTGCACACACACCACACAAAGTAAGGCAATTTAAGAACATTTCTTTACCTATAATATGAGTAAGGAAAAGTTCTATCAGCTTAAACTGAAAGATGTCTCACTAACCAAAGCAAAAGTATATTATAATAACAAATGCACCGTAAGAGTATAATTCTAGTACAATCACGTGTGAAGTGAACTTAATAATCTCGAGTCTATGTAACTAATTTGTAAACCACAAAAGTCAAGTGGAAAGCTTTGTTAGTTGCCCATTACGGCATGCCTGAGTAAGCAGTAGTAGCCTGGATCTTTTTTTGCTTCCTTAGAGACCTTTGGAAACTGCATGGGGCGGCAAGTAAGAATACAAAGTGAATAGTTATGGGCAAGTAAGAATACAAAGTGAATAGTTATGGGCAAGTAAGAATACAAAGTGAATAGTTATGGGCAAGTAAGAATACGTGAATAGTTACGGGCAAGTAAGAATACAAAGTGAATAGTTACGGGCAAGTAAGAATACAAAGTGAATAGTTATGGGCAAGTAAGAATATAAAGTGAATAGCTACGGGCAAGTAAGAATACAAAGTGAATAGTTATGGGCAAGTAAGAATACAAAGTGAATAGTTATGGGCAAGTAAGAATACAAAGTGAATAGTTATGGGCAAGTAAGAATACAAAGTGAATAGTTATGGGCAAGTAAGAATGCAAAGTGAATAGTTATGGGCAAGTAAGAATACAAAGTGAATAGTTATGGGCAAGTAAGAATGCAAAGTGAATAGTTATGGGCAAGTAAGAATGCAAAGTGAATAGTTATGGGCAAGTAAGAATACAAAGTGAATAGTTATGGGCAAGTAAGAATACAAAGTGAATAGTTATGGGCAAGTAAGAATACAAAGTGAATAGTTATGGGCAAGTAAGAATACAAAGTGAATAGTTATGGGCAAGTAAGAATATGTGAATAGTTACGGGCAAGTAAGAATACAAAGTGAATAGTTACAGGCAAGTAAGAATACAAAGTGAATAGTTATGGGCAAGTAAGAATACGTGAATAGTTACGGGCAAGTAAGAATACAAAGTGAATAGTTACGGGCAAGTAAGAATACAAAGTGAATAGTTATGGGCAAGTAAGAATACGTGAATAGTTACGGGCAAGTAAGAATACGTGAATAGTTACGGGCAAGTAAGAATACAAAGTGAATAGTTACGGGCAAGTAAGAATACAAAGTGAATAGTTATGGGCAAGTAAGAATACAAAGTGAATAGTTATGGGCAAGTAAGAATACAAAATGAATAGTTATGGGCAAGTAAGAATACAAAGTGAATAGTTACGGGCAAGTAAGAATACAAAGTGAATAGTTACGGGCAAGTAAGAATACAAAGTGAATAGTTACGGGCAAGTAAGAATACAAAGTGAATAGTTACGGGCAAGTAAGAATACAAAGTGAATAGTTACGGGCAAGTAAGAATACAAAGTGAATAGTTACAGGCAAGTAAGAATACAAAGTGAATAGTTATGGGCAAGTAAGAATACGTGAATAGTTATGGGCAAGTAAGAATACAAAGTGAATAGTTACGGGCAAGTAAGAATACAAAGTGAATAGTTACGGGCAAGTAAGAATACAAAGTGAATAGTTACGGGCAAGTAAGAATACAAAGTGAATAGTTATGGGCAAGTAAGAATACAAAGTGAATAGTTATGGGCAAGTAAGAATACAAAGTGAATAGTTATGGGCAAGTAAGAATACAAAGTGAATAGTTGTGTATTCAGCCAAATTTTATTCACATTAACTTTCCTCACAAGAATGCAGAACAATGACATATTTTCCCCACAGTCAGGTATTTGTCACATATTAACAGTGACTGGGAGAAGATCGGCTACCACGACAAGAATGGGAAACTAAGAGCCAGGGATCCAGACCTCCAGGGTGACCCAGAGTCAGCTGGGAGGACAACATTAAACAATCTTTGAAGGACCGAGGACTAGAATGGAACCAGGCCAGGAGGAAGTCAGCCGATAAGATAGTATGGTGCTCTCTCTTTCAAACCTCTACACCTCACAGTAGAAGAGAACGACTAAGTAAGTAA
The DNA here is from genome assembly GCA_024509875.1 of Oreohelix idahoensis. NCBI lineage: Eukaryota > Metazoa > Mollusca > Gastropoda > Stylommatophora > Oreohelicidae > Oreohelix > Oreohelix idahoensis. Next base: position 275,851 of record JAMPIV010006495.1, on the reverse strand, counting down.
GTATTAACAGTGAATATTTGCCTTCAATAACAAAACTAGGTCCTTGCAAACAGAACCACTGTGTGGCAGCTTCTTGAACTTCCAGGTCTGGAATATGAGACCACTTAAGTTTTTCTTTAGAGTACTGAAAAGATGAAAGTTATGTGATACAAAGCCCTGGCTATAAGGTGGACGTTTGTGACATTTCCATCAAAATTGCTGCCATTAGGCTATTGCCTATCAAGCTGTGTTGCATCTTGCTTTGTCCTGCAAAAGCAAAACACATCTGGAGAGAAGTCTGGCTCGCTTTCTGCATATGTAAGCATCACTTAGTTGTACAGTATATCTCAGCAGCGACAGTTACCCATGTTCCACTGACTGAAAAGCAGCATTTCCTGAGAGTTCCATAACATGACAGCCATCCCTTTACCAGCAGACACTGACATTTTAAACATTCTTGGCGTTCATGACTCACAATGCTTCTATTCCATGACAGCTTTCTTTGATTCTGTGTAAAGTGGTGCACCCAGGTTTAGACACTTGTGATGATGCGATCAGGGAATTCATTTCCCCTCCTCCACAAATTACTTCAGAGTCAAAAGGGCATGTTTTCATTTTGTTTGTGAACATCTTCAGCACCCAGTAAGCACAACCTTTCCAGTAGTGCAGCTCACTGTAAACAATGCCTTACACTGCACCGTATCCAGTGCCTAAATAGGAGGGAAAGTAACATAAAGTCATTCTTCTGTTGTTATGAATCATTTTATCAATTTGTGCCGCACTGCATTCCATTTTTAAGGTGATTGGCCAGCAACTCCTTTGATTTATCATGAACTTTGACTCTCCCTTCAGCAAAAGCGCTGTATTCACCACTCTGTGATTCAGGGACTTCATTACATTGTCATTATACACTGAAACAAGATGCCGATGAATTTCAACTGCAGATGCATGTTTTGTCCACAAGAAATCATATAACACTACAAACCTTTTCAAGAGTGTCTGATAAATCAACAGTTTTCATTGCTTTAAGTGAGCGGCCATAATGATCGTGTGCCTCCAAAGTACTTGTCTGTTAGAAAACCTCTGAGCTCATATGATGATGCACCGACTGTTGCTGTCCTTTAAGTAGGACTACTGAGCTTGTTGCTCTTTTGCAGCTAATGCCAAGTTGAAGGATCCTTGGTATTCTCTACAGTGTAGATATAGGCTTGTCTGCCTTTCCAAAACTTGATGAGTTGTTGATGAGTTGGAGTCATCAGCACCAGTTTCTTTCCCGGGTATTCTTTCCTGGCTTGACAAGCATTTAAATGATCCTCACATCTGGTTTAAAGGTAGGTAGGGGTATGGCACTTTGCATTTCTCACTGCCCAAATACGCCAGGCTAAAGTACTGTCCTCTGGTCTTGGGTTCTCACAATGAATTATCATGTCCTGCACACAGCCACTTCCCAGCCCTCCTTGCCTATCATCTAGCCATTGTCAGATTATCTAGCAAGCAGTATAAAAAGTAAAAGATGGCGTTAGGTTTTGGGTTCAAGTGGTTTCAAGAAGAGACATGGTCCGCAACCAGACGATACGTCAAGGCCTAAAATGCCACCCCCTGCAGATCCAAGTAGAACAGTCCCAATTAAGATGGTTTGGCCATGTCTGCAGAATGGGAGAAGATCGGCTTCCACGACAGGCATGGGAAACAAAGAGCCAGGGATCCAGACCCCCAGGATGACCCAGAGTCCACTGGGAGGACAACATTAGACAATCTTTGAAGGACCGAGGACTAGAATGGAACCAGGCCAGGAGGAAGACAGCCGATAGGATAGTCTGGCGCTCTCTCTTCCAAACCTCTACACCTCACGGTAGAAGGGGAACTACTAAGTAAGTGGTTTCCCCAAAGCTTAGTGTGCAACGCTGGGTTCTTAACATATTTCATCACAGGGGAAATCATGATGCTGGATCACTCAGGTCTGACTACTCGATCCTTGTTTCCAGAATGCACCATGTGGAGGTGATTCAGGGTCTTGGTCTAACCCTGAAACTCCTACAAGAGCAATGTGAATCCCTTTGCATTTCATGCACAAACTGTAGAACTGTCTTTCTTCTTTCAAACATCCACCTTGAATTCATACATACTGATTTGACTTACGCAGAAATGTATGATGTATGTCTCTAGCAGATGGTGCATGCACAATTACAATTCCTTGTTGCAAGAAACAAAATGCCACAAAACATTTGACATGTAGCACTGATTAAATGTGGCAATGCTCATGCACATTAAATGAGCAGGGATATATTATCAGAATTACTAAACATGGTGAAAATTACGGCTATTTATTTCTGTAATGTAACACACATTTCTTTTTTTTTTAAACTTTTTCTTTCCTGATCTTCAGTAAGCATAGTCTGTTTCTTCTCTACAAAAACTACATCAATAATTTATTACTTGTTTTCTAAAGAATTACTTTATCATTATGTCATATTTTAACCCTCTAAAAGACTTTAGTCTATTAGGTAGATTAGTCAGCCATGGGTTTGCATTCTAAAATGTCTCCCAATTAAATACAGTTTATCAGCCAGCAACTGTTATGCACTCTATACCCACAAACTATATCAGTAAGTCATAGTTTTTACTTTCTATCAGGCTGCCTGTATTTAAGTGTATCAGTAAGTTCTAGATTTGAACTCTGTAGTAAAAGGTCTTCTGCAACAAAGTCATAGGTTTGTATTTTAAAAGGTCTCCTTCTAATTAAACACTGTACATCAGCCAGCAACTGTTATGCACTAAGTATATAGGTCTTCTGCCCACAAACTATATTACTAAGTCTCAGTTTTTAATTTCTAAAAGGCTGCCTGAATTTAAGTGATTCAGTAAGTTATAGATCTGAACTCTGTAGTAAAAGGTCTTCTGCATATTGAATGCATAACAAAGTCATAGGTTTGCATTCTAACACTGGTATGGGGCCATTTATCTGGCATGCTGGAGTCTTGAGGGTCGATGGATAAGGGGTGTTTCTGGAATTCGAGCAGTCAGGCCTAAAATGCACACACACACACAACGAAATACAGGAAAATAATAAATATTTATTAACTGAGATGATTCATAGAAATACATGGCATCATCATCAGAGGATGAAAGTAGAAAGTGTGCTTTGGTTCTGGATGAATGGTGTCATATCTGAAGAAAAATCGAGCTTCTTGACAAAAAAAATTTATTTTTCCTCGCTTGCTCAAGTGTCCCCTTGCCCTTAACGCCCAGGGCATTCGTCCTGCCCTAAGGCCAGCCACCTGCCCTAAGGCCAACCACTCTGCCCTAAGGCCAGACCTGGCTATGGTATATGTGAATAGGGCCGAAAAAAAAACACACTAATAATGTGAGCAAAAATCATGAGAATGTAAGCCTTCACCATCGACCAGTTTGAAAGCAGTGGCACATCAGTGGCACCACCATTAAAAGACACAAAATAAGATAAAAGCCAGAGGAATTACTTGGCATGCCTGTTAAATATTATACTTTGTCCATTTCCAGTTTTCAGAAAGTTCCGGATATCGGGTAGCAGAATAAATAGTCCCATACCTTTAATTCTTCTTCTGTCTACTAACTACAACAGGAAGTAACACACACTAGCATTTTAAAAGAAGCCAACACAAAATAAAGTAAGCTACATCACTATGGGTTATCTACACTCAAGCAGGTTGTACTGTTAATACTGTTTGCACTCAGATAACTGAGGTTAGAAATGTTTATTTTTATGTCAAATAATAATAATAATAACAGTGACAATACAAAAGCTTGATATTCAAGGTGTACTAATGGGGTATTCTTGATTTCAATATTTGCTAGACTGACCTAAAATGTGAATATATCTGATTTCAATATTTATTAATTAGACTAAAATGTTTGGTTTGGTTTGGTTTAAGGACTATCTTCATTGCACACGGACAACTCCATCAGTGCTCTGATCTCCTCCCTTAGATCACACAAGGAGGATATCAGCACAGTGCACGAACTCCGTAGCACCGGCGAGAATCCCAATGTGTGTATATAGGAATCACACATTCTATAAACATTTTTGTTGTGGGTAGGTTTCTAATTTTTAAATTTTGCCATGGCAACGACCTGATAGGCCTACTCTTTACGATTTCCAACTGCCGTGGGATTTTTTAACATCTAGAACTCGAGGCGGACGCCATACCTCTTAGCCACCCCGGCCCCCCAGACTAGAAATTTTAACTAAAATGTTAATAATCTGATTTCAATATTTGTTAATTAGACTAAAATTTGAATATATCTGATTACAATATTTCTTAATAACTCCACCTAGGCTGGTCCCAAGCCCGGCTGAAAAAGGAGGAGGGTGGCCTGCATGGAGGCCGTAAGGAGGCAGCCCCTCCACCATGCAAAGGCACAACAGGCCAATCACCTGTTTGCTTTAAAACATGATTACGCGAACTACAAGAGAGAAAACCGGACTGATTCTAAAGGCGACGAACTGGAACGGACTACGGACTACGAATTATGGAACCTGGAACACAAGAAGTATAAATGGGAAAGAAGAGGAGCTGGTGGAAGAGATGAGGAAAGCAAAATTAGAAATCCTGGCTATAACAGAAACAAAGAAAAAGGGACAAGGAGTCATGGATCTCGATGGCAACACGCTGCTCTACAGTGGTGTACCCACATCTGAAAGAGCTAAAGGAGGCATGGGTTGCATTGTGGCCAACAACCAGAAAGATAGTATCAAGGGATGGAACTTTGTCTCGAAGCGCATTATGGTTGTAAAACTAAAAGAAGGAGAAACCATAGTCAGCCTGGTCATAGTGTATGGGCCAAATGAGGATGAGAGAGCAGAGGTCAAGGAGGAATTCTTCGAGCTGCTTCAAAGGACAGTGGATGACTGCCTAGATGAAGTTATCATGCTCGGAGATTTCAATGCCAGAGTTGGAAATGACCATACTAGATGGGGTGGAGTTATCGGAAGATATGGAGAAGATACTCTCAATGACAATGCAAAGCGACTCCTTAGATTCTGCAGTGAGCAGAATCTGATTATTACAAAAACAAAGTTCCCCCTTAAGCGCATACATGCATACACTAGATGTGAACCAACAAAGAATGAGAAGTCAGTGATCGACTATGCCATTGTTAGGAGGAGCTCATTCAAATATGTCCAGGATGTTAGAGTCTGGAGGGGGCCAGAGATTGGAAGTGATCACTACCTGCTTACAATCAAAAGAACAACTGAAAGAGTTGCTCAGCCTAGGAACTGCCCAACATCACGCAAGAAACCAAGAAATCAAACGAGAGAAATGAGCATTAAGACCTACAAGCTGAGAGAGCCAGAAATTAAGACCAGATATCAGGGGCTTATTGCTACAGCGGTGAGAAACACAGAAGAACAATCTGATGACTTGGAAACCCTCTGGCTTAAATTCAAGGACATCATAAAGACAGCTGCTGCAGAAGCATGTGGTGAAGTCCGACTTGGGAACAAGAGAAAGAGGACACCTTGGTGGACAGAGGAAGTCAAAGAGAAAATAAGAGAGAAGAAAATGGCATGGAAACAATACTTAGGAGCTAAAAACACAGCAGGACAAATAGAGAAATATAGAGAATATGTGATACTTAGAACAGAAGCAAAGAACAAGGTGCTAACAGCAAAACAGAAGTCCTGGGAAGAATTTGGCGAAAAGCTAGAAAAAGATGCGCAAGAAAACCAGAAATTGTTCTATAAGACCCTAAAGAACATGAGGAAGGAAAAACAATGCCCTCCAAATTTATAAAGAACAAATGAGGCAAATTGCTTACTGCCCCAAAGGAAGTAATGGAAAGATGGAAAGAATATTTCTCAGAACTCCTTGATGGTGAGCAAGGTCAAGCATCAGAAATGATAACCACTAGCACAGAAGAGGAAACCAATGGTGATGAAGATGACATAAAGATGGAAGAACTGAAGGCAGCACTGGAGAAAATCAAGATGGGCAAAGCAGCAGGGCATGATGGTATAACACCAGAAATGGTTAAGTACATGGGAGCATCAGGCGACCTATTACTCTTAAGGGTCCTACAGGCAGCGTGGTGCAACAAGACCATACCAAAGGATTGGGAGATTGCTATCATAACACCAATTTTCAAAAAGGGTGACAATCGACAATGTGGAAACCATAGAGGCATATCCCTTCTCAGTGTCCCTGGTAAAATCTACTCTAGAATCCTAGAGCAGAGACTCTGACGCCTAGCTGAGCCACAATTGGATGAGGTCCAGTGCGGATTCCGAGCAAACTGAAGTACTCAAGACCTAATCTTCACACTCAGACAGCTGAGTGAAAAGGCCCTTGAGTATAAGAGTGAGATCCATCTTTGTTTCATAGATCTGGAAAAGGCGTTTGACAGGGTCCCCTGGAGCAAACGTTGGGACTGTTTGGCAAGGAAGAACATTCCAGCACCTCTGATTCATGCTATACAGAGCTTCTACAAGTCTTGCAGAAATTATGTGAGGACAGCAAATCATAAGTCAGAAGAGTTCAGGACCACCACTGGTGTAAGACAAGGTGATATCCTGTCACCTTATCTTTTCATACTCCTCATGGACGATGTTATCAAGGCATGTAAGGAGAGAACAAGAAAGTATTCAGTGGGGTACTGGAAGATGAGACAGATATGTAATTCAGAGCTTGCATTTGCTGATGATGTTGCCCTGATTGCTAAATCAGAGGCACATCTCCAATCCAACCTGCAAGTCTGGAAGGAAGAGCTGGAGAAGAGAGGGATGGTCATAAGCAGCTCTAAAACAAAATCCATGGTGATATCACGAGAAGAAAGAAGACATCAGATTAAGCTGGGAGAACAGGTCCTGGAGCAGGTCTTTAAATATCTCGGAGCTATTATAGACCTAAAGGGAGGCATCAAAGAAGAGTTGGCCACTCGAAAAGCAGCGGCTGGAAGACTTTTTCAGGCCATAAATCGAGGATTCCTCAGCAAGAGAGAGGTTGGTAAGAAAACGAAGATGGCTGTATACCGCTCCACCTATGTCCCAGTCTTGACATATGGATGCGAGTCATGGGCAATGACTACAACCCACAAAAGCTAGATCCAAACCTCAGAAATGAGGTATCTGAGGAAGGTGGTTGAAGTAACAAGAAGAGACATGGTACGCAACCAGACGATACGTCAAGGCCTAAAATCCCACCCCCTGCAGACCCAAGTAGAACAGTCCCAACTAAGATGGTTTGGCCATGTCTGCAGAATGGGAGAAGATCGGCTACCACGACAAGCATGGGAAACAAAGAGCCAGGGATCCAGACCCCCCAGGATGACCCAGAGTCCGCTGGGAGGACAACATTAGACAATCTTTGATGGACCGAGGACTAGAATGGAACCAGGCCAGGAGGAAGACAGCTGATAGGATAGTCTGGCGCTCTCTCTTCCAAACCTCTACACCTCACGGTAGAAGGGGAACGACTAAGTAAAAGGATCCTGTTACACGCCCATTGAGGCATATTGGGAATATGGTGCTAAGCCCATATTTTCTTGACCATTGGCACACTAGGGGATTTCAGTATTTGTTAGACTGATCTAAAATGTGAATATATCTGATTTCAATATTTGTTAGACTAATCTAAGATGTGAATATAGGAGTTATAGCAACAGAAAGCAGGAGGTTGTGACATAGAAAAACAAAAAAATTGTGGTGAGTATTTCCTGGTTACCGCGTAAACTGTTAATGCAAGGTGGAAGATCTAATCAACTGAATGATTATATGTATCATCATCATCATTTCCCTTTTTGTTTCCTGCAGAGCAAGAAGTTACCACTGCAGCTTGCTTCCTAGCAAGAAGTTACCAAGAAGTTACCACTGCAGCTTGCCTCCTAGCAAAAAGTTACCACTGCAGCTTGCCTCCTAGCAAGAAGTTACCACTGCAGCTTGCTTCCTAGCAAGAAGTTACCAAAAAGTTACCACTGCAGCTTGCCTCCTAGCAAGAAGTTACCACTGCAGCTTGCCTCCTAGCAAGAAGCCAGTATTCACGTGCTCTGCCAGCAGTGGTTTCTGCAGTTGCTTGAGGGTGTAGTAGTCCTATTCTTTCCATCTCCTGAGAGACCCCAGAGAACTCTACAGGGCATTCGTATTATGTGCTAACTATATGTATTATGTGCTACTATATATATTATGTGCTAACTATATGTATTATGTGCTAACTATATGTATTATGTGCTAACTATATGGATTATGTGCTAATTATATGTGTTATATGTATTATGTGCTAACTACTGTATATGTATTATGTGCCAACTACATGTTAATTGCTAATCAGAATCGGCCTCATTGCACTCCAGGCAAACCCATAGGTGCTCTGTCTCCCTCAGCAAACGCTGAAGAGTATGAATGCTAATTGTACCTGTAGCACACTGGTGTGTTATGTGCTAACTATATGTATTATTTGCTAACTATATGTGTTATGTGCTAACTATATGTGTTATGTGCTAACTATATGTATTATGGGCTAACTATATGTATTTTATGCTAACTATATGTATTTGTTATGTGCTAATTATATGTATTATGTGCTAACTATATGTATTATGTGCTACTTATATGTGTTATGTGCAAACTAAATGTATTATGTGCTATATTCTCAAATAATCTTCACAATAACACAGAATAAACTGTCAGTAATACACTACACTGTTTGAAACACTCCACTGCAAACATAAAATGATTATCTACCCTTATACTTCCAGATACTGTTTAAATAAAAAGGTAAAAAAGAAAAGCAAGCACTATGAAACAAAATAAAGTTTATACTGCTCATCATCCGCAAACAAATATTAAAGGTGAAAGGAATAGCCTGTTGCCTGGAGTAGTGATCAACATCTTACCCTTCATTGTCCCCAAACCTAAACACAAGAAAGGAAAACTGTTAAAACTTCCTCTTTAATGTGATACTAAATTTACTCGTAATCTGTCACATGTGAGAATTGCTTTGGTTTTTTTTTCAACCAGAAGACACCAAATATATATATATAAATAATGTGATACTAAATTTACTCGTAATCTGTCACATGTGAGAATTGCTTTGGTTTTTTTTTCAACCAGAAGACACTGTGTGTGTATATATATATAGTTTACAACATCACAGTTTTTTTTTAAAAATACTGAAAACAAGGAAAGTGCCCAAATAAAATAAAAAAAGCACAGGTTAAAATAAAAGAGGACAAGATTTATTATATTTATGAAAGTCACCCGTCCAGGAGAGACGAAAAAAACCCCGATGCACTGGACAAGATTACAAATGGGGAGTAACTCACTGAACATTCAAAAAGAGTCCAAATAATATCTACATTTTTAAAAAAATTTAATTTAAAAATGCTGGTCACAACAGATAGCAAATTTAATGTTATCCATATTTAACTTTCAATGAAAAGAAATCAAGAATTAAAATGCATACATTTACAACTGCCAATTTTGAAACTTTAATTCAGTTTTGAAAAATTACAGATGAGCATGGGAAACCACATCAAGCAGAATAAAGCCAGCAGTAGCTTGGCTGCTGCAATTGTTTACGGGGAAATAAAAGGATATAGCTGGCATATAAATAGAGATTAAAGTTAACAAGTATATAAAATACTTCTTTGAAATGAGTCAACAATATGGTGGTACAGTTTAAAAAATCAAGTTAACAAATTTTAAGCTAACAAAACAAAAAATCAAGTAAAAAAATTAGCTTCACTTAGACAAAGCAATGCAAAATATATATTTTTTTCTTGTTCCATAATTCTTACATATGCTTAATTTATTTGTTGTTTTAATTTAACAGCTATTAAGTCATGACTGACAACTGTGCATTAAGGATATTCAAATTAAAAAGCAGCAACTTGCAAATCAATAAAGAGCCAGGAGTAAACAAAATAACTCACAAACAGTGTAATCTTAACTCATAAACTAACAAAACTAATGATAACGTTTCTGACTGTGGTGAGAAGGACCGTACTGTCAAGGGATTCAGGTGCCTGCTATCTGTGACTAAAGTACTCACCTTCCTTGGTGATGAGTGTGACAGCATTACTTTCGTAGTCTAACGGTCGAATTACAATGCTGACAAAATTGAACTGTCCCTGCAAAGTAGTTGGTAACTTTGATCACGACACATCCACAAAATCTGCTTTGACATTGCTGTCTGCTGAACAAGTTTTTGTAGCTTAAAGTAGCAAATATGAGTAATTGTTTTCAAACATATCATCAGTACCCTTCAGCTCCCCAAAGAGCATAGGCCTTCAACAAACTTAGACCAAGTCCTCCATGCCATCAGCTGTTGGTCTTTGCACATCTTCCTCAAAGGTTGTCACAAAGTGGATTTAAGTTTTAGAGTTTGTCTGAGTGTAAAGACAAGACACTAATATGAGAAAAGTCTGAGAAGATAGATTTTAGATGAGAATGACAGTGAATGTGGAAAGATGAGACTTACAGCTTCGAGGGTGATAACCGAGATTGACTCTCCCTCACCACTTATGACTATTTAAGAGCTAAAGACTCACCACCTCTGACTACCAATAAAGGAGATAAGGTTTCACTAACGTTCCACAGACACAACTATACAGACAAATATATACCTTGTATGTACAGTATAGTTATAAAGAAAGAGACTGATCCAGACTACAGTTTATTTACACCATAAAATAAATTACATATCAAAATAAATAACGTGCGTGGTCGCACACCTGAAACAGAACCCAAAACCATTAAAATGACACACCAATTGTAAACACACAATGTCACCCTCCCCTTCAACATGCAGGGAAGAAAGTTAAGGGTTAAACAAAAGAATTTACTCGGTGGGGTCTCTAACTTTAGAGCCACCACTCCTAACTATCTTATTATTAATTATTACTCTAACACCACTGTCTGACGGCAGATGTATCTACCTGCCTACACAAAATCTTAAGGAACTTTCTAAAGTCCTACACTGCAAATCACAACCACTGATCCACTAACGGACATCTTCAGTGCAACCTCAGAGGCTGTCCTCTGCTCTGACTATCTAACTTCCTAAATTCTGTCTCTCCTGTTTCTGTTCTGACTATCTGCCTCTATAACTTGTCTCTCCTCTCTAAAGCATTCGGAAGGAATGTTGACCCTATCTCCTCCCACGAATATTGCTGTTTTGATGACTTGGGCTTTTAGACTTAAGTACTTGACTCGGAATGTAGCTACTTCACTGCTGATGAAACTTAATTTAAATGCCCTGTTACCCCTCTTTGGGTTTAGGCCAACGACATTATTATAGTCGTGTTTACCCAACAGCACCAGGCAATGCACCTTGTTTTTGGTGTGTTAATACGAGTTTAGAGCTCCGGATTTTTAAGAAATCCGTTCCCGCTGAAGAAATGTGCTTCACTGCATGAGAATGTCTCTTTCTATCCTTCACCTCTGGCGATGTCTCGAGCCTTATGCACCCGAGAAACAAATCACCGTGATAAGTTGTAGGGGCGCAGGTTACAACTTGCCCTATGTGCCGTGAAAATGCTGTGAAACAAAATAATAACAACAGATATACAACACATCAAAATATACTCATCTCTAACACATATAACCACCTAAATAAATACCTCTCCCCTAAATCAATACCGCTCTCCTACACAAGCTACGCACCGCGATAAACGCTATTTCTGCCCCAAAGGTCAGCCTACCATACAAGTCCCTCTCTTATCTCTCTACCCCGCTTCAACACTGTCTGTTAGGTAAGGAAAACCCCCTCTCAGTAATATTTAATTACACAATCAATTAACGTACACAATTACGCTAGCGTAGTTACACTGCAACTATTATAATCAAAATGCGGTTATACGACCGTTATAATTACATATTACAAAACACCCGTTTATCTTAGCGCTAAACCTTACACAGTTAATATCTCACAAAGCCTTTACACAAATCATAGATACTGCTACTTATTCACAGAAACTTTAAAACACACTTACATTTCTACTAGTTCTTTAAGATAGCAATTGATGGCACTTCGAGCTAAATTAACTTTAATTAATTTCCCAGAAGAAAACTTTACTCTAATGTGCTAAGATTTTACAGAACTATCTCCTACGCTAATAAAGTTATGGACATACCCAAATACCGAATATCTCTTAGCTTGAGCAAGCGATACTGACGTAGATTTCACGGCTGATTTTCTGGAAACGAAGAGAGCGCTAAATCTAAGGCCCCGTTATTTATAATTGAAAAACCCCCGCTATGAGCCATCGCATCGCGTGGCTTTGGGCCATCCTGAAACCAATCAAATTGCTGAATTTAAGTTTCGCCTGACCTCCTCCAATCGATAACGCGAACAAACACATGACTCATGTTTATTCTGTTCCCGTGCTCCCCTTTACGTCACGTTAGATAATAATCTGACGGTTCGCTTAAGCCAAATTAAATGTGATTTGTTCTGCTCACCTGGGTCATGTTTCTTTATACCCACCCCCGTTTAAACCGGGTAGGCGCCGGGTTTCTCAGATTTTCCCGTCTGACAAATTACCCAGCCTAATAATAAGAATGCCTAATAAAATAAAATGAACGCAATTATATTACCAAGAAAAGAAGACTGGTGCAAATCCCTCCTGAAAAAACATAACTAATACATGGAGAAGAAACATGGGGCCGCATATACAGTAGAACTCCATTTATCCGAACCCCAATTATCCGAACATCCAATTATCCGAACACTTTTTCCAGAAAAAAAAAAAAAATCAGATGCCACAGTCACGTTAGACTAAAATTCTGAATCTTTTGATGCGGCAAACTTCAAATGTGTGCGAACAATTTGTAGAGAATGGGGTGGCTAATGGTCGGTCGCTTACGTACAGGAAGTCAGTTAGATCATAAAGTCAGTTAATATCTGGTTTACCAATCCAGTGTACGAGTGCGTTCTAGGTAGAACACTGGCTAAACAGACAGTTCAACTTAAAATAACTGTGTCTGCTACTACAGCAGAATAATTTTGGTGTACAAGTATTTCTCTGTGCGATATGGCATCTTCCAGTAGGCCTAAAGCATATAAAAGGAACCGCAATGTTTTGTCAATTGAAACGAAAACAGAAATTATCAAGAGACTAGGACAAGGTGAAACTGTGTCTTCACTTGCGAGGATTTTCAATGTTGGGAAAGCTACCGTCTCTGACATCAAAAGTAACAAGGATAAAATTATGAGTTTTGCATCGAAATTTGATAGTGAAAATGGGTCGAAGAAACGTAAAACCATGAGAAATGCGAAAGATGTGAAATTGGAAGAGGCTTTGTATATATGGTTTGTGCAAAGAAGAAGCAAAAGGGAACCTATCTCTGGTTCTCTGTTGTGAGAAAAGGCACTTCAGTTCAACAATCAACTTGACGGTCCTCCTGACTTTAAGGCTAGCCAGGGATGGTTAAGAAACTTTAAATCTCGTCATGGCATACGAGAATTGGAGATTCAAGGGGAATCTTTATCTAGCGATGCAACTGCCGCTAAAAATTTTAAAGAAACATTCTTGGCTTTTTTGGAAGAAGAAGGTTATTCACTCGATGATGTGTATAATGCCAATGAGACTGGCTTATACTGGAAATCATTGCCTCAAAAATCACTTGCATCTCAGCACGAAGCAGCTGTCCCTGGGTTTAAAAAGTGCAAAGAGAGATTAACAATTTTGGTAGCCGCGAATGCCAGTGGAAGTCATCGTTTACCGGTGCTAATGATCGGCAAAGCCAAAAAACCACGTTGTTTAAAGAATGTGACATGTCTCCCATTGTGTTACAAAGCACAGAAGAGTGCTTGGATGAATAGTGAAATATTTCTTGATTGGTATACAAATCAGTTCATCCCAAATGTGAAGAGGTTGAGAGAACAAGAAAAGAAAACTGGAAAAATAATTCTTCTACTGGACAATGCACCATCTCATCCAGAGACGGATACATTGAATGCAGTTGATGCAAATTTTAAAGTAATTTTTCTGCCTCCCAATGTAACAGCACTGATTCAACCAATGGATCAGGGTGTTATAGCAAAGCTTAAAAAGATGTACAAGAAGGAAGTCCTGCGTCGTTTATTGTTGGCTGAAGATGAAGAAAGTGTGGTGGCGTTTTCCAAAAAGCTTAATCTCAAAGACTGCTGCTATAAGTTAGATGATGCTTGGACCACCCTGTCACAAGATAATCTCAACAAGGCTTGGAGTAGATTGCTTGGGAAAAAAGGAGGAAATGAAACTACTGCAGTGGACACAAATGATGATTGTATAAATGAAGTTGTGGAACTGTTTCAAGCAATGCCCGGATTTTCGGACTGTGACAAAGATGATGCACACATGTGGCTAGAAGATGATAATGATTCTGGTTTTCAGTTTTTGAATGACGAAGAAATTTTGTCTTTTGTGCAAGAAGAAAACCAAATACATGTAGTGACCGATGATGAAGACTCCTCAGAAGTACATGATGTACTTGTAGATTATGAAGAAAAACCAAAACGTCGACCAAGTCCTGAAGAGGCCTTTATAGCACTAGAAACAGCGATGGCTTGGTACAAGCAAGAAGATGACAGCTGTCCTACACAGCTTCTGCTGTTGAAGAGAATGTGGGACTTAGCAGCCAAAACGAGACTATCCAGTTTGGTGCAAAAGAGGATTCCTCATTATTTTAAATAGTGGGCTACATCTGTGCAAGTACATATATACGTAAGTTGCGCCTGGTTTTGAATCGTTTGTAATGTTATTTTGAAAACATTTCTCTTTCTTAACAAAAATAATTAATACAAGTAGTACATGCACTGCAGTGTAATAAAAGATTTTGGTGATACAGTGATCTAATACAGTGTGGGTATTATTATTATAGTACAAGTAAATATGTTTTGTAGTGTATTTTCCTTGTGATGGTTAATTATTTTTAGAAATATGTGTACATGTACTCGATACATTATGTAATCCAATTATCCGAACATTTGATTATCCGAACGATGCTCGGTCCCATGGGGTTCGGATAAATGGAGTTCTACTGTATAAAAATTAAACCTACAGTAATCCCTCATGAAAAAAACACAATTAATTGCCTAAAGAGTAAACTCAACCAATTACATGGAGAAGAAGAATGGGGCCTGTTGAAAATAAAATCACAGTAACTTCTCACAAAGGTGAGTCAGCAAACCAGATTCCTTTCATCTTTCTCTGGGTTGCATCATAAGCCTCTTTATCAGGGCACATTTTTATCTGATTGGCTGAGTTGAATTGTATTCTTTTGTTGACCTGTCCAAATCATTGTTAAAGTTTTTGTGGCTTAAAGTTTATATAGGATGGGGGTAGCCAGCTCCATGACCAAACTTCCTTAGCAACCTTTTATGACATGCTTGGTAGGTTACAATGTTACTATTCTTTGCTTCCCCTTTTTGGCTCCGGTAAGACAAGAGTGATCCAAACGCATGGACATGAGTGACTGTTTTCAAACACACTAATATGAGTAATTGTTTTCTTCTGTACCAGTCAAGCCAGGAAGCCTGGCGAGCAAAGATGAATTCCTGTTTAGAATAAGCAGACTGTGCTCATGCTCCTGAAAAATGGTAAGATGGGAGAAAAGCCAACATAACCACAAAACGTAGGACTGTAAACCAATGTGAAAGCAACACTGCCAAAAGCAAAACCTACAGGTGCAAAGAACAAGCCTACAGCTTCCAGACAAGCACGTTGCAGATCATGACAACAGCAGGACATCAAGCAGACAGCTATTACAACACTTTAAAAGAAAGAAAAAAACTACATAAACTGAGATAATAAAAAAAACCAACAAGATAAAAGCAAAGACCCAAGCAATCTAGAGGGATAGCAAATCACGACAACAGCAGGACAGCTAGCAGACAGCCTTGTATCACTTTAATAGACAAGAAGAAAAAAAAACTACAAAAACATAGATGAAAATTTTTTTTTTTTAAAGTTAAATGCAAAGACCCAAGCAATCTAGAGGGCGAAGACAACATAGTGTCAGTGATGAAGGACTGGGTGAAAACCAAATGGAAAATTCAGTCTCCACAAACCCTTGGCACCCAAAATGAAAAAGCAAAATAGAAATAAAAAAAGGACATATAGAAGCCTATGATCAGATTAGATGAAGAATTTTATATGACAAGGACTGATGTCATGATGAACAGAATGCTACTTTATGATCTGCTTCTAGAAACATTCATATAAGCAAGTATCATATGTTGGAACTCCTAACATACAATATGGAAAATTAATGTTTCAACTCTTAAGTCCTTTTGTTTGTCAAATACACAAGATGGCCAACTAACTTGTGGTCAGACTCAGGTGACTGAATATTTTCCACAGAAGAAAAATATTCAAAGAAATATATCCTCACTGAAAAGGCAAGTTTTTGTGCCCAGGAAAAATCAAGGTTTTGCTAGTCTACATGGGAAGACAGACAAGTACAATTATATTACAACTCACTGAAATTGTTCCACTTTTGTAGTCCTCTGAGCTGTCATTATAAACAATTGTTACAAAATCATTTCCAATATGACTTTTCTTGTTGTTGAACCGTGTGTCACCTGGGAGGTTGGGCATTAAAGTGGCTATGTGAAAAATCACTAGAAGAACAAGATAGAAAAAATTTTGTTACATTAATAACATTTAAAGTAAAAGTTTAACAATGTTTTTCCATATTAAAGCATACATACAAATGCGTAAATGTTAAAAACAACAATTCCAGTTTCGAGGGATTACGGATGAATTTATCAGAGATTAACAGCAAGAAATGTGCAACTTGATTTAAGAGAAGTGACCTGCAATAAGCAGCATGATGCAATGATATAAAAATAACTTGCACTTACAGCTTCTTCATATTTGTTTCATTATTATCATTTAAATTTCTGGATCAAGCTTTAAACTTCTTTGTATTTCCCTTCTATAAAATAAAGAGTATTTTATGCAACAATTCTTTATCATTGGATGTCAGAAAGAGAGTTCTTCAGTGTAATGTAGAACCAATCCTGACATATGGAAGTGAGTCATGGACAATTGGTAAACAAGAAGGGAAGGCACTAGAGGCCGCAGAGATGTGGTTTTACAGAAGAATGTTAAAAATTCCATGGACAGCCATAAGAGTAATGAGGATGTCCTGAAAGAGGCCAATGCGCAAAGGGCATAATTTCACAAGTTAGACAGAAACAATCCACTTTTTTGGGCAACGTTATGAGAAGAGGAAAGCTGGAATATATCGTAACAACAGGTAAGATTGAAGGAAAAAGAGACAGGGAAAGACAAAGAGAGCAAATACTGGACAGTTTGACATTGTGGCATGGAAAGAAGTCAACAGCAGAATTGATAAATTGTACTGGAGACAGGAAGTTGTGGAGAGACATGATCTCCTACGCCTCTAGGCACGGTACTTGATGATGTATTTCCCTTCACAGTCCCATGGAGCACCCACTTCCACTGGTCCTCTTACAGGAAGCCTGCATCCAAGCATTCATGTACTCTCATAGCGGTGGTTGCTGAAGCAATTTATTTGACATGATTAAGTTGCCTGCCCCAATTTATAGCCTTATGTTAGTCACCTCTTATGACATGGCTTCAGGGAGCAGTAGTTGTATTCTTTCTTTGTCTCCCCAGGGAACTACACGGGGTTAAACTTTAAAATGCAAACAGTATCTTCACAACTGTTATTGTTATGCAGAATTGACATCATTGCGCTCCAGGCAAACCCATAGGTGTTCAGTCTCCATCAGTATATGTCGAAGAGTGTGAATGCTAATTGTTCCTGTAGCTCGCTGGTTGTAAACACGATGGATGCATCCTCTCATACGTCCATCTTTACTAACTAGCTTTATGTTTGATGCCAGATTCCAACAGTCTTAACCTTGATGATTCATCTATTGCAGTGTCATTCTTTAACAGGCGATCATTAATTGTTCTCAGTATATCTCCCTTATCCAGTGTCCCCACTATGGGTGCTCTTGATGCTAGTCTGTCAGCTCTTTCATTACCACATACCCCAGCATGACCAGGACAGTATATCCACACCAGCTCTTGTAGACTGGAAGCTTCTATGAATGTTTTCCATTCATGCCGCAACCAACCACTTTGAACCTTCCGAAGCATGGACTGAGAGTCGGACACAATGATAGACTTTGTTAATGAAGTTTCAGTTATCCACCTTAAGGCTGATGCCTTTGGCTAATCTTCACAAATACAAGTAGGAAACTATTCTGTACATTATTGCTTCAATGGAACACCCAGGGTAAAAGAGGTTGGGGAAGACAGAAAAACACATGGAAAAGACAACTGGAGACAGGCATGAAGGGGATGAAGAAGACATGGAAAGATCTTGTGTTGATGGCACAGGACAGAAAGACTTGGCATAAGTTTCTTGAAAGCTTATGCTTCTTTGGGAGTTGAAAGATGAAAGAAGAATTGCTTAAATACATAAATAACCTCTTATGTACTAAAACACACTCACCTCTAAGTGATTCATCTTGCCAGGCAACAGTAAACTTCCCATCACAAGGGTTTAGTCCTCCAAGGTACATTTTTTCCTTCTCTGCTTCCTCAATACTAATCATCTGACCCAAGCCCTGAATAAACTCGGTGTAACGTGGTGAACCATACTCATTACTCAGCAGAGTTTTCTCATCACTAGTCTGAAACCACAGTCAAGTAAAAGTTAACAAAGCCAAGCAAAATGGGCAATTAGGCAAGCACAACTGTTAAGATTATGACAACATTGAAGGAAGACAAATTTTTTGGATATATCCAAATCAAGCAATGATATTTTTAAGACTTATAATTTGCACTTTTTCATCCTTATCTGGTTTATGTCATCAGTTCTACATCGGTCTCTTGTCATACCATTTCAACCCTTCTATTCTACACAAGCACCCACTTATGAAAGTCTATAGGGCTTCTCAGTTGTCATTTATGTTGTTTTTCATGTTTCAGAGCCTTACAATAGGATGACTTGATATGTTACTAAAATAAAAATGTCTCAGAGCTACAGTACTTACAGGAATGAACCAAACACACTTGGTGAAAACACATTATAATTTTGGGTGACATTTTTATTTACTACCAGTTGCCAGTAGCAACAATCAATCACTTTTTAGAAATAAAAACTAAAACAGTATCTGAATATATGAAGACAAATCAGCAGATAGCAAACTGAGAACTTAGTATCAAAACAATCACTAGAAATGCAAACATTATAACAAATCAGTGACAGAACATATGACTATTAGGACCTACAACAGCAGAAGTTTGTTGAAGGCCTATGCTCCTTGGGGAGCAGAAACAAAACTTAAAATGCTATAAAGAGCATTTTAAATGTTTTCACCAACAGCAGAAACAAAACTTAAAATGCTATAAAGAGCATTTTAAATGTTTTCACCAACAGGAGTGATTACAAAAATAGTAAGTGTCCTGTGAGAATCTGATTGCAGAGCTAAATAAAAGAATATGAGGGTAACCTGGGAAGGCAGAGTAAAGAACACAGGAGATTCACTAACAAACATGATTAATTATCAACTTCATAGAAAGAAAGAAATTAGTAATAAAAAAATAATAAAACAAAATCAGAGGATGCATCTGGATGCCACATACTACATATCAGACGCTGAAAACAAGCAACAGGCTGGATTCTACAAGCAAAAGAGAATCAAGGCATCCCCTTGACTGGGTCAAGAGAAGAACAAAAGAAAGGCAAAACTCCAAATCATAGGAAAAGATGACAGAGATAACTGTTGAGGTCCACTTCATGGTGTGCAACAAATTTTGGTAAAGTTAATTTTATTGGGATTTTTCCACACCATGTCATAGCCCAACTAATTGTGCAAAAGATATGAATGTACGTAAGGGGTATGACAAGAGAGTATGTATCTACGCATGATGTATGCTTAGTATGGGAGAGTTTGTTTACTCCTTGATAGCGTCCAGAGGTGTTTGGATCTGTATGGCCCTAGCCACTGATGGAAATGTGGCAAAGCCACTATATCTCAGAATGTGTATTCATGAAACAGTGTTTGGATCATATCTTTATGTATATCAAGTGTGATTGCGTGCTGTATGTACTGCTCAGTATTATAAAGGTTTGTAAACCTCATATAGGTATTAATTATTCACATTCTTATTGGTGAATCGATGAACATTAGCAGATGTAAATAATGTGTACTGTAGAGCACTGAACTGTGTGGCTATAATTGCCTGGAAATATATACGTATAAATAAAGTAGTCGTATAGAGTATTCTACGACTTAAATATATAAAGGAAGAATGTCTATGAATTATCTACTCACTCAGGAGAGCCTATAAGAAACACAGATTGAAATTTATGACTGTAGTATCTCAAACTCAGAAAACATTATTATACGTTTGTGAATATATGGAGGACGCAGGCTCATAAAGAGATTGATAATGGTGACATTATGGAGTGAAATATATAAATGTTCAAGTGCATTGTCAATAAATTAATGAAAGTTGTCAAAAGAAAAGACTTCTGTGAAGTATATCTAATTAGGAACAGTTCACATTGATTTTACTGAAATAAATTGAAGAAACAATCAATACCCTTTAGCTCCTCAAGGAGCATAGGCCTTCAACAAACACATGCCAGGTCCTCCTGTCACGTGCCATCCACTCAAGGTCTTTCCATGTTTTTCTCATCATTTTCACTTCTGTATCTGGGGAGCCGCGCTGGTGTAATGGTTACCACACTGCGCTGGTGATCGGGTGATCCAGGTTCGAGCCCTGGCGAAGACATTTGAAGGAGTGTCGTCGACCGGGACTTGGACTGGAATAATTTGAGCCCTGGCGAAGACATTTGAAGTAGTGTCGTCGACCAGGGACTGGAATAACCTGAACGGCTCCTGAGCCGACCCAGCTTTAATGGGTACCTCCAAAATTGGCAAGTATCTGCCTGAATGGCAAGAGGACACCTGTCATTGTACAGGGAAAAAAGGGATACTCACGTAAAATCAGTTTCAGGTTAGACATATTAACCGGAGATTTTGCATCGAGTAATAGCGGGCGCACGTTAAAAAAAAAAAAAAAACTTCTGTATCTAGCTCTCTTCTCCGTGTGTTTTTTGGTCTACCTCTGTCTCTCTTTTCCTGGGGATTCCAGAACAAGGACTGCCTTGTAATGCTATCAACAGGTTTCCTCAATGTGTATCCTATCCATCGCCAGCATTTTCTTCTCAGCTCTTGTTCCATTGGCACTTGTATGGCTCTTGTCATCAGTTCCTCATTTTTGACTTTGTCATTCTATTTCAATCCTTCTATTCTTCGCAAGCACCCGTTTATGAAAGTTTGTAGCCTTTTGGTTATTGTTTTTGTTGTTCTCCATGTTTCAGAGCCATACAATAGGACTGACTTCACATTTGAGTTGAAGATTCTTATTTTCATGTTGGACTTGATTCCTCTTGATCTCCATATGTTTCCCAATGCACTGAAAGCTACTCTTGCTTTTTTGTATTCTTATTTTGATATCATTGTCTGTCCCTCCAACTTTGTCTATATTGCTGCCAAAATATGTGTATGATTCTACATCTTTTAGTGGTGTTTCTTCAAGTTCGACCTTGTTATCAGTTCTTGCATTTATTCTCATTATCTTTGTATTTTCCCTGTGAATTTTCAGACCCACTTGTTGTGACCTCTCATCAAGTATTTTTATTTTGTCTTGCATCTGATTATGGTTATGGGACAGAAGAGCCAAGCCATCTGCAAAATCCAGATCATCAAGCTATTTAGTCAGATTCAACTGAATTCCATTTCTGTTGTGTGATGTCGATGTTTTTATAACCCAATCTATTGCTAGTAAGAAAAGCAATGGAGACAAGAGGCATCCCTGTCGCACTCCCGCTCTAATCCCAAAAGGTTCTGTAAGTTGTCCTTCATGAAGAACTCGGCATGTCATGCCTTCATAGGTCTTCTTTTTTAAGTTAGTGATCTTCATGGGAACTCCATAATGCCTCATCAATTTCCAAGGTGATTCTCTGTCTACACTGTCAAATGCCTTTTCATAGTACACAAATCCGATGTATAGCAGTGAATTCCATTCCAGGCTTTGTTCCACTATTATTCTCAGTGTGGCTATCTGGTCTGTACAGGATCTGTTTTGTCAAAGACCTGCTTGTTCATCTCTCAGTTGCTTGTCTATGGACTCTTTTAATCTCTCAAGGATGATTCTGTTTAATACTTTTCCAGGCACTGATAGTAACATTATTCCTCTATAATGTGTGCACTCTTGTAAATTTCCCTTTTTAGGCAACTTGACCAGATAACCTTCCTTCCATTCTGCTGGTATTTCCTCTCTCCCCCAGACTTTGCCAAGTAGTTTGTATAATATCTCTGTAGAGGTATCAATATCTGTTTTGATAGCCTCTGCTGGAATGCCATCTGGACCAGCTGCTTTTCCATCTTTCAGAAGCTTTATGGCTTTCTTTATTTCTTCTCTACTTGGTCATTCACAGCTGACTTGTAGCTCCTCTTCTGCTGGCTGGATGTCTGGAGGATTAGTTGGAGCTGGTCTATTGAGAAGTTCTTCAAAATGTTCTGTCCATCTCTTCATT
Organism: Oreohelix idahoensis; assembly: GCA_024509875.1. Classification (NCBI taxonomy): domain Eukaryota; kingdom Metazoa; phylum Mollusca; class Gastropoda; order Stylommatophora; family Oreohelicidae; genus Oreohelix; species Oreohelix idahoensis. The sequence continues at coordinate 253,320 of JAMPIV010006495.1, read as the reverse complement.
TGTTCTTGTATATTACTAAGCAATTTTCCATTCTTATCTTTTATGAGGCCATTTGCTTGCTTATATTTCCCTGTTAGCTTCTTTGTGTTGTTGTACAGGTCCCTCATATTTCCTTTTGCTGCAGCTTCCTCTGCTTCCCTTGCCAACTCTTCAATATACTTCCTCTTGTTTCTTTTGATGTTTCTTCTTACTTCTTTGTTTGCTTCTATGCACACTTCATGAGCCTTGGCTTTGGAGCTTCTGTTTAAATCTGCTTTCTTATTTTCCTGTCTTCTATCTTGTTTATGGTTTCTGTTGTTATCCATGCTTTGTGCTGATGTTCTCTTTTTCTCAGTACTTCTCCACGTCTCGTTCCATATATCTTTTATTTGTTGCCAGTGGTCTTCCATATCTGCTTCATTTTCCAGTGTTGGAGTACTTGGTATTTGTTGGATACTGTGCTTGAAAATTTTCCTCTTATTTCCCGATTTCTTAGATATACATTATACTGTTGTCTATGGCTATGTGCTGTTGCAAATTTCTTGAGTTTTAATTTTGTTTTGGCTTGAAGAAACACTAGACACTAATAGAAATTGAACCTGAATCCTATGTTATGGGGAAACAACAGAAAAAAAACGCCCTTAACAATAACATAAAAGAAATAACAGAATCGTGAGTTTATGGCTATGTCTATCATGCCTCAGGCAGGAGGAGGACTAATGATAGTGGTGGTGATAATGACAGTTAATACCAACCTGTCCTTTACCCATGTACAGCACTCCAATCTTGTGAGTTTCATATGGATAGATGTGGTCAAGCATGTCTATGGTACGACGGAATTTCTAAAATACAGTAAAGAAGGTTACAAGGCTTTAGGTACATGTTTCGATATCATGTAAAACCATGTCATGAATAATAACACTGACAAACAACATTTTTCTTTCTTATATAAGAATAAGTGTTCTTAGGTCAGTTTCTTGCGCTGATTTCAAATCTGAAATCCGTTTATCTCTATCACGTCGGGTTCTTAAGATATTTGTGAATAAATATATTTTTGGGAAACCGTTATTTGCTCCGTTTCATTTTTACTATATAACTTATTAAAAATTAATAAAAAGCAACATAATTCTACTTTTTATACTGCTAAAGGATGCATGACATATGTTACGCGATTTTTCAAATAGTTACTGTATTTTGAAATAATTCTGAGCAAAATATGGCTTCTAGAAGTTGTAGAAATAATTCGAAAATGATGCTGATCTGTTGCGATATTTTACCGATCGTGTCACCAGAAAAACTGTTACTTTATGTGCGGATATTTTACCGATCGTGTTGACCAGAAAAACTTTACACCATTACTAAAGAAAGCATATGAACTTTATTTCGATTCGAAAGTTGATGATGCAAATAAATCTTGGAAGCCAAATGCAGTTTGTTCGATACATTGGCAGGTTGGTTACGAAAATCGCCGAAGCATAAGTCGATGCCTTTTGGAGTGCCAGTAATATGGCGTGAACATACAAATCACACTACTGATTGTTACTTCTGCTTGACAAATATCCATGGTTTCACTTTTAAAACTAGAAAGTCTGTGGTTTATCCAAATATTGAATCGGTTTCGAAACCAGTGCCTCATGATCCAATCACGTGTCTGATCCAAGTACCACCAGAACAATATCCGCTGGACGTGAATGAACCATCAGAAAGTGATAGTTTACCTGCTTTAGAAACTAATTCTTACTCAGATTACATACCGTTGAATGATGGTGTTTACTTAATTAACCATTCAGAACTTTCAGATCTAATACGTGATCTCGCTCTTACCAAAGGACACGCGGAATTACTCGGTTCGCGACTCAAAGAATGGAATCTTTTAGCGCCCAATACTCCGATATTTAAATTTTGTCATAGACACAGAGAACTTGTTCAATACTTTGAGATGGATGATGACATTTGCTATTGCAAAGATGTAAACGGTCATGAGCACATAGTCAACGAATGGCGATTTTTCATCGATTCTTCCAAGACTAGTCTAAAAGCCGTGTTATTGCATAACAGAAATTTATTTTCATCAATTCCAGTCGCCTACTCTATTCATATGAAAGAAACTTATGACAATATGGCTATATGTTTGGAAAAAAATAAAGTACAATGACTACCAATGGCGGATTTGTGGAGACCTAAAGGTCATTGCAATTCTCACGGGCATGCAGACTGGGTATACTAAATTTTGTTGCTTCCGATGTGAATGGGACAGCCGCAACAGACAGGAACATTATGCAAGAAAGGTGTGGCCTATCCGGGATCGTATGCAGCTGGGGCATAAAAATGTAATACACGAGCCATTAGTTAACACAGACAGCTTCATTTTACCACTGTTACATATAAAGTTGGGGCTCATGATAAAACGAGCAAAGCTTTCACTTATCTTCGAGAAAATTATGACGGTGGAGTGTGACCATGCTTGCCGATTATTGTTGGATGCTTCATCGCGATGTATCACATGCGATTCACCGACGAAAGTCGACTGCAAAGAAATTCAAGCCTACATAACTGTTATACTTATTGTACGAATGATGTTGTAATACTGTATGTGTTGTTAAAAAACCTCAATTGCGTATTTCTAGAGATCCCGACCTGATAGAGAAAAACGGTTTGCAGATTTAAAAACAGCGCATTAAGATTGACCAGAAAAACATAGAAATGTTAGAGAAAGAAAAAAAAAGTTTTTTTTTGTTAGTCAGTGTAATTAACATCCTGGTGTTAGAGGGAAATTATTTGGTTGATTGGTTAGTCTGGTCTAAGTTCTTTAGAGTCTTATAATAGATGGATATTGGTGTTCAGCTTGTCTAGGGTATAGTATTCAGTTAGGCCTTTAAGTCCCACTTTTTAACATTTCCAACAGTCATAAAACTCCATAATGCCAGTTTGACGTTGAAAACAAGATACTGTTTAATACAGGACGAAGCTCCTTTAAATATTGGCATCCATAAAATATCAATGGCAATCACTAGCCAGTCCATAAAACACGTCTAGTGTCACGTAGACTACTGACAAGATGTCTGATGCATATTTGCTGAAGATCTTTAATATTATAGTTCCACACTCACTTCTTTCCATTCAGCATTCGCATTGTCCATTAAATATATTCAAGCATAGACTCCATAATGAAGGACGACCTAGCTGATATAATTCACAAAGAACTCTATAGCAAGAGTACACTTTCTGGAGCTCGTCAAAACACGTCTTTCACACACAGTGAATACACATCGAAAGAGAACGACTTCGAGCTCAGATATGCGACGTAGAGCCGGCAGAGAATCGTCTGCTCAAAGTTAGCAGACTATGTGACGTACTTCTGGGGTAGTCCGGGCAATGCAATATCAACAAGTAAGTATGTATACAAACCATGTCGAGTGCGATAAAGCCTGTTATGATTTTACTCATAACACCTGGGCACTCCCCAATTACTTTTCCTTCAAGTCTTTAAAATAAAAAAATAAAAAAAGGGAACACTGGAGAGAAAACATGCATTTTCAACTGAGTAGTTTTATGTTCATTTGTCAAAAGTAATGGTATTTGTAAACTCTTCTAAAAGAACGTGGAAAGCTACCTCAGCCTGATGCAAGCATACCTTTTGAAGAGACAAAGAGTTTCATCAGAATCAGATACAGAAACAAATGGGATGCAGAGCATCGAGGTCACACACAAAATAATGCATACTACCAGCTCAACGGAAGAGAACAAGTGGTAATCTTCAGACTCCGCATGGGCCACAACAGATTGGAATACTTTCTATTCAACAAGCTAAAGATAGGAATTATCGATCAGTGTAACCGTGGCACTGATAAAATTACTGCTGAACTTCTGCTTCAAAGATGCCCAACATATGAGGAACAGAGAAAGCACATATGGCCGTCACCAGTACCACTCATGGAAAAGCTCTACGGAGATGCAAATAGCCTCAAGCTGACTACTGCTTTCTATTAAAACATTCAAGCAGACGTCTGAGAGTGTATGAAGAAGAGAAGAAGAAGTACACTCTTAGAATTTCAACAGTCCATTCATCATGCATGAGGAAAACATGGAAAGAACTTGAGCGGATGGCACGGGACAGGAAGACTTGGCATGTATTTGTTGAAGGCCTATGCTCCTCGGGGAGCTAAAGGGTATTGACTGATCATGCATCAGGCTACTGCTCCCTGTTGAGCATAGGTCTTCAGTCAGCTCACACCAGCTCTCCTGCCTTGTGCCATCCATTCAAGTTCTTTCATCTTCCTTTTAAATGTCCGCCAAGCCAGGATAGAATACCTGGGAAAGAAATTAGAGCTAGTGACTCCAACTCAACAAGTTTCAGAATGGCAGAAAAGCCTAATGAAAAGCCTAATGAAAAGCCTAATGAAAAGCCTAAGTCTACAATGTAGATAATGCCAAGGATTCTTCAACTTGGGACTGGCTGTAAAACAACAACAAACTCAGCAGCCCCACAGCAACAACAACAATCCCATTTAGGTCTGTCACCAATTCCTTCTTCATGTTTTTTTTTGGGCTTCCTCTATTTCCTTCCTCCTGGGGGTTCCAGAACAAAAATTGCCTTATAGTGCTATCATCTGGTTTTGGCTTCCTCTATTTCCTTCATCCTGGGGGTTCCAGAACAAAAATTGCCTTATAGTGCTATCATCTGGTTTTGGCTTCCTCTATTTCCTTCATCCTGGGGGTTCCAGAACAAAAATTGCCTTATAGAGCTATCATCTGGTTTTGGCTTCCTCTATTTCCTTCATCCTGGGGGTTCCAGAACAAAAATTGCCTTATAGTGCTATCATCTGGTTTTGGCTTCCTCTATTTCCTTCATCCTGGGGGTTCCAGAACAAAAATTGCCTTATAGTGCTATCATCTGGTTTTGGCTTCCTCTATTTCCTTCATCCTGGCGGTTCCAGAACAAAAATTGCCTTATAGTGCTATCATCTGGTTTTGGCTTCCTCTATTTCCTTCATCCTGGGGGTTCCAGAACAAAAATTGCCTTATAGAGCTATCATCTGGTTTTGGCTTCCTCTATTTCCTTCATCCTGGGGGTTCCAGAACAAAAATTGCCTTATAGTGCTATCATCTGGTTTTGGCTTCCTCTATTTCCTTCATCCTGGGGGTTCCAGAACAAAAATTGCCTTATAGTGCTATCATCTGGTTTTGGCTTCCTCTATTTCCTTCATCCTGGGGGTTCCAGAACAAAAATTGCCTTATAGTGCTATCATCTGGTTTTGGCTTCCTCTATTTCCTTCATCCTGGGGGTTCCAAAACAAAAATTGCCTTATAGTGCTATCATCTGGTTTCCTCAATGTATGTCCTATCCAATGTTAGTATCTTTTCCTAGTCTTATTCCACTTGTTTTTGTTTCGTTCTCTCCATCAGTCTGACACTGGCAATCTTATCTTATAATGTTAAACCTTTTCTGTCCAAGCAACTATTTATTAAAGTCATATACTTCTTGGTTGTTGTTTTTATTGTTCTCCATGTTTCAGAGGAACACATCAGGGCTGCTATGAGATTTGAGTTGACAATGTTTGTTATTATGGTGGTCTTGATTTCTTGTGATTTCCAAACTGTTCCCAAAGTGATGAAAGTCCCTTTTGCCTTCTGCATTCTTATTTTGATGCCTGTTAAGAGTCAATCTTATAGTTCTCGGTTGATGTCTAGGGTTGTCTTTATTTTCGTTTTGATAAGATGTTGACTCAATGAATAAATGTTCTCTGTGAATTGCCAATCGTGCTGGAGTGTTTTTGTTCAACTTGTTTTATAAAACTGGCTTAGCTACTTTTAAAGAATCGTTCATGTTTGAATATATATAATCGTGTCTATCACTGAACAAACTCTCAACTGTCATAATGAACAAATTACGATTCCAAAACTTTATATAGATTCTTCAAAGACCTCAGGTTTAAAACGATTATCATTTATTCCATACAGAGAACTTTCTTGAATCACATAGTGCTTCAACAAAATTTATAATAGTTAGTCATTGGCAAAAATCGATTTCTTCAATTATATATCATATCTGCACGATTTCCTGCTTTGATTATTTCATTCTGATACTCGTAATAATATAGTCCCATGCTTCTTGCACATTTATTTCTGTGTCCGTTAACTTTATCCTTTTTTGGTCATTCTCGACCCATTAGACTGTTCCATCAAATTCGTAATCCCAACTAACATAATTACCGATGTATGTTACGTCGGTCGGTCTCACTCAAAATAGTAACTCGCGCCAGAAAAAAAAGTGCGCAACACACAGTGTGCAACTTGCGCAACTTGGGTGTTATATAAGACAAATACTTTGGTTTTTTTAAATATTTTTTCTTTTATTTTTTCACGAAATTAGTAGCGCTCAACAAAGAAAAAGTGCGTAAAAATTGGTGTGCATGAGCCCTCACCCCATGAACAAATCATGAAAACTTGAAAGTTTTTGTTAAAACCACTTATTATCAGGGAACACTCTTTGAAAACAATCCACGCACTTTCACACAAAATGTTGTCATCAAAGAACTTTTAAAATGAATCTAAAATAACATAATTCTTGCTGTTTGTACATTGGTCACAGCTGAGGAATGCAACTGTGTTGAAAAATTGTATTGTTTCCATTATACATACTCTTCCGAAAATAGTTACAATCAACAAAGAAAAGCGTTCAATTGACGGTGTTCATGAACAGTTTGATTACACTGTATAATGGAAAGAAACCAAAAACACTCTAAGAATGTACTTTTATCTGCTCATCCGGGAACAGAAACAGCACACTATAATTAAAAACCTGTTAAGTTTGACGGGTTATTGCTAGTATTATACATATATCTCTATTTAGGTTATACTAACCTTGAATACATCTTGTATGTTTTGAGGTACAATCTCAAATTATATTCCTGGCCATCTTGGCTAAATCAACACCGTGAATTTCATATATCCTGACTAAGTGGTTTCACCACATTGAATTATAATTACACACTTGATTTTGAGTCAAATCTAGACTCATGGAACACTTTCTATAAGTAGATTCTTCTACACATATTAAGTGGACCCAGCCACATATTGGGACATGTCTTACGCTATAAAGCGTAATCTTTTCTATGTGATCCCTCAATACATTACTTTGTCATAGCTAACAACTCTAGTTTATGCATTTTGGTGAGGCTTAGCATGCTGCGCAGCAATCCCGCTAGATTGCTTCACCCCATGATGTTCTCTCAACAATGCCACTGTCCAGTCCTTCCATTCCGCCTATGTCGCTGCCAAGACATAAGCATGAATGTTGCTAAGATGCTTCCCCAAATGCAGCTTGGCTATCATCTAATGCATCTGTTCTCATAATTTTTGTCTGTAGACAAAGTCTGTGGAATTTCAGACCCAACTGCTGTGGCTTCTCATCCAGGATGGATAACCAACCCTCCTTCTTTGGCACTTACAACACATGTGGTAGGGTACAGTGTTACTATTCTTTGCTTCCATTTTTTTTTCAACATCATTTCTCATCTTTTTTTTTTGCCATGATCAAGTCATGATTAGCTGAAACACGGACTGGCTTGTGATTATGTAAAACTGATCCTTAAATTTCACTCTTGTTTTACTGCAGCTATTTTATCAACAGATGAAAGGAAGATTACCCAAAACTCAGTCGATGAATGGAAACAAAACAACAGCAAAACACTAATATCAAAATAATCAATGGTGTGTACATAAAGTGATACTGTAGAGTATGTCAAAATGAAAGTGCATGCAGTACCAACAAAGAATTTACCCACTTCTGTGTCCGGAACTTTCAGTGGTACCTCCTGGCTCTGCACAAGCGGGTGACAATGATACAGCTGCAGGAACACATAGCTGGGGTTGAGACCACCTTTACCATCTTTGGTGGCCGCTGCTCCCTGTGTGAATGATACAGTTTGTTGCATTTTGACTGGATATGAGGGATACACCTTGGTTTAAACCACTTAATTTACCATTATTTTAAGTGCACTGCACAAGTTCATAATAACAGACACTTCCTACAGCTTGTAACATCTTACCAAAATAAAACATTGATTAAGTGTATACACAAATTAAACAAAAAGAGCAACAATAGAAATATAACACTTGGTAGTTTTGACCTAAGCTGGCCCCCCCCCCCCCCCCCCCCCCTCTTCTCCCCCACCACCCTAAACCCCAAAGAATGCCAAGAGGCTAAAATAAATCAACAGGTTTGCCTGATGGGGATATCCCGTGATATCAGATTACTTTCTGCAATGCTATTCCCCTGTAATTTCTTATCACCTTCGTTAATGACATATTGTACAAAGAGACTAATATGAAATTGTGCACTGGGCTGGCAACCTAATCATGTAAAACAAATTGCCACCAAACAATGTTGTTATAAGAGCATGTCAGTGCCTGGCGCAGGCTTCCTGCAAGGGGAACAGCTGCAGTGGTGACTCCAAGCTTCATAAGGAGTGCAAATGATGTTGATGATGATGACTGTTACTGACACAACCACGACAACAAATCAGATAATAAGTCAATAATGCAGACGAGGACCCTGTCTGCTGATGCTTCCACCACATGGCACCCCTACCACCCATGACGTGTTACGGGTTGAGATGAGATGAATGCAGACATTATCAAATCAAAACCATAAGCTTAGGTTCTAAAAAAAAAAAATAAGCCAACTCTTTTATGACTTTAATACAGCTACAATCAGGGAGACAATTATTATTTCTCCAAAAGAACCAACGATAAACAACTTTATGGAGTAAATAAACAAAGCAAATTAAAAGTTTGCCAAATGGAAGTTGTCAGACCAAGTAAACAACTAAAAACAGGGTATCATCAGATTCACAAGTTCAGTGAAGGGAGAAACAGAGAATTACATCAAGAACAGACCAAGTAAACAACGAAAAACAGAGTACGATCAGAGCTACAAGTTCAGGGAAGAGAGAACACAGAATGATACAAAGAACAGACCACGTAAACAACTACATATAAAATGGACAGATCAGAGCTACAAATTCAGGGAAGAGAGAAATATAGAATGATATAATGAACAGGCACAAAATTTGTAAAATGAACATACAATAAGGTCTTGCGTTACGGCTGTTTCTTCTTCTTCTTCCTCGTTCGTCCTGAAAAGGACGTTGGTTGCGTTGTGTCTGTTTACGCCGGAGCTGTGATATCTGCGCCTTTTGGCCGACACATCCGACTTCAGAACAGCATTTTTTGGGACCGGGTTTGCCTTCCCTCTTCGATCCCTACTCTCTCAGCCAGACTGCAGTGATGCAGCCTGTTTCCAGGACCACCACAAGGAGGTGGAGTAGGGTCTTGGTCAGCTCTGGTTCGCTGACCCTGATGCAAGCAGTCAAGCTATGGGTCGCTGACTGCATTCTCTATTGCTGCATCTTTGGGTCCCGTTACGGCTGTTTCGACTTATGGCAACACAAAAATGCCCAATAAGACCCATTAAATTTATATAAAATTTCCATTAATTTTCAACTACTTACAAATGAGAAAACTAGTTCTGATGCGGGTGACTAGCAGACTATGCCAGTTGTCACAATGCAGAGGTGTAGGAATGTATCATTATTTTAATCAAATTCATATTCTCATTCACTACTGTCTCATGTAAGATAAGATATACTATGTCATAAGCCTTACTTTAGTTTGAATTGCTTGTATTTTGCGATCCACTGAATTTTATTACATTGTCACTATTAATAAGCGTTATGGATTTTCTGGTAAAATATATGTCTTAAAGCCTTATTTGTGCAGATGTTTTTGTTAACGGTCACTTAATGAACATTTACTGGGCATGCAAATTCTGACTTAAGTGAAGAATCGGGGTAAGAATGTCCTTAAGAGCAAAATTTGTTTGTAACTACCTTAGATTAATACTATTTGTTCCTTTATATTTATTGAAATTTTTTTTTTTTTTTAAATGCTTTAAATAAACCATTCTGACCTTTCCTCTGATATGCTTGTGGTCAAAGACAACAGTAGAATGGGAAAAAAAAAAACACACACACAAATAGTAATACGTCTTACAAGGAGAAAGGACAGGAAAAACCTACGTTGCGGCCACAAGGCCTTCGTCAGGGACAGACAAACAAGACAGGAGGGAAAGAAAGAAAATGAGAATTAAGTAGAGAACATGAAACTATAAAAATAAGAGAAAAATAACTCCCTTGTGTCCAGTCACATGTCCAGTCACAGAAGCAAGATGGCTGCCACTAAACCGGAAAACGGAAGTCGAAAGTACATTAAAAACAAAAAATAAGAAATAATGAAAATAAGGACCGGAAAAGAGTGAGGAAAAAAAAATAAAATAATAATGATATATATAAAGTGAGTGAAAAGCGATTTAGAAAAAAAAAAATAAAAAGATATAAATAAATAAAATTAAAAAAAAAAAAAAATTTTATTAAAAAAGAAAAAAAAAAAAAATATATATATATATAAATAATATATAATATATATATAATATAAATATATATATATATATAATAAATATATATTTATATATATAATAAAAAAATTTTAAAAATAAAACATATTTAAAAAAAAAAAAAAAAATGGGTGATCACATCAAAGTAGACAGTCATAATACAATAGGGACTAGATAGAGAAAGGCGTCTCAGACAAAAGAATGTTGGGTATTCAAGCCGTGTGGTTTAAGGCAACCCATAAGATGGATGAGGTGTTGTTCCTGGCGAAACCGACTGTTGGCGTCTGAGGAACAGGATCTGATAGCTGTCACCTGGATGTCAGTGGCACCGTGGTGGTCCGGGCCATTGAAGTGGATGGCCACAGGTGTGGATTTAAACTGAGAGATGTCGTAGAGGTGTCTGCAGAATCGGTCGCCCAGTCGTGTGCCCGTCTGGCCGATGTAAGTAATGGTGCAACGTTTGCATATGATAGCATAGATGACGTTGCGTGACTCACATATGAAGCCATGTGTGATGGTGAACTTGGCGTTAGGGAACGAGACTGAACGTGTTTCGATAACATACTGACATGTCTTACATCGTGTTCGGTTACATGGCTTGGTCCCAAAGTGGCCATCGTTGACGGTTTTTAAACGGCTGTGGACTAGGAGGTCCCTCAAATTTTTATCCCGTCTATATGCCAGCAAGGGTGGCTCACTAAACACTTCCCGCGCCTTTGGGTCAGCTTGGAGGAGAGGAAGGTGACGATACAGGATCCTTTTGACAGCAGTGTTGTGAGGGTGATAGGTCATTATTAACTTGGCTCTATCAGAGGAGGTGTTATGGCGGGGATAGAGGGCCTCTAGACGTGAGATAGGGAGAACACGCTCTAAGGCAGAGGTAAGAACATCCTCTGGATACTGTCTGTTACGAAAGAAGTCCAACATTTCTTGTGCTCGGCATAGAAAGTTGTCATCATCTTGGCATAACCGACGGAGACGGAGAAGTTGTGAGAAAGGCAAGGAGTCACGACAAGCCGGAGGATGAGAGGAAGTATAAAGGAGGTAACTGTGTGCATCGGTGGGTTTGTAGTACACCGAAGTGGTGAGGTGGGGGGGAGTGATGGTGACAACGATGTCGAGGAAATTAACAGAGACAGTGGATATGTGAGAGGTGAATTGGATCGCAGATCAAAGACAACGAGAAACTGATATTTTTAGAAATCAAGCATTCGCTAACCTTCAGTCGGCTGTCGTAATCTTCAGCCTGTTTTGTCTCAGGTGTAGGACTCATGACAGAAATGGTATGCCCACGTTTTTTTGGGTGTCGCAGTTCAGGTACTTCATCTTGTAGTGAAGAAGCTCCTGACTCATCATTTGGTACTGCTGCATAAAATCATTAACAATTATAAAAACCATTTGCAAAATCTAGATTTATTAGGTCATAAGGTATATAGTCAACGCTCGCTATTTGTGTTCCGTGTTCGCTCATTCACGCGAGATAAAGTGTAACCCATTATTTGTCATTCGCAGCCATGCACAGTAGGCAAAAAAATTTGAGACGCCTACTGCGCAGCACTACAGATGGGGTCCAGCAAGGAGAGGCTGCCTCCTTGTTCTCACAGCTTTCGCTGAGTTTGCATGTCTTTGTCGAGCATCTTTTCATCCATGTTTTTGCAGTTTTACGCTGTTTTTTATTATTTTTTTAATTAATAATGGCATCCAAGCTTAGTGCAAGTGTGTTGGCGAGTGTGCCTAAGCGCAAGAAGGCTGTGATAAGCCTCAGTCATAAAGTACATTTGTTAAATAAACTTTGTTCTGGGGTGTCTGAAGTATCTAAAAATATCTGCTTCAGCTTCAGCTCATTGAGGAAAAAGGCTACCTCCCTGCAAAAGTACACCAAAAGATTGTACATACTGTACTATTACAAATAAAACAGTGTATAAAATACATTTATAAAATGCATAGTATAATAAATAAGCTGTTTTTTATAACAAGGGTACATCAAATGATGAGTTTAATTGTGATAGGTAGCAAAAGTATATGGTGAACAGCCATTTTCCCCATAGGATCCGTATTCGCAGATTTCTGTATTCACAGGGTTTTTGCAAGGAACTGAACCTCAGCGAATAGCGAGGATTAACTGTATATACAATATCAAACTTTTGCAATATGAATGAATGAGAAAAGCCAGGACCTTATCTTAACAAAACTGTTAAATGATCAATCCACTTGTAACACATATTAAAAAAACTGTCCTTGTTTAGATACAGCTTCCTACTTTGTTTATAGTTAACTATTTTTTTTTTTTTTCCCCGTACGCCCGCTAATACTCGAGGCGAGGCGAAATCTGGAGCAAAATAGAAAGATGTGTCTCCAGGACATGGACATGCTGGAGTACTATAGCAGTATTTTTTTTTTTTTTTTAACGTACACCCGCTATTACTCAAGACGAAATCTCAGGTTAGTATGTCTAACCTGAGACTGATTTTACATAAGTATCCTACTTTCCCTGAATGCTGACAGGTGTCCTCTGGCCATTCAGGCAGATACTCGCTGTCGTCGGAGAGGTAGCAGTACTAAATTGTCTGAAATGAGTTGCCCCGTGCAGTTCCCACATGGGCTCTATGAGAAAAAAGAAAGAACAGAACTACTGCTCCCTCAGGCATGTCACACGTGACGAATAAGAGGTCGTGCATGGAGTAGGCAACATCATGGTGTCAAACAAACTGCTACAAAAACTAGCACTGTAAGAGCATTAGAATGGTTTGTGCAGGCTTTCTGCAAAGGGGCCAGCTGCAGTGGTGGCTCTATGCTCCCCCTGGAGCAAAAAGGAAAATGATGATGAAATGAAAGAGAGATAAAGAGCACAGGCTGTTAATACCAATAAACTGTTAGACAATTTACTGCACCTTCTACTACTAGCATTCCTGCAATGTTGCGATTGTGAGAGGTCAGCAAGTTCAGAGCCTCAGGGCGTTCTTTCCTGGCTATTTCCATGGACAGACTCCTGTGTGCAGCATTTTTATGATCCTGACCCACTCCTGAAGTGACCACTTGCGTTTCATCCTTTGATGTGGACCTCACAAAGCTCTCTTCCTTCAGCCCTTCATGCTGCTGAGATGGCTGAAACACACTGTCATTGCTGTCAACTGACTTCTGTGCCGGCAGTTTCTCAGATGCTGGTAAAGAAGATTTATCATCATCTAATTTCATGGATAAGTCTGACCTTTTCTCTGAAGACTCCTGTATTTTCTGCCCAAAACTGGAAGTTTTGGCAGGATGTACTGTAGGATGAAATTTTGGAGTTTCTGTCTGAGAGAAATCTCCAGCCTCTGTTCTAACTATGGAGCCTTCAGTGTCCACACTTTTAATGGGACCTTCTGTGGTTCTTCTCTCACTGGCAGGCGTAAGACTCCATTTGAGATCTTTAGGGGACACGCTGCTGACATAAGATTCACTCGGAAGAGAAGGAGAGGAATTGATCCTTCTGAGATGAGTGGGGGAATGCAGCTCTTCATCAACCCCTAGCAAGTTGGAATCTGATGTCTACAGATAAGAAAACAAACACAAGTAAAACTGGAGTGAAGTAATCACAAATACACTATGTAACAAAAGTAAAACTGGAATGAAGTAATCACAAATACACTATGTAACAAAAGTAAAACTGGAATGAAGTAATCACAAATACACTATGTAACAAAAGTAAAACTGGAATGAAGTAATCACAAATACACTATGTAACAAAAGTTAAACTGGAATGAAGTAATCACAAATACACTATGTAACAAAAGTAAAACTGGAATGAAGTAATCACAAATACACTATGTAACAAAAGTAAACCTGGAATGAAGTAATCACAAATACACTATGTAACAAAAGTAAACCTGGAATGAAGTAATCACAAATACACTATGTAATAAAAGTAAAACTGGAGTGAAGTAATCACAAATACACTATGTAACACAAGTAAAACTGGAATGAAGTAATCACAAATACACTATGTAACACAAGTAAAACTGGAGTGAAGTAATCACAAATACACTATGTAATAAAAGTAAAACTGGAATGAAGTAATCACAAATACACTATGTAACAAATGTTAAACTGGTATGAAGTAATTACAAATACACTATGTAACAAAAGTAAAACTGGAATGAAGTAATCACAAATACACTATGTAACACAAGTAAAACTGGAATGAAGTAATCACAAATACACTATGTAAAAAAAGTAAAACTGGATTGAAGTAATCACAAATACACTATGTAATAAAAGTAAAACTGGAAAGAAGTAATCACAAATACACTATGTAACAAAAGTAAAACTGGAATGAAGTAATCACAAATACACTATGTATTAAAAGTTAAACTGGAATGAAGTAATCACAAATACACTATGTAATAAAAGTAAAACTGGAAAGAAGTAATCACAAATACACTATGTAACAAAAGTAAAAAACTGGAAAACTGGAAAGTAATCACACAAATACACTATGTAACACAAAGTAATACAAATACACTATGTAACAAAAGTAAAACTGGAATGAAGTAATCACAAATACACTATGTAACAAAAGTAAAACTGGAATGAAGTAATCACAAATACACTATGTAACAAAAGTAAAACTGGAATGAAGTAATCACAAATACACTATGTAACAAAAGTAAAACTGGAATGAAGTAATGACAAATACACTATGTAACTGTTTAGTAAATATTTGAGTCGAAACATTATCATTATCATTTTCCTCTGCGCTACTATAGGTCATGGAACTACCACTACAGCTGGTCCCTTTGCAGAAATCCTGCACCAATCATTCACATGCTCTTGCAGCGCAGTGGTTTTTATGGCAATTTGTTTTACAGGATGAGGTTGCCAGCCCCATGCACATGACCACAGCTCATGTTGCGCGCACGTGAAAGCAAAAAAATTTGGGGTGAACACTATTCACTGACTACGCAACTGAAACCCTATAAAAGGATAACGCTACACAAAAAAAATTCAGTTCATTTTCAAGCAGACATTTATGGCGTCTCTATCGATAAATTTAAGGAACACTGCTATTGGCCGACTGCATGCAGGCGAAAGTCAAAGTCAGGTTGCCAGGCATCTAAACATGCATCAGAGTACCATCAGTCGACTTTGGCACCGGTTCCAAACCACTGGCTCAGTTGAAGACCGGCATCGCAATGGACGACCCACAGTGACAACAGCAGCGGAGGATCGCTTTATTCGGCTTCGTCACCTCAGAGACAGGTTTACAACAGATTCCTCAACTGCCCAGTCATTGCCTGCAGGACGTCATGTGTCTGATCAAACTGTCAGGAATAGACTACATGACGCTGGACTTTGGGCACAACGACCTCACCGAGGACCTGTCCTTATGTGCCGCCATCGCCAAAATCGACTTCTTTGGGCCAACCAGCACCGTCCCTGGGCAGCTGACAATCAATGGAGACGTGTCTGGTTTAGTGACGAATCTTTCTTTTTGTTGCAGCATCATGATAGACGGCGTTGGGTCTACCATAGACGAAATGAACGTTTTGCCTAAAATTGCGTTGATGAAGCTCCGCCGCACGGTGGTGGAGGTACAATGGTGTGGGGAATGATCAGTTACAACGGAAGGAGTCAATTGGTGCACACTGAAGGAGGCTTGAATGCGCAACGATACGTCAATGAAATTTTTCGACCCCATGTCCTTCCACTTTTGGCTGCCCAAAGGTCTGTGTTTCAACAGGACAATGCCAGACCCCATTGTGCATGGTTGACCACGCAGTTCCTGACTGCCAACAACATTCTCACCCTTCCCTGGCCATCCCTGTCTCCAGACATGAGTCCGATTGAGCACCTGTAAGATGAGCTGCATAGACGTGTTTGTCGCCGAGACGTTGCTCCAGCCAATCGTCATGATCTGTTCCAGGCACTCCAGGAAGAGTGGGCAGCCATCCCACAGGCCCACATCAGACGTCTGATCGCATCCATGCCCAGGAGATGCCAGTCGCTGATCGATGCAAGAGGAGGCCACACACCATACTAACGGGAAAGCCCGTACGCCAAAAAACTCTCGTGACCCAGATGCAAAACAACTGTCAATTGATTGGTTGAACCCTAAGGTATTCTTGTGTGCAATTTGAACAATTAACTCTTTAAATTAAAAAATTTATTGAATGTCAAAATTATGGCTATGTGTGTGCCTTCAGTAGCTATGCGTTTCTTTTTTTGAACAGTATACATACGCATGCATTTTATCATCATCATCTGCACGGTAACGGTAATTTCCAATTACAAAACTGCATGCACATCTCTTTAATGTTATGAAAGGATCAAATTTTTGCATAACATACATGACATTTTAAATAAATAAAACATGACCAAAACTAACCACGGGGGATGAATGTTCACAATGATAGTCCCAAAGCAGATATTTCCATAGGGCAGTGAAATGTAAGAAACTTCACTATACTAGGTTCAGCATGGAGAGGTGGGTGACTGGTTCCCATCCTCACTCCCTTTGACTTACCCAACTCATCAGCAGTCAGGTATTCATTTACAGCTGGGTAGACAGCTGCATTATGCCATTGTTTTGAAACTGGTACCTCTGCTGCAAAAGGCCAGCACTCACTCTGCCAATCATATTGCTCGATTTTTTTCATACTCTCCGAAAACATAAATACTAAACAAATAATACTCACCTCAATAGATGGGGAGTCTGTATGGAAATCTTCTCTGAGCACTGGTATAGTATTTGGGATAATAAAAAAAGTGAATTTTAGGCACAGAGTATTTCAAAAACCCAACAGACTTAAACATTAATGATTCGCTATCTTTCAGTCCCTTGTGAAGCATAGACCTTCATAATGTCCATGTGCCCCATCAAGGCAAAGGATAGAAGTGATTCACTGCTGTTAACCTTCAAAGACTTACTTACTTAGTCATTCCTCTTATACCCCGGGGTGTACAGGTTTGCCAGAGAGAGTGCCATGATATCCTATCAGCTGTATTCCTTTTGGCTTGGTTCCAATCCTCGATCCTTCAGAGACTGTCTAAATTTGTCATCCCAGAGAACTCTGGCTCATCCACGAGGTCTGGATCCCTGGCTCTTGGTTTCTCATATTTGTTGTGGTAGCCGATCTTCTCCCATTCTGCAGACATGGCCAAACCATCGTAACTGGGACTGCTCTACTCAGGTCTGCATGGCCCGGTTTGAGGCCATGACGAATCGTCTGGTTGCGGATCATGTCTCTTGTTGATACATCAACCACTTCTTTAGATATCTCATTTCTGAGGTTTGGAGCTGGCTTTTGCACTATCAAAGACATGGTAATTAAATCTATCTGTAAACACGTTCTCCCACAGAAACCTATTAAATACCCACAAGTTCTGTTACATAACATGAGTGGTTTCTCTAAAACACTCACATATGCCCCATCAAGGCAAGATACAGGAGTGATTCACTGCTTATAACCTTCAAAGACATGGTAATTAAATCAATCTGTAAATACATTCTCTCACAGAAACAAGTGGTTTCTATAAAATACTCACAATGTTCACTTACATAACACACGTGGTTTCTATAAAACACTCACATGTTCTCTTATATAACACAAGTGGTACTAATACAAAATGCCAGAATGTTCTCTTACATATAAACTGTGGTTTCTATAAAAAAGCTCTATCATTCCTTTACACAACTAAAGTGGTTTCTATAAAACACTCATATGTTCCTGTTCATAAATTAAGTGGTTTCTATAAAATACCAAAATGTTCTCTTACATGTACACAGAGGTTTCTATAAAAACATGCATATGTTCCTGCACATAATACAAGTGGTTTCTATGAAACACCAAAATATTTCCTTACATAATATACAGTGCACAAAATACTCACACAATCCCTTACACAACACATAGTAGTTTCCATAAAACACTCACACGTTCTCTTACATAACACACAGAGATTTCCATGAAACACTTACATGTTCTCTTATGCCAAAATGTTCTCTTACATACATTCAGTGGCTCCATAAAACACCTTATCTTTTAGATAAAATCAGCAGTTTCTATAACATACTCTCTCACATAAAACATACAGGTTTCCATAAAACACTCACATGTTCTCTCACATAAAACACACAGGTTTCCATAAAACACTCACATGATCTCTCACATTAAACATACAGGTTTCCATAAAACACTCACATGTTCTCTCACATAAAACATACAAGTTTCTATAAAACACTCACATGGTCTCTTACATAAAACATACATATTTCCATAAAACACTCACATGTTCTCTCGTATAAAACATACAGGTTTAAATAAAACATTCACATGTTCTCTCACACAAAACATACAAGTTTCCATGAAACTCTCACATGTCCTCTCACATAAAACATACTGGCTTCCACAAAACACTCGCATGATCTCTCACATAAAACATACTGGCTTCCATGAAACTCTCACATGTTCTCTCACATAAAACATACTGGCTTTCATGAAACCCTCACATGTTCTCTCACATAAAACATACTGGCTTACATGAAACACTCACATGTTCTCTCACATAAAACATACTGGCTTCCATGAAACACTCACATGATCTCTCACATAAAACATATGGGTTTCCATGAAACACTCACATGATCTCTCACATAAAACATACTGGCTTCCATGAAACACTCACATGTTCTCTCACATAAAACATACGGGTTTTAACAAAACACTCACATGTTCTTTCAGCCTCAGAGAAATGCTGTGTGTGTAAATTTTCATATTCCTCCTCACACAAGCTGCCACTGTCAATCTTTCCTACACTGTCTGTGTCCGGAGTCCTGAAATAGAAGCAAAAGAATACATTATGTAATGAAGTTAAACAGGCCACCAAAAACAATTTTAAAGTTGTTGAAGTTAGCGTTAACATTTTTATGGTTACTTCTGTCAGTAATCTGAACTGACCAGGCCTTTCCTTATTAATTTGTTAACAATTTGTACAAGATAAGTATGGGGCTATTTTTTAAATATAGTTTATGAAATATCAAACAGCAAATGGTTTAAATAGCCGTGACATGTAACTGTTTCAAATAATCAGTTATTTGTCAGCAGGAAGTGACGTAAGGATATTGCAGAGTGAAATAACTTAGATATAAATACATAAATAAAGAAAATCTTTGAATCTTAGTCTCTACGGTTCTCTGGCATGTTGTTTTTGGTCAGCTTCAAATGACTGACTTAGTGAGGTCATATACTGTGTTTTAACACTTGTGGCAGTGAAATACCACCTAGGAATTTAAAGGTCCTCGCTATGACGTCATAGAGCAATATTAGACTATTAACCTCTACGACAATATACCGGATGAAGGCATACGCGTTTTGCCTTTAATTGATTGGTCGCTATAAGGCGCGCTATATTAAAAAATACGTAATTTTGTTCATTTTTGGCATTGCCTGGGAACGGGGGCTGGTTAAAAAAAAAAATTTAAAAATTAAAAAAAACTTGTACTTGAACCTCAAGACGATGGCTACAATCCTTACACTTTCATAATGGGTTACAGTAAACCAACATACTTAACGCAGACAACGGTGACAGCTCACTGCTGAGTTTTCCTGTTGACTTTATTGAGTTGTCGCCAAAAGGGGTTAGATAAGAACGTACAAGGGGATTGACATAAGTCTTAGGCCTGACCATGAAGGAGTTACAGGAGGAAGATGAAACTTGGCACATTTAAAGTTCATCATATTTGCACTGAATGTGTAAAGTACGCGTTTGTTTCTTCAATGGGATTTCCCGCAACGGTGCACGGCGCAATGTACCCTATTGACCGGATCTGCTGCTCCAAAGATTTGACAAAACAATGGAAAAGAAGGAGGCCAGAGCTGTGATAAAATTTCTGATGTTTCAGGGAAAAACAACTACAGAAATACACAGGGAGTTGGAACCAGTGTTTCGTGATTCTTGTCCTTCATATACTTCAGTAAAAAACTGGTGTCAACAGTTTAAGTGCGGCCGCTCAAATGTTGCTGATCTGCCAAGATCTGGTAGACCAGCCTCAGAGTGCAATGATGAAAATGCAACAAGAGTGAAGAAAATCATTGACCAGGATCGAAAAATGACAATTGTGGAGATAGCTAGTAGAGTAAAACTAAATGAAAGAACAGTTTATAGAATTTTACACAACAGACTGAACATGAGAAAAGTGTGTGCACGCTGGGTTCCGCAACTGTTGACACGTGAACAGAAGCAAATGAGGGTAAATTGCTGTCAACAGTTGCTCAAAATGTGTCAGACAAAAAATTTTTTGGAGACCATGGTGACAGTAGATGAGACTTGGGTACACCATTATGACCCCGAATCCAAAATTGCCAGCATGAAATGGAAAACCCCGGGCTCCCCAACACCTGTCAAGCCGAGGGCGCAGAAATCTGCAGGAAAAGTGATGCTGACTGTTTTTTGGGACGGCAAAGGTGTCCTTTTGAAAGATTATCTGCCTCGTGGCAACACAGTTAATGGACAGTACTATGCAGATCTTCTCACAAAACTAAGAAAGGTTGTGACCAGGAAACGAGGGATAACACGCACTCAAAATCTTCCTTTGCTTCAAGACACGCGCCCTCTCACAAAGCACGGCTTGTGCAGCTAGCAGCCAACGAATTGAATATTGAAATTCTTCCACACCCACCATATTCTCCATATTTGGCTCCATCAGACTTTTTTCTATTCCCAAATCTTAAAAAACAGCTAAAAGGAAATCATTTTGACAGCGATGAAGAAGTTATACTGGCATGTGATAACTGATTTAGTTTGAAAAATAGGGTGTTCTACTCACAAGGTCTTTTCAAGGTCAAGCAGAGATGGCAGAAGTGTGTCAATTCAGACGGTGGCTATATTGAAAAGGAATAAACACTATACAAAATTTCAGCTCTCTGTGACATGTCCTTCATGGTCAGGCCCAAGACTTATGTCAATTCCCTTGTATTAACTAGGTTCACGAAAACACAACGTGAGTACTACGACACACCAACATCTGTCTGACACTCTTACAACCAGCCCCAGGCTCAAGTGATTTTACTGACCTGGTAACGTAGTTGCATAGTCTAGGCATCCGTCATCTGCCGCACTTGTGAAAGTAGCTGCTATTATAAAGGACAAATAAACCAACGACCGCAGGCGCGGCTACACACTGACAAACAGTTTTACGATGTCAATACTTACTTGCATCTAACTGGAGCCAGAAGCTGGGTAATGTCAGGCATAGATGGGTCTGACTCAAAGGTGTGGTTGCTGGACTCATTTTCAATTCTCATCATCCAGGAAATCACTCCACTTGCACCTCGAATTGTCACTTCGGCCCAGTTGGTACACCAGCAGCTGCATTGGGTTGATGAGAATGTGCGAGGCTCTGGAATCTGACGCTTGCTCTCTGAGAGACAGAAAGACAACAGAAGGCCAAGAATGAGAAATTGTTATAATTGCACTTCATCACCTTTATGTTTACTGATGGATGACACATTTACAAACACAAAAACCTTAAACTTAATTTCTGAATGAATTTCATTATTTTTAAACAAATTTCTTTGTAATATTGCAAAAAGTATTAAATTCCTAATGATCTGCTAGTCATGACACATGCAAGGACTATCATGGATAGACTCAAAAACTGTCAGTCCACTCTGCTTATTAAAAATATTTGGCATATGAATTTAACTTCATTCATTTTTTATTACCCCTTTACGTTCCCAAGCAGCATAAACCTTCATCAAATTTGTGCCAGGTGCTCTTGTACTGAGCTATTTCCTTGTCTTCTCTATCCCTGTCATTTGTCTCCAGTTCTCTTCTCCGAGTTCTTTTTGGTCTTCATCTCCCTCTTACCCTGGGGATTCCAGAACAAGGACTGTCCTGTAATGCTGCCAGTCGGTTTTTTTTCAATGCATGTCATATCCATCACCTGAATCTTCTTCTCATCTCCTGTTCCACAGGCACCTATCTGATTCTTGTCATACCATTTTAATCCTTCTATTTTATGAAAGTATGTAATATCTTGGTTATTGTTTTTCTTATTTTCCATGTTTCAGAGCCATACAATAGCAGTGACTTGAATTTCCCTTGGTACTGAATAAATACAAAGAATCTGAAGTACTTTTTTTTTTTTTATATAAACCAATACACGTCGCAAGTTACCTATCAAGAGTGGATCCATTCCATCCCTGTTCAATGAGCTACCAGTCTGCACAGCCACATCATCACGGCCAAAAATACTGATGCTGGAATCCTGAGGTATGCTCATATCATCCTGACTCCGACGGGGAACCAATGGCTCCTCACACTCTAGAGTGATACCCAAAGAATCATTCTAATAGTATGGGAGGAAAAAATGCTAATGTTAATTTGGACAATGACTATTCCAAAGTGCAAATGTCTTGGAATTTTTTCTTCATTATTAGCAGTTATTTACAAAGGCTATCAGGCAAACACAACAGTTATAGTTATGAAAACATGCATGAAAAAAAAATGTCTTAGATACATCCAAATCTTACTTACTTACTTAGTCGTTCCCCTTCTACCGTGAGGTTAGAGGTTTGGAAAAGAGAGCGCCAGACTATCCTATCGGCTGTCTTCCTCCTGGCCTGGTTCCATTCTAGTCCTCGGTCCTTCAAAGATTGTCTAATGTTGTCCTCCCAGCGGACTCTGGGTCGTCCTGGGGGTCTGGATCCCTGGCTCTTTGTTTCCCATGCTTGTCATGGTAGCCGATCTTCTCCCATTCTGCAGACATGGCCAAACCACCTTAGTTGGGACTGTTCTACTTGGGTCTGCAGGGGGTGGGATTTTAGGCCTTGACGTATCGTCTGGTTGCGGACCATGTCTCTTCTTGTTACTTCAACCACCTTCCTCAGATACCTCATTTCTGAGGTTTGGATCTAGCTTTTATGGGTTGTAGTCATTGCCCATGACTCGCATCCATATGTCAAGACTGGGACATAGATGGAGCGGTATACAGCCATCTTCGTTTTTTTACCAACCT
The DNA here is from genome assembly GCA_024509875.1 of Oreohelix idahoensis. Lineage (NCBI taxonomy): Eukaryota > Metazoa > Mollusca > Gastropoda > Stylommatophora > Oreohelicidae > Oreohelix > Oreohelix idahoensis. Next base: position 229,888 of record JAMPIV010006495.1, on the reverse strand, counting down.
CTCTCTTGCTGAGGACTCCTCGATTTATGGCCTGAAAAAGTCTCCCAGCTGCTGCTTTTCGAGTGGCCAACTCTTCTTTAATGCCTCCCTTTCGGTCTATAATAGCTCCGAGATATTTAAAGTGGTCGACCTGCTCCAGGACCTGTTCTCCCAGCTTAATCTGATGTCTTCTTTCTTCTCGTGATATCACCATGGATTTTGTTTTAGAGCTACTTATGACCATCCCTCTCTTCTCCAGCTCTTCCTTCAAGACTTGCAGGTTGGATTGGAGATGTGCCTCTGATTTAGCAATCAGGGCAACATCATCAGCAAATGCCAGCTCTGAAATACATACCTGTCTCATCTTCCAGTACCCCCTGTATAGCATGAATCAGAGGTGCTGGAATGTTCTTCCTTGCCAAACAGTCCCAAAGTTTGCTCCAGGGGACCCTGTCAAATGCCTTTTCCAGATCTATGAAACAGATGGATCTCACTCTTATACTCAAGGGCCTTTTCACTCAGCTGTCTGAGTGTGAAGATTAGGTCTTGAGTACTTCGGTTTACTCGGAATCTGCACTGGATCTCATCCAATTGTGGCTCAGCTAGGCGTCAGAGTCTCTGCTCTAGGATTCTAGAGTAGATTTTACCAGGGACACTGAGAAGGGATATGCCTCTATGGTTTCCACATTGTCGATTGTCACCCTTTTTGAAAATTGGTGTTATGATGGCAATCTCCCAGTCCTTTTGTATGGTCTTGTTGTACCACGCTGCCTGTAGGACCCTTAAAAGTAATAGGTTGCCTGATGCTCCCATGTACTTAACCATTTCTGGTGTTATACCATCATGCCCTGCTGCTTTGCCCATCTTGATTTTCTCCAGTGCTGCCTTCAGTTCTTCCATCTTTATGTCATCTTCATCACTATTTGTTTCCTCTTCTGTGCTAGTGGTTATGATTTCTGATGCTTGACCTTGCTCCCCATCAAGGAGTTCTGAGAAATATTCTTTCCATCTTTCCATTACTTCCTTCGGGGCAGTAAGCAATTTGCCTTGCTTGTCCTTTATAAATTTGAGAGGGCATTGTTTTTCCTTCCTCATGTTCTTTAGGGTCTTATAGAACAATTTCTGGTTTTCTTGCGCAACCTTTTCTAGCTTTTCGCCAAATTCTTCCCAGGACTTCTGTTTTGCTGCTAGCACCTTGTTCTTTGCTTCTGTTCTGAGTATCACTTATTCTCTATATTTCTCTATTTGTCCTGCTGTGTTTTTAGCTCCTCAGTATTGTTTCCATGCCATTTTCTTCTCTCTTATTTTCTCTTTGACTTCCTCTGTCCACCAAGGTGTCCTCTTTCTCTTGTTCCCAAGTCGGACTTCACCACATGCTTCTGCAGCAGCTGTCTTTATGATGTCCTTGAATTTAAGCCATAGGGTTTCCAAGTCATCAGGTTGCTCTTCTGTGTTTCTCACCGCTGTAGCAATAAGCCCCTGATATCTCGTCTTAATTTCTGGCTCTCTCAGCTTGTAGGTCTTAATGCTCATTTCTTCCGTTCGTTTACTTGGTTTCTTGCATGATGCTGGGCAGTTCCTAGGCTGAGCAACTCTTTCAGTTGTTCTTTTGATTGTAAGCAGGTAGTGATCACTTCCAATCTCTGGCCCCCTCCAGACTCTAGCATCCCAGACATATTTGAATGAGTTCCTCCTAACAATGGCATAGTCGATCACTGACTTCTCATTCTTTGTTGGTTCACACCTAGTGTATGCATGTATGCGCTTATGGGGGAACTTTGTGTTGGTAATGATCAGATTCTGCTCACTGCAGAATCTAAGGAGTCGCTTTCCATTGTCATTGAGAGTATCTTCTCCATATCTTCCGATAACTCCACCCCATCTAGCATGGTCATTTCCAACTCTGGCATTGAAATCTCCGAGCATGATAATTTCATCTAGGCAGTCATCCACTGTCCTTTGAAGCAGCTCAAAGAATTCCTCCTTGACCTCTGCTCTCTCATCCTCACTTGGCCCATACACTATGACCAAGTTGACTATGGTTTCTCCTTCTTTTAGTTTTACAACAACAAGTTCCATCCCTTGATACTATCTTTCTGGTTTTTGGCCACAATGCAACCCACACCCCCTTTGGCTCTTTCAGATGTGGGTACACCACTGTATAGCAGCGTGTTGCCATCGAGATCCATGACTCCTTGTCCCTTTTTCTTTGTTTCCGTAATAGCCAGGATTTCTAGTTTTGCTTTCCTCATCTCTTCCACCAGCTCCTCTTCTTTCCCATTTATACTTCTTGTGATCCAAGTTCCATAAGTCGTAGTCCGTTCCAGTTTGTCGCCTTTAGAATCAGTCTGGTTTTCTCTCTTATATTACTCGTAATCATAGTTTAAAGCAAACAGGTGATTGGCCTGTTGTGCCTTTGCATGGTGGAGGGACTGCCTCCTTACAGCCTCCATGCAGGCCGCCCTCCTCCTTTTTCAGCCGGGCTTGGGACCGGCTAGGCGGAGTTTACATCCAAATCAATCAATGATATTTCCAAGACTTATAATTTACGCTTTTTTTATCCTTGCATAACCATACTGCCCCAAGAGTTACTAGGGGTGGGGTGTGGGGTGGGGGTGGGGGGTGGATGGGTGGGGTTTCTGGGGAGACAAAGAAAGAACAAAACTACTGCTCCCTCAGGCATGTCATACATGGCAACTAATATGAGGTTGTGCATAAGGCTGGCAACTTCATCATGTAAAACAGATTGTTACAGAAACTACTGCTGCAAGAGCATGTGAATGGTTAGTGCAGGCTTCCTTCAAGGGGACCAGCTACAGTGGTGGCTCTATGCTCCATAAAGCTCGCAAAGGAAAATGATGATGATAACCATATTCTTCTTACAACAACAACAAAAAAACCATGTTTGACCTGAGTTTGAGAACGACCTAAATGAGCCATAGATTTGTGCCTGCGCCGTTCACGAACTGATCCTGTGGATGAAACATGAACTGATGATGATGCAGTTGGGGTCTTAGCCTCTTCCCGACTTTCTTGCGAGTTCTGGAAGACAGCCAGGCAGTTGTCACATAGGCTGGAGTTGCCAGATTTGTTTCCGCCTCCACTGGTAGTAACAGTGATTATTTTGTTGCCAACCACCCATGTACCATGCTGACCATCTTTCAACAAAAACTGGGTGACAGGAGTCCTGAAACAAAAATAAATAAGTGCTTTACCTCATGAGTAGTTGAATGGGAGTTCACAAACCTTCAATTACCAACATCATCTCTTCTTTTGTTCCTTATTGAGCAAGGATCCAACATGGCTGATGGCCTCCTCTATGTCTTCTTCTTCTTCATTCACTTTCAGACGTCAACTTGAATATGTTCAGAGAAAGTAGTGATCAGCTTGATGTTGTTGGTACCTCCGTAAAGTTTTTCCAGGAATGGTATTGGTGATAGTCATGTGCGCTTTCTCTGATCCTCATATATTGTGCACCTTTGAAGTAGTCATTTAGCAGTCATGTTATCGGTGCCACAGTTACACTCATCGGTAGTTCCTATCTTTAGCTTGTTGAATAGATGATATCCCAATCTGTTGTGACCCGTGCGAAGTCTGAAGATAACCACTTGTTCTCTTCTGCTGAGCTGGTAATATGTATAATTTTTTTTGTGGTGTGGATGCAATGCTTCCCACTTGCTCCTATATCAGCTCTTGATAAAACTCTTGGCCTCTTCATAAATTATGCTTGTTTAAAGTTCAGGTAGCTTTCCACCTTCCATTGCCAATCTGTCAGCTTCTTCATTTCCAGGGATGTTGCAGTGAGATGGGATCCACTGTATCACAACATTTTTTTGAATTGCTGACATAGTTTGTGGAACCCTACATCAAAGCACATGCTCTTGCTCGTTGGTTTCGGTAGCGATTAGTTTTAAAGATGAGGTTGCCAGTCTATTACACAAGCTCATATTAGTTACCACTTACAACATGCTCGAGAGTGTAGTGACATTATACTCTGTCACTCTCAGAGACACCCAGGAGCTACATGGTGTATCTGTCATTATCTTCAAAAATATAAAGGTCACAAGTTCAACAGTTCAACATTTGACTCATGTGGTAACTTCTTCTGTGCCTGAACACAGCAATATTGGCTACTATTACAGAAGTAAGAGCAACACACATCTGACAAATTAAGTCAAATAACTATAGGCAGCAAGTCAACTGTGCATGCAGATTCAGTCCACACTTCAGGTAATCAAGGCTGACAAAACAAGTTTCAGATGTCAGATGTGCATACTTGCCACAAAACTCCTAAAGGCAGTCAAATACTTTTACTTCGGTAACGGAGGATGATCACACAAAGTCACCACCATGTGAGAAGTTAATGTGATTGCATTTACAACAGGCCCCTAGTCTTTAAATTTGCATTTATTTACGTTTTTCAGGGAAAGATTACGGTGGGATTTTTATCTCATTCGTTTTTTTTATTTCTCTTTGTATAATAATAGAGTTTGGACTTTTTGTGTAGATTAAGAATTACGGTTCTAGCAAAGATGGTAGTTTTAACTTTTAGACTGGCACCAGCGCGCTGTTTCATTGAGATAATTCGTTCATGGAAGATTTTCCAGTGTAACATAATGGCAGAGCATTTTCGGTTCTTCTCAGTGAGCGCGCTATAATTTTTAGTAAGGGTGAAATCAGATGGGGGTAGAGGGGGAGTTTTAAGCGCGTGGAAACAGGTCAGCAACGGAATTTTTCGGCTTGATCGTAAGTTCTAAAATTAGATCATGACCGCAGGCGATTCCTGGCATGTTGGTTGGTTCATAGATCGACCCGCTTAAGAACAAAGCCTAGCTATGACTCACGCGTAGCGTGGTCTCGAGTAATAAATAAGCGGGGTTCCCTGGCAGAAGTGGGAGATTTTTTGAACTTCTACGCCTTGGGAAAGAACTGCCACAGAGCCGACTTGCTCTTTCGAGAGAAATTTGTGCTGGTAAATATGAAGTTAATTAAGCTTTAATAGTTTATAAGATTTTTGCAGAGTTGTTTCTAGGAGGTAAAGTTAATTCATAGAAGTAGAGCCATCAATGCTATAATTTTAATTGACTATAACTGACAGCGCAATTAGGTATTTTGTGAAAAGGTAGTAGGGAATTTTGATAGTTTCCGCAGAGTAGCTGTTTGTAGGAATTGGAATATTACTGTTATTTGTCAGAAGACAGGGGATCTAATTTTTCCTGGATTTGTGATTTTAAATGGTGCAGCGTAAAACACGCTCGCGGAATTAAATTAATTTTAGTTCGTAACGGACATGCCATGAGTTACCCTCTTATCTAAATTATTATCAGAGTGCATTCATTCTTTTTATGAGATAATGAAAGCTTAAAGATGGTAGATGTTAAATACTATAATTTTGAGACACGATGCACGTAATTTCATTGTGATTTTCGAGGATTTGGAGAGAGGGGTACCGAAGCACGTGCTGCGTGTCTTTTTTTTTTAGTGGGGTGAATCTGATAACGGAAGGAGAGGGGAGATAACGAGGCATGCATTGTAAAATAGGATTTCAGTTCCTTTAGAGATTTTAATGTACATTGTTATCAGAATCGGGTGTAAATAATATTCCCGACACGTGGGTGAAGATTTCTCAATATTTGAGTTATAATATTAGCGAATAATACGCTAGGGTTTTGGTGTGTATTTAATTGTTCAAGTGTGTGTAAATTACCAGCGGACTAATTTGTGTAACGCTGTGGTAATAGAACGAGTGGCTTTAAATGTTAGAGCATGGGAAATTGTGTATTTTTCTCTGTGTGGGTAAAACCTACATTTTGAAGTCAGCAGTTACGGGTCTAGTTGGGATTTTTAATTAGTCCCTTATTTAATAGACATATGTTTATACTGATGAATTCATGGAGACGGGAGATTATTGTCTCGGGTGAAGTCTATTGTATTTGGGTAGCCAGGTAAACACATCGATCATTGTTAAATAGTAGGGCCAGGAATTTACTGGCAACAGGTTCATTCAGTGGTTAGAATGTTGTGACGGGCTAACCTAAGCTGAGTCTGGAGATTAGAGTGTCGATAGGACAGTATTTGAGGGAAAGTGGGGGTAGGCATGTTTACTAATCGCTGAAGCGATACTAGAGCATGGGAGCTGTATGGAAGATTTGAAAACTTAAGTGTTCGAGATTGGAAAACTAAAGGTTAGAGATTTGAGACTTAAGTGGTTGAAGAGTTGGGATTTAAGTGTTGAAGAGTGAGAGTTAAGGGAGTTAAGTGTTAAGGATATGGGAAATTTGTTGTGCGATATATATTTGTTATTGTTTTGTCCACAGCAGATATTTTCCAGGCGTGGCAGCTAGGGCTATAGTAGTCCTTCAGCGGCTAGAAGTTCGCCGGTCTTCTCATGAGAAGAAGAGTCGGCAGAGCCAGGAAAGAAAGGGGAGTAGTGACAAGGGGGTCACTGGTGCAAACGTTTTGTACCCAAGAGAGCAAGGAGCTGGAAGCACAGACTTCTTCAGCAAGAACAAGAGGTTCTTAATAAAATTCGGAGCTATTCATGCTCAGATAAAGCACACACTGAACCTAGGCGCAGGGCCTAGAGGTGTCGTGATTGGTCGGTCATAATAACACCGACGGCCCAGACCCAAGAGAGGGGTAACGGGGCCTGTGATTTTTCCAGAATCGTCATTGGTAGTGCAGAAGAGTCCAAGTCGAGAAACCAGAATACCAATTCAAGTTAGCAGCTACAACAGGCGGAGAAGAGGGGAAAGGGTTAACATCCCTCTTTACTGCACGAGATAGAAAGAGAAGAAGAGAGTAGTGGAGGAGTCGTTTTCTGTAGGAACCAGGAGTGTCAGACAGACACTGAACATAACATTAGAACTCAGCAAGTCATCTGTAAGTTGTGTCGGAGGTGATAGAAGGGTTCTGGTCATGGACTTTGTGATAGTCAGAGAATATTTAGCCTTGTGATAGTCAGAGAATATTTAGCCTATAGTGGAGCAGCGGTGTAGGCGCGTCATTTGTGTAGAACCACGTCTGCAGACAGACGGACAGTAGGAGTTAGGGCGTGTTTACATGATATCAGGTTGATTAGGAGAAAGACGGATCTGGTGTTCGAGATCCTCCTTCACATGTTGTTGTATTACTTACCTTTCTTCCTTACAGGTTGAGGGGAGGGCGACTGTGGGGTTACCTTACCTAATCACTTGAAATTAATTGTTATGTTCTTTCCAGGTGTATGAACACGCATGTTTATTCTATTTTTGTAGTATGTTATATGAATTTTTTTTGTGTGTGGTGTAAATAAAATCCATTGTAAATTTCCGGCTGGATCAGTCACTTACTTCAACCTATATGTTGTCTGTAAGTGGTGTCTGTGGTGTTAAGTATTAAACCTTATCCCAGTCTTGGTAGCTAGAGGTAGTGAGGTTATCGCAAAACATTACGTCACTTAGTGGCAAGGGAGAGTCAATTTCGGTTCTCGACCCTTGACGCCAATAGCCTCATCTCCCACAGTCACTGTTATTTTCTTCTGAAATCTATCTTCTTAGTCTTTCTTTCCACTAGGGTCTAGTCTATTTAGGTAGGCAACCTCTAGTCTTAAATCCACTTCGTGACAAAGTGGGTGCTATCGTCCGGTGAATCATCTTTGTTACGTTCAATTCTGTGATCTTGACAAAGTGGCGGCGTTCGTCCGGTAGATCATCTTTGTTGGGATCAATTCTGTGATCGTGTCAAGATTCATAGATTGTTTCTATAGGAAAGTTCTGGGAAATAGATTCTTTATAATATCCCCTAGACTAGAGCTATATATAAACTGATCCAGCTAATAGTTTTTTTCCACAGGAAGTTTCTCCACAGGGTGCAGTCAGATTGTAGCTGTAGTTAGTTGATGACTAGAGGTAACTGATGGCTAACTGAATTTTTCTTAACAGGAAGGTAAATTCGGGTTTTTAGGTAGCTGCTTAATGAAAATTTTTTCAGGTAGTTCTTCAGATTGGTGCTAGTCTGAGTTCGGGTTTTGGGACATTGGTTACACAGGGAGTAGTGCCCAGAAGGTAACAGTAAATTTTTCGTGTTCCTTTTTTGTCATTTCCCCTCGTTGTGAGTTACTGCTGATTTGTCAGGTAAGATGGCTGAATTGGTCAAGCTACTTACTGCATGGAAGGACGCAGCTAAAAGCATGGGGATGAATGAGGCCGAGACTAGGGCTTACATTATGAGGGAACAGGACCGGCAGACGGAGAGAGAGAAAAGGGAAGCGGAGAAAGAAGAGAGGGCCCGACTGGCAGAGATGGACCTGCGTAAATTGGAAGCGGAGAAAGAAGAGAGGGCCCGACTGGCAGAGATGGACCTGCGTAAATTGGAAGCGGAGAAAGAAGAGAAGGCCCGACAGGCAGAGGAGAGAAAGGCAGAAAGGGAGGCGAAGGAAAGGGCCACAGAAGCAGAGAGACAGCATGAACTTGCCCTGCGTTCACTGGAACTGCAGTACCGATCTTCGGAAGGCAGTTCGGCTAACGGAGATTCTCCCGGAGCAGGGGCGACAGACACCTCAGGAAACGGAGGGCCCCGGATGGCAGCCATGAATTTTCCAATGGACTCTTTCCCTAACGGGAATGAGAAAATTGACATATTCCTGGAAAAATTTGAACGAATGGCAAAAGCGTACGGGTTGGATGAGAGTTTGTGGTGCCTCAAATTATCTCAGTCGTTGAAAAACCAGGCCTACGACATCTATAGTAAGATGCTCAGTGATGAACAAAATAACTTTGAGGCCCTTCGTAACGCACTGTTACAACGCTTTCAGTGGACTCCCCGTAAGTGCCAAGCTATGTTCAGGGAGAGCAGGCCGGAGAAAGGAGAAAGTTTTCCCCATTTCGCAGAAAGGCTGAAGAATTATCTCACTCGTTGGAGAGAATTGTCGGGTCTAGCAAAAACTTTTGAAGGACTCGAAGAGCTTGTCATGTGCGAACAAGTGAAAGCACACATGTCTCCAGACTTGAGGAGGTATCTGGCGGAGCAGGGCGCCCAGCAACTGGACCAGATCATTCTTTTTGCTGAAAGGTTCCAGACGGCACAGGCCGAAGTACTGGGCCAGAAACGAAAACACCCAGACCTGCCAGCACTGGACCAAGGAGCATCGGCATCGCAGTCGTTTTCGTCTTCTGCTCATCAGCAGCAGGGGCCGTCTCGCAAGGAGCCCCATCCCATTCATAACCTGCGGCCCCAACCGCATAACAGAGCACAGGCGACAACGTCTCATGAACCTGCTAGAAACAGGGGAGAAAACAACAGGTACTGTCGCAATTGCCGTACTACCTCTCACTGGACTTCTCGGTGTGTAAACAAACCACCCACTCACCATACAGCGTGTTTAAGGGCGGTGAGAGTGAAAAAAGGGAACAATTGGGAACCTTTCAAAGCAGAGAAGTGTTTCTCTAACAGTGGACCAGCAGTAGTGAATGGGACTGCTACCACTTGTTTATTTGACAGCGGGCTTACTTACCCGAGTATAGTCGCCCGACATTTGGTACAACCAGGCCAAATGACTAAGGAAAAGGTTGATATTGGTGGAGTTTTGAGGGGAGGGACCTCACAGCGTCTGCAGATAGCCAATATTAAGGTGGAGAGCAGGTTTGTGCGTGGCACAATCAAAGCTGCTGTAATGGAACAGCCAGCTTATGACTTCATCTTGGGGGCCCCATATATAGTTTTGGGAAACCCCCCAGTCCCGATCCTTGCTGGTGCAAGGGGGCCTACTACAGGCCAGAGAAGTGAAAAGGGAATGTCCCGGATTCACGGAGCCCCACGAGAGCTCAACCAGCCACGCCTTGAGATGGAGAGGTTAAATACCTCCAAGGTTAGTGGAATGGTTTTTGCAGAGGCGTATCCCTCTGACAGCCCTGTTAAGCCGAAGGGCCAAACAGCGGCGACGCCTTTGATTTTGGAAATACCTTCGTTGTCGTCGGGAATTAGGCCCCCGATGGTATTACCTCCTGAGAGCGAGGAACATACTGACAAGAGTGGTAGAACGTATGTACACGACCAGCGCAATCTTCATAGGGCAGAAGACAGCGAATCGAGCGAACATATGTTTCCAACCAGCCCTGGAGCCCCATCCGACCAGCACTTTACTCAGACGGAGGAGGACAGTGATCTGAGAAACCGTTTGCCTATAAACGGAGATGGGCCCCATCCCGCTGCTAGCTCGCTAACAGAAAGCGGCTCTTGCAAAGAGGCAAGAAGCAAAAACGTACCACCAAATGCGTTCTGCTTAGTAGGGGAAACGGATGTCGCTGAGGTCAGGCGCAACCCAGTGAGAACCCCTGGTGGGAGAGTAGAGAAAGGAGCAATCTCTACGCAACCTCTAGGCAAACCAGAGGGGAGTGAAGCGATCGGAGAATTTATGCTGGAAGCACCAGATAGTTCGCACCTTCATCGCCATATACCTGCGGTCTCAAACCCGCCGAGGTGCAGCAAGGTAGTCGCCATCGTCAGGCAGCCACAAAGCCAGTTGGTCAGGGCAGCCGACCAAGACAGCTTTTTTACGGACATAGCCAAGGAAGGTTCAGACCCACCATTGGATGGCACAGGTCCGAAGAAAGATCAACTCTTCCACCGGAGCATGGGAGTTGGTAGAAGAAGAAGAAGGAGGAAACGTAGAAGAAGAAAGTCGCAGGACAACCATGGGAGTTGTAGTCGCCAGGCGGAAATAACCAGTCGTGACCATGAGACTTCAGGACTGACAGTCAGATCTGTAGACTTGTATAGGGGCCAGTCTGGAAATACAAGATCACATTAAATTAGATCGTGTACCACGAACTTGAAGAGGGGGGTAATGTGAGAAGTTAATGTGATTGCATTTACAACAGGCCCCTAGTCTTTAAATTTGCATTTATTTACGTTTTTTCAGGGAAAGATTACGGTGGGATTTTTATCTCATTCGTTTTTTTTTATTTCTCTTTGTATAATAATAGAGTTTGGACTTTCTGTGTAGATTAAGAATTACGGTTTCTAGCAAAGATGGTAGTTTTAACTTTTAGACTGGCACCAGCGCGGTTTCATTGAGATAATTCGTTCATGGAAGATTTTCCAGTGTAACATAATGGCAGAGCATTTTCGGTTCTTCTCAGTGAGCGCGCTATAATTTTTAGTAAGGGTGAAATCAGATGGGGGTAGAGGGGGAGTTTTAAGCGCGTGGAAACAGGTCAGCAACGGAATTTTTCGGCTTGATCGTAAGTTCTAAAATTAGATCATGACCGCAGGCGATTCCTGGCATGTTGGTTGGTTCATAGATCGACCCGCTTAAGAACAAAGCCTAGCTATGACTCACGCGTAGCGTGGTCTCGAGTAATAAATAAGCGGGGTTCCCTGGCAGAAGTGGGAGATTTTTTTGAACTTCTACGCCTTGGGAAAGAACTGCCACAGAGCCGACTTGCTCTTTCGAGAGAAATTTGTGCTGGTAAATATGAAGTTAATTAAGCTTTAATAGTTTATAAGATTTTTGCAGAGTTGTTTCTAGGAGGTAAAGTTAATTCATAGAAGTAGAGCCATCAATGCTATAATTTTAATTGACTATAACTGACAGCGCAATTAGGTATTTTGTGAAAAGGTAGTAGGGAATTTTGATAGTTTCCGCAGAGTAGCTGTTTGTAGGAATTGGAATATTACTGTTATTTGTCAGAAGACAGGGGATCTAATTTTTCCTGGATTTGTGATTTTAAATGGTGCAGCGTAAAACACGCTCGCGGAATTAAATTAATTTTAGTTCGTAACGGACATGCCATGAGTTACCCTCTTATCTAAATTATTATCAGAGTGCATTCATTCTTTTTATGAGATAATGAAAGCTTAAAGATGGTAGATGTTAAATACTATAATTTTGAGACACGATGCACGTAATTTCATTGTGATTTTCGAGGATTTGGAGAGAGGGGTACCGAAGCACGTGCTGCGTGTCTTTTTTTTTTAGTGGGGGTGAATCTGATAACGGAAGGAGAGGGGAGATAACGAGGCATGCATTGTAAAATAGGATTTCAGTTCCTTTAGAGATTTTAATGTACATTGTTATCAGAATCGGGTGTAAATAATATTCCCGACACGTGGGTGAAGATTTCTCAATATTTGAGTTATAATATTAGCGAATAATACGCTAGGGTTTTGGTGTGTATTTAATTGTTCAAGTGTGTGTAAATTACCAGCGGACTAATTTGTGTAACGCTGTGGTAATAGAACGAGTGGCTTTAAATGTTAGAGCATGGGAAATTGTGTATTTTTCTCTGTGTGGGTAAAACCTACATTTTGAAGTCAGCAGTTACGGGTCTAGTTGGGATTTTTAATTAGTCCCTTATTTAATAGACATATGTTTATACTGATGAATTCATGGAGACGGGAGATTATTGTCTCGGGTGAAGTCTATTGTATTTGGGTAGCCAGGTAAACACATCAATCATTGTTAAATAGTAGGGCCAGGAATTTACTGGCAACAGGTTCATTCAGTGGTTAGAATGTTGTGACGGGCTAACCTAAGCTGAGTCTGGAGATTAGAGTGTCGATAGGACAGTATTTGAGGGAAAGTGGGGGTAGGCATGTTTACTAATCGCTGAAGCGATACTAGAGCATGGGAGCTGTATGGAAGATTTGAAAACTTAAGTGTTCGAGATTGGAAAACTAAAGGTTAGAGATTTGAGACTTAAGTGGTTGAAGAGTTGGGATTTAAGTGTTGAAGAGTGAGAGTTAAGGGAGTTAAGTGTTAAGGATATGGGAAATTTGTTGTGCGATATATATTTGTTATTGTTTTGTCCACAGCAGATATTTTCCAGGCGTGGCAGCTAGGGCTATAGTAGTCCTTCAGCGGCTAGAAGTTCGCCGGTCTTCTCATGAGAAGAAGAGTCGGCAGAGCCAGGAAAGAAAGGGGAGTAGTGACAAGGGGGTCACTGGTGCAAACGTTTTGTACCCAAGAGAGCAAGGAGCTGGAAGCACAGACTTCTTCAGCAAGAACAAGAGGTTCTTAATAAAATTCGGAGCTATTCATGCTCAGATAAAGCACACACTGAACCTAGGCGCAGGGCCTAGAGGTGTCGTGATTGGTCGGTCATAATAACACCGACGGCCCAGACCCAAGAGAGGGTAACGGGGCCTGTGATTTTTCCAGAATCGTCATTGGTAGTGCAGAAGAGTCCAAGTCGAGAAACCAGAATACCAATTCAAGTTAGCAGCTACAACAGGTGGAGAAGAGGGGAAAGGGTTAACATCCCTCTTTACTGCACGAGATAGAAAGAGAGAAGGAGAGTAGTGGAGGAGTCGTTTTTCTGTAGGAACTAGGAGTGTCAGACAGACACTGAACATAACATTAGAACTCAGCAAGTCATCTGTAAGTTGTGTCGGAGGTGATAGAAGGGTTCTGGTCATGGACTTTGTGATAGTCAGAGAATATTTAGCCTTGTGATAGTCAGAGAATATTTAGCCTATAGTGGAGCAGCGGTGTAGGCGCATCATTTGTGTAGAACCACGTCTGCAGACAGACGGACAGTAGGAGTTAGGGCGTGTTTACATGATATCAGGTTGATTAGGAGAAAGACGGATCTGGTGTTCGAGATCCTCCTTCACATGTTGTTGTATTACTTACCTTTCTTCCTTACAGGTTGAGGGGAGGGCGACTGTGGGGTTACCTTACCTAATCACTTGAAATTAATTGTTATGTTCTTTCCAGGTGTATGAACACGCATGTTTATTCTATTTTTGTAGTATGTTATATGAATTTTTGTGTGTGGTGTAAATAAAATCCATTGTAAATTTCCGGCTGGATCAGTCACTTACTTCAACCTATATGTTGTCTGTAAGTGGTGTCTGTGGTGTTAAGTATTAAACCTTATCCCAGTCTTGGTAGCTAGAGGTAGTGAGGTTATCGCAAAACATTACGTCACTTAGTGGCAAGGGAGAGTCAATTTCGGTTCTCGACCCTTGACGCCAATAGCCTCATCTCCCACAGTCACTGTTATTTTCTTCTGAAAATCTATCTTCTTAGTCTTTCTTTCCACTAGGGTCTAGTCTATTTAGGTAGGCAACCTCTAGTCTTAAATCCACTTCGTGACACACCATCATTTTCTTTTTCGCTCCTTATGAAACATGGGAGCGTCTGATTGACAGAGTGGTTAGAGCGTTGGCCTCTTGCGGCAAAGGTGCTGGGTTCGATTCATGGTATCGACATGCTCCAGTCTACCCAGCTGTAAATGAGTATCCGACTTTGCTCATGAGCTAGGGAAGGAAAAGGCATCAATAAAAAAAGGAACTACCGCACCTCTGGATGCAGGACCTAGTATAGTGAAGTCTCTAACACTTCACTCCACTATGGCAGTATCTGCAATCTAACTGCCTTTTTAGTTATATATATTTAAAAAAAAAAAAGCACTGACTATTAAACACAGGTAGAATGACAGTTTCTCATATGTAGCAACTAAAACAGGTAACTGACTAATGTCTTTTTTTTTTTTCCACATAGCTTCTATATGAAAATTATGTAAAACACACAAAGACAGAAATACATTTTGCAATTTGTCACAATCTGTCAAACTTCAATAACAGATATAAATGTAGCTGTTTTCAAGAAGAGTTAATAATTTTAGTGAGCTAGGAAACGGTATTTCTACAGTTGCCATAGAAATGTAAATTTGTATTTCAACATGTGGAACAGAATGGGTGGGCTTGGCATGAACCAACTGAAGGATGATGCTCCACAAGGATCTGAAAGAAGATAAGGATGATGATGATGATTCAGTGCTATTCAAAATACAGTCTCTGGTTGCTTTATGTTATAAAAAAACAACAAACAATAAACAAAAGCTTAAGACTGAAGTATGATATGGTTAAATATTTTGTGTGCACACAGTTTACCGTTTAGGCAGGGCGGCAAAGTTGCCAAAGGAATATCTAGCCATCATGTCAACACAGGTCTCCGTCAGTTCTTTGTGAAACTGTGACATCTTTTCATCCATTGGAACACGACCATCGTTTCTCACACCTTCAATGCCTGATATGTTACGGCGTCTGTAACATTAAATCACAAGAGAATTAAAATCTAAATTATTTTATTTTTTTAACCAAAAAAAAAAACAATATCCTAATGAAGGCACAATGAGTATTTAACTGTTATTGAAGAGGTGGGAAAATAGACTTTCATAAATGGGTGCTTGCGAAGAGTAGGGTTAAAATGGTATGACAAGATCACTAATGTGGAACTGATGTCAAGAACCAGACAAGTGCCAGTGGAACAAGAGATGAGAAGAAGACGCTGGCGATGGATAGGACACACATTGTGAAAACCTGTGGATGTTTTGAAGGCCTATGCTCCTTGGGGAGCTAAAGGGTATTGATTGATTGATTGTCTGCAAAAATGAAAACCAAAGAAAGGCAATGGCGTTAATTTAATAAGAATTAATGCATAAGATTGGAGCCACGGTAGTGCACTGGCTTCCTAGCTCAGTGGTCCATGGTTCAATCCCCAGTTCAGGTGGGATTTTTTAGACCACAAATGGCTCCGGGGTCGACCCAGCCTTATGAATTGGGTACCAGAGCAACTCTGGGAAGGTTAAGACGGCCGGCGTGATGTTGACCACATCACCCCTTGTGTGCCGATGGTCAAGAAAATATGGGCCTAACACCATATTCCCAATATGCCTCAATGGGCGTGTAACAGGATCCTAATGCATAAGATTAGTAGTTTTGAGTTTGCTGCTAATACTGACTTCTAAATTGTTTTGTTTTTTTTAAGTCTTTTTTTCTGACAAGGCATCACAAGAAAAACAGAAAAAAAGTACAGATTTTTTTGTCTCTTGGTTTGCATTTTAAATTAAAATATTCTTTGGCAAACCAAGTTACCCTGTGGTACATAACTACTGTAATGTTGATCTGTGTCATCCACTCCTACAGATGAGCTGAGAAAATGCATTCTCACAATCTGAAAGTCTTAACTGACTATATGAAATGGCTGACGTAACAAATTATCTTTGGTTAATGTTCAAGTCTATGTATGTTTTAAATAGCTGCTTTTTTGTTCTTATTTGAATAACTGAAAATATGACAGACAGACATGTCCATGTGGAGAAGACAAGTAAACAGTAGAAAGAACATGTCTTCCAAGAATATCAACTACAAGAGAGGAGCAGACAAGAACATGTCCTGCAAGAATATCAACTACAAGAGAGGAGCAGACAAGAACATGTCCTCCAAGAATGTCTACTACAAGAGAGAAGCAGACAAGAACATGTCCTCCAAGAATGTCGACTACAAGAGAGCAGCTGACAAGAACATGTCATCCAAGAATGTTAACTACAAGAGAGGAGCTGACAAGAACATGTCCTCCAAGAATGTCAACTACAAGAGAGGAGCTGACAAGAACATGTGCTCCAAGAATGACCACTACAAGAGAGGAGCAGACAAGAACATGTCCTCCAAGAATGACAACTACAAGAGAGGAGCAGACAAGAACATGTCCTCCAAGAATGACAACTACAAGAGAGGAGCAGACAAGAACATGTCCTCCAAGAATGTCAACTACAAGAGAGGAGCAGACAACAACATGTTCTTTAAGGAATGTCAACGTCAAGAAAAAACCATCATGGCCTTCACCAATCCATTTGATGGAGACGCTGTATGGGATTCTGTATTTTGAGGGTTTGCTCTCTGTAATGAGAGAGAAGCCTGAGACAGATTGCCAACTTTATGAGAGAAACAGATATGGTCATAAGACAGCGACTGAAGAAGATCCTAGCTCTGTTCAACTATTATACGTGTTGCGGCTGTATTATATGTGCAGAACGTGTTTTACTGAAAAATGTATCAGATCCTTCCTTAACTGTCCATGGCATCTTTTAATCTAGCATGATTCTGTTTTGGCACAGATAGTAATTTTATTTCTCTGTAGTTTGCCCTCTTACAAATCTCCACCTGCAACTTGACCAGATATTAATCCTTCCGGTCTGCTGATATTTTGATATTTCTTTTCCCTCCCAGAAGTAATTTCTCCAGAGTAATTTGTGTAATATCTCTAGAGGTGTCAATGTTTACTTCACTGGCCTCTGCTGGAATGTCATCTTGCCAGCAGTTTTTTTAACGTATTAGAAGCTTACTTTACTTCTTCCTTATCTGGTCTTTTGCAATTAACTTGTAAGTCCTTTTCTGCTGGCTGGATGTCAGGGGGTTCTTGTGAAGCTGGTCTATTTATACATTTCTCAAAATTCTCGCCCAATCTCTTCATTGTCTGCTCTATGGTACTAAACAATTGTCCATCTTGTCTTTGATAAGGCCATTTGATTGTTTATATTTTCCTGTGAGCTCATTTGTACTATTCTGTCACATTGACTCTAGCTGCAACTTCCTCTGCCACTTTATTCTCTCTGCCATGTTAGAGAATTGTAATAAAACAAAGCAACACTATCATATAAGCACATACCTGCGATGACCTTCATTTAGAGAGCTGGTGCGGGCACGGTCGCTTGAATCTTGATTGTGAGTACTCAAGTGACGGATTGAGTTTTCCTCAAACAACTGGAGAACATTGTACTTCAGGCCCTGATTGACCACACACACACACAGAGAGAAACAAAGCATCAAAAGCAGCCTTAACCAAATTGTTATTTGCAAAATAAGTTTCTGAACTCTAGCAGGAAAACGTCAGCACACCTGACTGAATATTACTTCAAAGTAAATATATTTTTGATACAAGTAAATATTGATTACTATAAGTCAAATATACGGAAATTTTTATGATTACTTTAAAGCAAAAATCTTTGAAAGTGATGTGGTCAGCATCATGCCGTCCGCCTTAACCTTCCCAGAAGTTGCTCTGGTACCCAACTGGGACTGGGTCGACCCAGGAGCCGTTTGCGGCCTAAAAAAAATCCCACCTCATCTGGGGATTGAACCATGGACCACTGAGCTAGGAAGCCAGTGCACTAACCACTATGCTTGATTGATAACTTAAAGCAAATTCTACTTTAAGTCAGATATATGGAAATCTTAATGAGATATTTTAAAGCAAACAGAATAATTTAAAACAAATACTACTTTAAGTCAAATGCATGGCAATCTTAGTGACTAGTTTAAATAATTTAAAGGAAACATTTTTGAATGTTGGTGGATAACTTCAAGCAAATTACACTTAAAATGTTGTTGGTCATTAAAAGAGTGGGAGCCGCGCTAGCGTAGTGGTTACAACACCGCTCTGGCGACCGGGTGATTCAGGATCAAACCCGGGCGACGGCATTTGAGGATTTTTCGTCGACCGGGATTTGGACTGGATTAACTCGAGACCTGGCGAAGACATTTGAAGGAGTGTCGTCGACCAGGGATTGGCGGCTCCTGAGCCGACCCAGCTCTAATGGATACCTCCGAAATCAGCGAGTATCTGCCTGAATGGCGAGGGACACCTGTCTCTGTACAAGAAAAGGGATACTCACGTAAAATCAATGTCAGGTTAGACATTAATAATAACCTGAGATTTCGCCTCGAGTATTAGCGGGCGTACGAAAAAAAAAAAAAAAAAAAAATTAAAAGAGTGTCCAAGTCATAAACTCTAAATGATGAAGACTCATAAAAATTATATGGTGGTTAATTTTAAAAGCTATCTGCTCAATAGAGAAACTTAATAATACCCTCTGGATATACTTGACAAATCCCCTGCGAAATGGAAGCCTGCATCGAATGAACCATATTCCAATTACATGGTGGGCCAAGGACACAGTATAGTGGCTGAACCTAAGAATGAGCAATAAATGAAAAGACATTTTTTTTTAAACAGGACAAAGTAAAAGCAGTTTTTTTCTTAGAATTAGTAATTATTACATTTCAAACTTTATTTATTTAATGAGTTTATTCTATTACTTGATCACTGTGGGACATAAACGCATTCATCACTGCTGTGAGAGCACCAAAATAACTGCATTTGCATTACTGTTATCCAGGAAATAACTTATTCAAATAAAAAATATGTTTTCTACACGTACGAGGGCTGTCCGGAAAGGAACCGGCCATGTAATATAAATCAATAAACATTTTACATAGCACAATGATGGCTCAGTCCCCTTCAAAGTAGGCTTCTTGGGACATCACACAGTGCTCCCAGCGTTTCTTCCACTGTTTAAAACACTCTGCGAAGGCTTTTTTTAGAAGCGCCATCAGTTGCGCCGTCGTATTTTATTTAATCTCAACGACGGTCTGAAATTTTCTACCTTTCAAACATGATTTCAATTTTGGAAAAAGCCAAAAGTCACAGGGTGCCAAGTCTGGGCTATAGGGGGGATGAGTTACCTGGTTGATGTTATGTTTCAACAAAAAACTTTGCACTAGATGTGATGCATGGGCGGGCGCGTTGTCGTGATGAAGACGCCAATCGCCAGTTGCCCACAACTGTGGTCGTTTTCGTCGTACTGCATTTCTCAACCGACGGAGAACTTTGAGGTAGTACTCCTTATTAATTGTTTGGCCTGAAGGAGCGTACTTGCAATAGATAACACCTTCCCAATCAAAAAACACAGTCAACATGGTCTTGATCTTGCTACGGGTTTGCCGCGCCTTCTTCGGGCGTGGAGAACCAGGCGACTTCCACTGAGACAACTGAGCCTTCGTTTCTGGATCATAGCAGTAGATCCACGATTCCTCTCCGGTTATGACTTTCTTCATGAAATCTGGGTTATTGGTTACAGTTTGAAGCAAATCATTAGCAACTGTGGCACGAAGTTCCTTCTGCTCTGGTAGCAGAATCCGCGGAACGAATTTTGCAATGACACATCTCATACCCAGATCCTGGGTCAGAATCTCGGATACAATAGTTTTTGGAATTCCCAGATCTTTTTCTAGTTCTCACACTGTCAGTCGCCAATCTTTGTTGATTGCAGCCCGTACATATTCAACATTTTCCGGTGTTCTGCTTGTTGCAGGCCTTCCAGAAATGGGATCACATTCAACAGATTCTCGACCATCTTTGAAGCATTTGTGCCACACCTTTATTTGTGTAGCACTCATTGAATCGTCTCCAAAAGCCTTCTGAATCATCATAATAGTTTCCGTGGAGGAATGTTGAAGCTTGACGCAAAATTTGATGCAGATTCTTTGCTCTACCCGTTCAGCCATTTTGAATGCGACGACCACACAGTGCACGTGCTCACTAAACGGCTTTTAACGGTCGCACTGACTGGTGCAGCAACGTCAACATTGCACACGTATGTGCATAACAGGCCACTCTATTTGGCTGCCAAGTTACATTGATGTCGCGCAAACGGTTTTTCTAATATTAATTATGGCCGATTCTTTTCCGGACAGCCCTCGTACATGCCACATAAGAACAAAAATGTTCTCAGACATCTAGATAACATTAAGTTTACTCAGGAAAAAAACAACAACAAAAAACCATGAACACTTATAACGATCGTGATATTCTGGCATAGTACCAATGCACATCTTCGTAACACAATCTAGGGGTTAGTTATGAAAACAATGGCTTCTTGCTTAAAAAAACAAAACAATAACAAAACAAAACCAAAAAAGCACATATATGGTTAAAAATACTACTCACTTGAAAGGGTTGGTATATGGCAAGGCTATGGCAAAGACGCTCATGTACTGGTCTTCTACAAAATTGGCGTAAAGTTTGGGAATGCGAACTATGCCTGGATAACAAAACAACATCAACTACTTTAAAAAACTCATCATCTACTTGAAAATTTACAAGCAAAAGATGATAGGTAATTCAGAGGAAAACCTTACAGAGTTACATAATGCAGGAAAGATAAAACATTATCCCAGCATTGATAAATCACTTACTTACTTAGTCGTTCCCCTTCTACCGTGAGGTGTAGAGGTTTGGAAGAGAGAGCGCCAGACTATCCTATCGGCTGTCTTCCTCCTGGCCTGGTTCCATTCTAGTCCTCGGTCCTTCAAAGATTGTCTAATGATAAATCACACAGAACTAATAATTTTTTAAGAAGAAGTTGGAGAACCATCCTAAAACAGCATAAGTAACAGCCGTCATAAATGATGGCATACCAGAACCATGTCAGAACAGTCCAAATAACAACTCTCATAAATGATGGCATTACAGAAACATATCATCATCATCAGCTGCCATCTCCGCAATGACAGTTGGCTGCAATGACAGAACAGCCCAAATAATAACTGTCATAAATGATGGCATTAAAGAACCATGCGAGAACAGCCCAAATAATAACTGTCATAAAGGATAGCATGACAGAACCATATCAAAACAGTCCAAATAATAACTGTCATAAATGATGGCATACGAGAACCATATCAGAACAGCCATAATAATAACTGTCATAAATGATGGCATTACAGAACCATATTAGAACAATCCAAATAACAACTTTCATAAATGATGGCATTACAGAACCATATTAGAACAACCTAAATTCTTCTTCCTTCCTCGTTCGTCCTGAAAAGGACATTGATTGCGTTGTGTCTGTTTACAGCGGAGCTGCGATATCTGCGCCTTTCGGCCAACACATCCGACTTCAGCAGGGCATTTTTTGGGACCGGGTTTGCCTTCCCTCTTCGATCCCTACTCTCTCAGCCAGACTGCAGTGATGCAGCCTGTTTCCAGGACCACCACGTGGAGGTGGAGTAGGGTCTTGGTCAGCTCTGGTTCGCTGACCCTGACGCAAGCAGTCAAGCTATGGGTCACTGACTGCATTCTCTATTGCTGCGTCTTTGGGTCCCACAGCCTAAATAATAACTGTCACAAATGATGGCATTACAGAACCATGCAAGAAGAGTCCAAATAATAACTGTCATAAATGATGGCATTACAGAACCATATCAGAACAGTCCAAATAATAACTGTCCTAAATGATGGTATACAGAACCATGCTAAAACACTCCAAATAATACAGTCTGTTTTGTTTTATACACACTGATGTGTTGTAACCCTGCTTTAGCTGCTTCTAAGATTAGTCTATCTGTCTCTTCCTGCACATCTTGTTGCTTGTATGAAAGGTGATACATTTCATCTTCACAGTTGAGATACTCTTATTGTTTATCAACTTGCTATTTGCCAAGTAAAGGCGGGATCCCGTTATATGCCCATTGAGGCATATTAAGAATATGGTATTAGGCCCATATTTTCTTGACAATCGGCACACTAGGGGTTGATGAGGTCAGCACCATGCCGGCCGCCTTAACCTTCCTAGAGTTGCTCTGGTACCCAATTTATGAGGTTGGGTCGACTCCAGAGCCGTTTATGGTCTAAAAGATCCCACCTCAACTGGGGATCGAACCATGGACCACTCAGCTAGGAAGCCAGTACACTAACCACTGCGCTACCCTATTTGTCAAGTATCAAATGTAATCCTTCTGCCGTTCCTTCTGTTGTTTATCATCAGTCCATGACCATTAGGAAGCTTATTTGTGAAAGCAGACATTCAGGTTTGACTCCTCTGTGTATTGTAAAGGATTCTGAGAATTTTCCTTTGTGAAACATTCTTCAGCAAGATAAAAATCTTAACGATTTTATTTTCAGTGAATTCATGTCTCAGCATTTTCCATCTAAAATCAAAACAATTAAATGAGCACTTCATAATGCTCTTCCTTAACATGTGAAGTGAACCAGTGATGTCTCTTATTCTTACTATATTTCAACACCCACAAATAAAGGACAAATAAATAACAAGGCAAACCCACAGTGACAAGGCATAGGATGACCTTCTGTTTACTGACAACCTGTATTCACTTTACAAAGACAGTGAAAAACTGTGAACATATATCTCTTCACCGGCATATGAACAGAACATGACATGAAAATCAACACAAAGAAAATGGAAAAACCGTCAACAAGTAAAACACCAACACGAAGAAATATCACAAATAACACCAACCTAAGCCAGCAGAGTTCTAAAAAATTTGGCAGTAGGTTTAGCACAAATTAAAGATCTTTACAGAAATATTGAAACTAACATTCAGAAGGGAAGTAATTAACCTATCAGTTTAGGTCAATTTTAAAGCATCCAAAGATCCATATTATAACAAAGACACAATGGTACACACACAATATATATAAAAATTAGACTACCCTGCTTGAATATTAATAATAATGAAAATCCATAATCAAAAACAAAATGTTCATTTTAAAAAAACCAATGAGACTCAACAAAACTGTTGAAACAACTTCAGGGGAATATGGTGATAGCAGATGTGAATATTATATAAGGTGATCCTTGTTCTGGAATCCTCAGGGTAACTAAGGTAGAGGGAGACATAAAAACAAATGAAGAAGAGAACTAGAGATAGAAATGAAAGGGATAGATCTTGAGCAGACGGCGCAGGACATGATGACAGTATAAATTAGTTGAGGGCCTATGCTCCTAAGTGAGCTGAATGGTAAAACATGAATGAATGAGCCATGAATATTTGGATATAAAGAAAGGATGAAGCCCGGCCAATCAGCAAAGTGGACAAATAACAGCTGGAGAGAGTCGAGGAAACAAAAAAAAAGATGATCTAAAAGAAGAAGAATCAGCAGCACACAAGATATATTATGGAGGGAGACACAACAGGGCAAACTAGGCCTCATATGTGGCACTGGAAACAAATCAATAGTGAATTTTTCATCCAACATTTCATGGATCACGGAGTACAGAAAGAAAGAAAAGTTCAGTTACAGAACATCCTGCCAGTATGTAGACCCATAGCAGATACTGCCATAATGGAGTTGAAGTTAAGAGACTTCATCTATACTAGGTCCAGCTTAATCTGGTGGCCTGCCTATGCCTTCCTTAACTCAAGAGCAGAGTTATACATCTATCTTGCCAGTACATATCCTGAATATGGAAATGTATCCACAAAATATGTTACAGCTAAGATTAACAGTTACCTGAAGCTGAAATACGAGGGGGCTTCAAATGAAAACCTTAAATTTGCGATAGAAATTCGAAACACCGTGCCATTGTCATGTAAGTTGGCAGTATTGTTGCTAAGGACGTCAAGAGTGTCCTGCAGGTGGGATCACGGTGCAGACGAACCACATGATGTCACAGTAGGAGTTTAAAGATGGCCGCCCCACTAGTGACATGCACCAAAGAGGAACAGCGATCTGTTATCCGTTTTTTGAACAGCGAAGGGGTGAAACCTATAGAAATTCATCGGCGAATGAAGGTCCAGTACGGTGATGCATGCCTGTCACTCCAGCAAGTGTACGAGTGGAGTAGGAAATTCTGAAATGGCGTGAGTTCTGTGACAGTCTGTTCTCGACCGGGTCAGGCACACCAAGTAGTGACCCCAGAGTCAATTGCAGAAGTTGAACGCACCGTGATGGAAAATCGCCGAGTGACTGTGAATGAAATAGCCGCACTTCTGGACATCAGAAGGTGATGGTTTCCTAGCGAGAATTGTTACTGGAGATGAAACCTGGGTTCCCTACCACCAGCCGGAACCCAAGATAGCGAGCAAGGAATGGCGCCATACCTCCTCCACTGACACCAAAGAAGTTTCGCACGCAGTCATCTGCAGGGAAGGTTATGCTGACTCTCTTTTTGGATGAATGAGGTGTTATTTTAGAGCACTAAATGCCCAGGGGGAACACCATCACCAGTGCCACATATACAGATCTTCTCAGGAATCATCTTCGACCCGCAATCAAATCCAAACGACGTGGACTTCTGAGTACAGGTGTCTTGTTGCAACATGACAATGCTCTGCCCCATAATGCCCGTGCAATGGTTGCAACCATCGAGGACCTACACTTTGAGTGTCTTCCACATCCGCCGTACTCGCCAGACCTAGCTTCAAGTGATTACCACGTCTTTGGACCTTTCAAAGAGACGATGGGAGGAAAGACGTTCAGGTCCGATGAAGAGGTGCAGCAGGTGGTGCATGAGTGGCTACACACACGACCAAAAGAATATTTTTCTAGAGGAATCCATGCACTTTGTAGGCGCTGGGGGACTTGTATAGAACGCAATGGTGACTACGTCGAAAAATGATACAGTTGTGTGTCACTTTTTCTTAATAAATCTAGAAAAAAAAATATTTAAGGTTTTCATTTGAAGCCCTCTCGTATATTCTACAGATTTTGTTTACAATACAAGAGTTGAATTAGTTTTTCTTAACAAAGTTAATTTCTCCATTCATGACAAAAATTATTGTAACAAAAAATTGTGTCCCATATTTAACAATGCAACTTACTTGACAGAAATGCCAAGACTGGGATTGCCATAGATATGGTAGCAGATATCTTTGACAGGTTCAACAAAACCGAAGGCAGCATGCGCATCATCAGCTCTTTCATCTCCAACGAGCAGATTCGAAGTGTAGTCACACAAATCTTGGCACACTTGGAAACCAAGCCAAACTCCAAACAATTTACCAATTCTTTCTATCAAGAAGAAACCCATTTTATTTATTAAAATGTAGCTAATAGTAAATACTTCTTGCTTGCAAAACTAACTACATGATATACCTAAGTCATGAACCTCAACTGAAAATCTTAGTCTTTGACTTTCCTCATGAAATTAGTTCTTATTTATTTAATGAGATAGAGGACAACATAGAATATATTGGACAGTTTGACATCATGACATGGAAATACATCAACAACAGAAATGATAAACAGTACTGAAGACAGGAAGTTGTGGGCAGACATTATCACCTACACCACCAAGCATGGCACTTGAAGAAGCAGAAGATTTATTTACTGGCTGTTTAAGAGTGATAATTTTCCAAAATGGAAATGATATGAGATGCTGCAAACAAACTTCCAAGTGTTATTCCAGTTAAAGTTTTACCTTAAATCATCAACAACCCTTTAGTCTTTCTTATAAACTAAATTATTTTAACAATGAAATGATGACTGTTAAGTCTTCCTGCAATGGTTGAAATACAGTTGGCAATCTCAACAGCACTTACTTACTTACTTAGTCGTTCCCCTTCTACCGTGAGGTGTAGAGGTTTGGAAGAGAGAGCGCCAGACTATCCTATCGGTTGTCTTCTTCCTGGCCTGGTTCCATTCTAGTCCTCGGTCCTTCAAAGATTGTCTAATGTTGTCTTCCCAGCGGACTCTGGGTCGTCCTGGAGGTCTGGATCCCTGGCTCTTTGTTTCCCATGCTTGTCGTGGTAGCCGATCTTCTCCCATTCTGCAGACATGGCCAAACCATCTTAGTTGGGACTGTTCTATTTGGGTCTGCAGCGGATGGGATTTTAGGCCTTGATGGATCGTCTGGTTGCGGACCATGTCTCTTCTTGTTACTTCAACCACTTTCCTCAGATACCTCATTTCTGAGGTTTGGATCTGGCTTTTGTGGGTTGTAGTCATTGCCCACGACTCGCATCCATATGTCAAGACTGGGACATAGGTGGAGCGGTATACAGCCATCTTCGTTTTCTTACCAACCTCTTTCTTGCTGAGGAATCCATGATTTATGGCCTGAAAAAGTCTCCCAGCCGCTGCTTTTCGAGTTGCCAACTCTTCTTTGATGCCTCCCTTTCGGTCTATAATAGCTCCGAGATATTTAAAGTGGTCGACCTGCTCCATGACCTGTTCTCCCAACTTAATCTGATGTTTTCTTTCTTCTCGTGATATCACCATGGATTTTGTTTTAGAGCTGCTTATGACCATCCCTCTCTTCTCCAGCTCTTCCTTCCAGACTTGCAGGTTGGATTGGAGATGTGCCTCTGATTTAGCAATCAGGGCAACATCATCAGCAAATGCCAGCTCCGAAATATAGACCTGTCTCATCTTCCAGTACCCCACTGAATACTTTCTTGTTCTCTCCTTACATGCATTGATGACATCATCCATAAGGAGTATGAAGAGGTAAGGTGATAGGATATCACCTTGTCTTACACCAGTGGTGGTCCTGAACTCTTCTGACTTATGGTTTGCTGTCCTCACATAATTTCTGCAAGACTTGTAGAAGCTCTGTATAGCATGAATCAGAGGTGCTGGAATATTCTTCCTTGCCAAACAGTCCCAAAGTTTGCTCCAGGGGACCCTGTCAAACGCCTTTTCCAGATCTATGAAACAAAGATGCATCTCACTCTTATACTCAAGGGCCTTTTCACTCAGCTGTCTGAGTGTGAAGATTAGGTCTTGAGTACTTCGGTTTGCTCGGAATCCGCACTGGACCTCATCCAATTGTGGCTCAGCTAGGCGTCGGAGTCTCTGCTCTAGGATTCTAGAGTAGATTTTACCAGGGACACTGAGAAGGGATATGCCTCTATGGTTTCCACATTGTTGATTGTCACCCTTTTTGAAAATTGGTGTTATGATGGCAATCTCCCAATCCTTTGGTATGGTCTTGTTGCACCATGCTGCCTGTAGGACCTTTAAGAGTAATAGGTCGCCTGATGCTCCCATGTACTTAACCATTTCTGGTGTTATACCATCATGCCCTGCTGCTTTGCCCATCTTGATTTTCTCTAGTGCTGCCCTCAGTTCTTCCATCTTTATGTCATCTTCACCATCATTGGTTTTCTCTTCTGTGCTAGTGGTTATCATTTCTGATGCTTCACCATGCTCACCATCCAGGAGTTCTGAGAAATATTCTTTCCATCTTTCCATTACTTCCTTCGGGGCAGTAAGCAATTTGCCTTGCTTGTCCTTTATAAATTTGAGAGGGCATTGTTTTTCCTTCCTCATGTTCTTTAGGGTCTTATAGAACAATTTCTGGTTTTCTTGTGCATCTTTTTTTAGCTTTTCTCCAAATTCTTCCCAGGACTTCTGTTTTGCTGCTAGCACTTTGTTCTTTGCTTCTGTTCTGAGTGTCACATATTCTCTATATTTTTCCATTTGTCCTGTTGTGTTTTTAGCTCCTAAGTATTGTTTCCATGCCATTTTCTTCTCTCTTATTTTCTCTTTGACTTCCTCTGTCCACCAAGGTGTCCTCTTTCTCTGGTTCCCAAGTCGGACTTCACTGCATGCTTCTGCAGCAGCTGTCTTTATGATATCCTTGAATTTATTCCAGAGGGTTTCCAAGTCATCAGGTCGTTCTTCTGTGTTGCTCACTGCTGTAGCAATAAGCCCCTGATATCTGGTCTTAATTTCTGGCTCTCTCAGCTTGTAGGTCCTAATGCTCATTTCTCCTGCTCGTTTACTTGGTTTCTTGCGTGATGTTGGGCAGTTCCTAGGCTGAGCAACTCTTTCAGTTGTTCGTTTGATTGTTAGCAGGTAGTGATCACTTCCAATCTCTGGCCCCCTCCAGACTCTTGCATCTCGGACATATCTGAATGAGCTTCTCCGAACAATGTCATAGTCGATCACTGACTTCTCATTCTTGGTTGGTTCACATCTAGTGTATGCATGTATGCGCTTATGGGGGAACTTTGTGTTTGTAATGATCAGATTCTGCTCACTGCAGAATCTAAGGAGTCGCTTTCCATTGTCATTGAGAGTATCTTCTCCATATCTTCCGATAACTCCACCCCATCTAGCATGGTCATTTCCAACTCTGGCATTAAAATCTCCGAGCATGATAACTTCATCTAAGCAGTCATCCACTGTCCTTTGAAGCAGTTCGAAGAATTCCTCCTTGACCTCTGCTCTCTCATCCTCATTTGGCCCATACACTATGACCAGGTTGACTATGGTTTAACTTCTTTTAGTTTTACAACCATAATGCGCTCTGAGACAAAGTTCCATCCCTTGATACTATCTTTTTGATTTTGGGCCACAATGCAACCCACGCCCCCTTTAGCTCTTTCAGATATGGGTACACCACTGTAGAGCAACGTGTTGCCATCGAGATCCATGACTCCTTGTCCTTTTTTCTTTGTTTCCGTTATAGCCAGGATTTCTAGTTTTGCTTTCCTCATCTCTTCCACCAGCTCCTCTTCCTTCCCATTTATACTTCTTGTGTTCCAAGTTCCATAAGTCGTAGTCCATAGTCCGTTCCAGTTCGTCGCCTTTAGAATCAGTCCGGTTTTCTCTCTTGTATTGCTCGTAATCATAGTTTAAGACAAACAGGTGATTGGCCTGTTGTGCCTTTGCATGGTGGAGGGGCTGCCTCCTTACGGCCTCCATGCAGGCCGCCCTCCTCCTTTTTCATCCGGGCCTCAACAGCACAATGATATAAATAAATAGTTATGTACATCATTAACAGAACTATAAATTTTCGTGTTTCTTCCATATTTTCTTTTTTTGTGAACGGCCTATGAAATAAGATATATTGCTTATAAATTTAAGCTGATTAGACTACTGTGAAGATAAAAATTAACCCTTACCAAACGAACTTTGTCCAGACATGTATGGTAAGTCACCATTGCAGCCAAGACAGGAAATACATATGTGTGGAAGTCAGAACGGGTAAAATTTGCTGGTCTGTTGATCAGTATTTTTGAGTGTTCCACTGTACGATCTCTAACCTATGTATAGGCAAAGGTACACAGATTTACACAGGCAAAAGCAGTTCAATAAACTGACACACATTTTATGCAACAAATCTTTGCCAATGGAGGTAAGAAAGTGAGTTCTTTGGTGGAGCATAGTCAAAACTAATGTTTTCCTAAACTCTTTTGCCTTGTTCCATGATGAAAAAATAAATTCTTTTGGTAATAAACAACTTGTAAAAATTGGTTAAAATAATTATTAGTACAAGTCTGTATCATTTTATCCAAACACATGAAAACTGAAATATTCTGAAAATTGAAAGTTTCTTTGGGCGATTTTGGGCTACTTTTCTATCCCAACTGGGATATTTTGGTCGACTGTGGGCGATTTTGTACACATTTTGGGTGACTCTGGGCTATTTTGGGTGACTTTTCTAATGCGATTTGGGTGACAACTGGAAACCTAACAAAATCTGGTTTCCAAAACACAACCGTCCCCAAAGAATTTGGATAAAAGGAGATGGCCTGTACAATGAAATGACACAACACATCAGATGTGACATTTTACAGTCACAACACTTCAGATGTGGCAATTTACAGTCATAATACATCAGATGTGACATTTAGCAGTCACAACACATCAGATGTGACATTTTACAGTCACAAAACATCAGTTGTGACATTTTACAGTCACAACACATCAGATGTGACAATTTACAGTCACAACACATCAGATGTGACATTTAGCAGTCACAACACATCAGATGTGATATTTTACAGTCACAAAACATCAGATGTGACATTTTACAGTCACAACACTTCAGATGTGGCAATTTACAGTCATAATACATCAGATGTGACATTTAGCAGTCACAACACATCAGATGTGACATTTTACAGTCACAAAACATCAGTTGTGACATTTTACAGTCACAACACATCAGATGTGACAATTTACAGTCACAACACATCAGATGTGACATTTAGCAGTCACAACACATCAGATGTGATATTTTACAGTCACAAAACATCAGATGTGACATTTTACAGTCACAACACATCAGATGTGGCAATTTACAGTCACAACACATCATATGTGACATTTTACACTATAACATATCAGATGTGACATTTTACAACTATAAGACATCAGATGTGACATTTTACAACAATAACTCATCAGATGTGACATTTTACAACCATAACACATGAGATGTGACATTTTACAACCATAACATGAGATGTGACATTTTACAACCATAGCACATGGATGTGACATTTTACAACCATGGCACACCAGATGTGACATTTTACAACAATAACATGAGATGTGACATTTTACAACCACAGCACACCAGATGTGACATTTTACAACCACAACACATCAGATGTGGCATTTTACAACCATAACACATCAGACGTGGCATTTTACAACCATAACACATCAGATGTGACATTTTACAGCCATAACACATGGAATGTGATATTTTACAATCATAACCCATGAAATGTGACATTTTACAACCACAGCACACCATATGTGACATTTTACAACCACAACACATCAGATGTGACATTTTACAACCATTCAACATGCAATGTGACATTTTACAACCACAGCACACCAGATGTGACATTTTACAACCATAAAACATCAGATGTGGCATTTTACAACCATAACACATCAGATGTGACATTTTACAGCCGCAACACATCAAATGTGACATTTTATAACCACAACACATCAGATGTGACATTTTACAACCACAACACATCAAATGTGACATTTTACAACCACAACACATCAGATGTGACATTTTACAACCACAACACATCAGTTGTGAATTTTACAACCACAACACATCAGATGTGACATTCTACAATCATAACACATCAGTTGTGAATTTTACAACCACAATACATCAGATGTGACACGTTACAACCAACCATAGCACAGAGTTTCCCACAGAGAGAATCAACGAGGTGACTGTCTGCTGTCAGAACCAATGTCTTATTTTCCAGAATCAAGGGGAGATTTTCCAACACCATTTGAAGCACCGTCCAATCCCTTTCCTGTATGAGCAGAATACAGCAGCTAACACACATGTGATGCACTAAAACAAAATGTATTTATGTTGGTAATACAAAATAATAAGATAATGGAATCACACAAAAAACGCATTCCAGGAAAACAGTTTGTCAGAAATATGAAGTTTGAGAAAATTAGGCTTAAAAATTAGTATGTAGATAATGTGTCAGATCAGATCATCATTTTAAAATAAATTTCAAATATATTTAAGATCATTGCGACAGTGGGTCATACATCTTGACAGTATAAAAGACAATCAATCAATACCCTTTAGCTCCCCAAGGAGCATAGGCCTTCAATAAACACATGCCAAGTCTTCCTGTCCTGTGCCATCCGATCAAGTTCTTTCCATGTTTTCCTCATCATTTTCACCTCTGTTTCCAGTTCTCTTCTCCATGTGTTTTTTGGTCTACCTCTGCCTCTCTTTCCCTGTGGATTCCAGAACAAGGACTGCCTTGTAATTCTATCAACAGGTTTCCTCAATGTGTGTCCTATCCATCGCCAGCGTCTTCTTCTCAACTCTTGTTCCACTGGCACTTGTCTGGTTCTTGTCATCAATTCCACATTTGTGACTTTGTCATACCATTTCAGTCCTTCTATTCTATGCAAGCACCCGTTTATAAAAGTCTGTAGCTTTTTGGTTGTTGTTTTTGTTGTTCTCCATGTCTCAGAGCCATACAATAGGACTGACTTCACATTTGAGTTGAAGATTCTTATTTTCGTGTTGGACTTGATTTCTCTTGTTCTCCATATGTTTCCCAATGCAATGAAAGCTCCTCTTGCTTTTTGTATTCTTATTTTGATATCACTGTCTGTCCCTCCAACTTTGTCTATATTACTTCCAAGATATGTGTACGATTCTACATCTTTTAGTGGTGTTTCTTCAAGTTCAACCTTGTTATCATTTCTTGCATTTATTCTCATAATCTTTGTCTTTTCCCTGTGTATTTTCAGGCCCACTTGTTGTGACCTCTCATCGAGAATTTTCATTTTCTCTTGCATCTGATTATGGTTATGGGACAGAAGAGCCAAGTCATCTGCAAAATCCAGATCATCAAGCTATTTAGTCAGATTCCACTGGATTCCATTTCTGTTGTGTGATGTCGATGTTTTCATAACCCAATCTATTGCTAGTAAGAAAAGAAATGGAGACAAGAGGCATCCCTGTCTCACTCCCGTTCTAATCCTAAACAGTTCTGTAAGTTGTCCTTCATGAAGAACTCTACATGTCATGTCTTCATAGGTCTTCTTTATTAAGTTAATGATCTTCATGGGAACTCCATAATGCCTCATCAATTTCCAAAGCGATTCTCTGTCTACTGTCAAATGCCTTTTCATAGTCCACGAATCCGATGTATAGCGGTGAATTCCATTCCAGACTTTGTTCAACTATTATTCTCAATGTGGCTATCTGGTCTGTACAGGATCTATTTTGTTGAAAACCTGCTTGTTCATCTCTCAGTTGCTTGTCTATGGACTCTTTTAATCTCTCCAGGATGATTCTGTTTAATACTTTTGCTGGCACTGATAGTAACATTATTCCTCTATAATTTGTGCACTCTTGTAAATTTCCCTTCTTAGGCAACTTGACCAGATAACCTTCCTTCCATTCTGCTAGTATTTCCTCTCTCTCCCAGACTTTGCCAAGTAGTTTGTATAATATCTCTGTAGAGGTATCAATATCTGTTTTGATGGCCTCTGCTGGAATGCAATCTGGACCAGCTGCTTTTCCATCTTTCAGAAGCTTTATGGCTTTCTTTATTTCTTCTCTACTTGGTCATTCACAGCTGATTTGTAGCTCTTCTTCTGCTGGCTGGATGTCTGGGGGATTAGTTGGAGATGGTCTATTGAGAAGTTCCTCAAAATGTTCTGTCCATCTCTTCATTTGTTCTTGTATATTACTAAGCAATTTTCCATTCTTATCTTTTATGAGGCCATTTGCTTGCTTATATTTCCCTGTTAGCTTCTTTGTGTTGTTGTACAGGTCCCTCATATTTCCTTTTGCTGTAGCTTCCTCTGCTTCCCTTGCCAAATCATCAATATATTTCATCTTGTCTCTTTTGATGTTTCTTCTTACTTCTTTGTTTGCTTCTATGTACACTTCATGAGCCTTGGCTTTGGAGCTTCTGGTTTTGCTTCTGTTTAAATCTGCTTTCTTGTGTTTCCTGTCTTCTATCTTACTAATGGTTTCTGTTGTTATCCATGCTTTGTGCTGATGTTCTCTTTTTCTCAGTACTTCTTCACATGTCTCGTTCCATATATTTTTTACTTGTTGCCAGTGGTCTTCCGTATCTGTTTCATCTTCCAGCTGTTCGAGTACTTGGTATTTGTTGGATACTGTGATTGAAAATTTTTCTCTTATTTCCTGATTTCTTAGATATCCCACATTTTAGCATTTTCTATAGCTATATGCTGTTGTAAATTTCTTGAGTTTTAATTTTGTTTTAGCCAACAGAAGATGGTGGTCTGATACAACATCTGCTCCTCTACATACTTTCACATCATGCAATGATGACCTAAACTTCTTGCTTATGCAGATGTGATCAATTTGATTCTCAGTTCTGTGGTCTGGTGATATCCATGTTGCTTTATGTATTCTTTTATGGGGAAATATGCTTCCTCCTATAGCTAGTTGATTTGAAGCACAGAAGTTTGCTAATAGTTCCCCATTCTCGTTCATCATACCTAATCCCTGCTTTCCCATGATTTCTTCAAAGCCAGTGTTGTCTGTTCCTATTTTCGCATTTAGGTCCCCCATCAAAATTGTGATGTCCTTTCTTTTCTTATTGTCCAAGACACTTTGTAGTCTGGTGTAAAAGTCTTCTTTCACAGATTCTTCTTTATCGTTTGTTGGTGCATAACAGTGAATGATGTTTATATTTACTTTCTTTTTGGCTGATTTAAACCTTGCTGTTATAATTCAGGGACCCATTGCTTTCCATTCTATAAGTGCCTTCTGTGCTTCCTTGGACAGTATTAGAGCCACCCCTTCACTGTGGTGGGCTCTTTCCTCCTCATGTCCTGAGGACAACACCATTTCTCCTGTGATCAATCTCTTCTTCTCTATGCCTTTCCACCATGTCTTGCAGAGACCCAGGATATCAATCCTGTAATTTGACATTTCTGCTGCTACCTGTGCAGTTTTCCCTTGTTCACACAGAGTGTGAACATTCCAGGTGCCAATCCTGGAGATTTTCCTAGACGAAAAAAGGTTAGTCGGCAACCCAGACTCCTTCCGGCTTTCTCTAGGTTGCTTCATGCGCCTCCTTTCCAGAGGACCTTCTTCTGTCTTGGGTGGCTGAGTTGATTTATATTCTTTATTTGACTTGTCCATGTTTGTTGAAGTTTTTGTGGTAAAAAGTTTTTTACGGGATGGGGTAACCAGCCCCATGCCCAACCCTCCTTAGTCACTTTTTACGACATGCCTGGTAGGGTACAGTGTTACTATTCTTTGCTCCCCTTTCGGGCCCCGGTAACACATGGGTGAATAAAGACAGAGTTGATATAAAAATGAGAATACAAAAGCAATTGCACTGGTAAATATATGGAGATCAAAAGAAAGGCATGTTCAAAGACTGACATATCTCTTCCTCACATCCTAATAAAAACTGATAAAAAATGAGAACTGGTATGCATCACGTTTTTGTGAGAGGACAGCAAACCATAAGTCAGAAGAGTTCAGGTCCACCACTGGTATAAGGCAGTGATATCTTGTCACCTTATCTTTTTTATCTCCTCATGGACGATGTCATCAAATCATGTAAGGAGAGGACAAGAAAGTATTCAGAGGGGTACAGGAAGATGAGACAGGTTTGTATTTCAGAGCTGGCATTTACAGACAATGTTACCCTGATTGATAAATCAGAGGTACATCTTCAATCCAATCTGGAAGGAAGAGCTGGAGTAGAGAGGGATGGTCATCAGCAGCTCCAAAACAAAAACTATGGTGATATCACGAGAAGGAAGAAGGCATCAGATTATCCTGGGAGAACAGGCCCTGGAGCAGGTCAACCACTTTAAATACCTCAGAGCTGTCACAGACTGGAAGGGAGGCATCACAGAAGATTTGGCTACCTGAAGAGCAGCAGCTGGGAGACTTTCTCAGGCAATAAATCAAGGATTCCTCAGTAAAAGAGAATTTGACAAGAAAACGAAGATGGCTGTCTACCGCTCCACATGTTCCAGTCTTGACCTATGGATGCCAGTCATGGGCAATGACTACAACCCACAAAAGCCAGCTCCAAGCCTCAGAAATGAGGTATCTGAGGAAGGTGGTTGAAGTAACAAGAAGGGACATGGTCAGCAAACAGACGATATGACAAAAAACCCAGCCCCTGAAGACTCAAGTAGAACAGCCCCAACTACAATGGTCTGGCCATGTCTGCAGAATTGGAAAAGATCGGCTACCATGACAAGATATGGGAAACTAAGAGCCAAGGATCCAGACCTCAAGGATGACACAGAGTCCTCTGGGAGGACAACATTAGACAATCTCTGAAGGACCAAGTACTAGACTGGAACCAGGCCAGGAGGAAGACCACCAACAGGATAGTATGGCGCCCTCTCTGGCAAACCTCTACATCCCAGGGTAGAAGGGGAGCGATTAAGTAAGTAAGCAGTATCTATCAGTAAACACAGATCATAAGCCTCTGAGAGACTCAGAAACATGTTCTGACTCGGTCTGGGCAAGGTTACAGATGCCCAAAAAATGTGAAATAAAGCATCTGATTTTCTCAAAAATGACAACCCAGGTATATCTATTCAGATAAACAATTTAAACCACACTGTTAGACTTCAATAACAGTTCATGTTCTTGCACAAATGCCTGAGAGATCTTGTATCAACACCACACATACATCTCAAAATTGTATAACTACATCAGAATATGTCGCGTCATAAATATTCAAAGAAAATATACAAATCATTACGGAGGAATGGAGCTGCCAAGTAGAACAGTCCCAATTGAGATGGTTTGGCCATGTCTGCAGAATGGGAGAAGATCGGATACCACGACAAGCATGGGAAACAAAGAGCCAAGGATCCAGACCCCGAGGACGACCCAGAGTCCGCTGGGAGGACAACATTAGACAATCTTTGAAGGACCGAGGACTAGAATGGAACCAGGCCAGGAGGAAGACAGCCGATAGCATAGTCTGGCGCTCTCTCTTCCAAACCTCTACACCTCACGGTAGAAGGGGAACGACTAAGTAAGTAAGTAAGTAAGGAATGGAGCTGATTTCACTAAAAATCCCTTCTATAAACATGATTTACTTAATAATACAAACCAGTTTCCTTACACTAAAAAAGTGATATTTTACTACATCAACATCAACATCTAGTAATCAATCTTATGATATGCATAAAAATAGAAAACAATATGAATGATCATCATCTGTTATCTTACGTGCTACACACTTCTGGCTAACTCATTCTTTCCGATGATAAAAAGTTAAAATACTAACTGTTTCAAGACACTGTAGGAACATCTTAAATGTGTGCTTGTACTCAATGACAGCATAGATCTGGCTCAAGGTTAGACCTGGGATGGAGGGACTCTTCAGTGCTAGTGACTCCAGGTCATCACTATGAGAGAAAATACAAATAACATTTACTGAAACTCAATTTAATACCACATATGCTCCGCAGACACATCCAGACATGGCCTTAAATCATCCGGAGAGACAGGACAGGCATGGTCAAGAAATGATATGTTGGTAAACCACAGCTGATGATTAATGCTCTAAAATGAGACACAGAAATATGACAAAACTGACTGGAAAATTTTAAAAATTAAATTATATATATTTTAAATGAGATGTCCCGGGGGTCTCTGAAGAGACTAAGAAAAAACAGGAGAACTGCACCCTCAGGTATATCATAGAAGGCGATTTAATATGAGTTTGTGTATGGGGCTGGCAACCTCATCATGTGATACAACCTCAGACCCCCACTGTACAAGAGCATGATACTGCTTGGTGCAGGCTTCTTGCAAGGGGATTAGATACAGTGGGTGGTGGCTCCATGCTCCGTAGGGAGAGCAGAGGAAAATGATGACATTTTAAATGTGATAACAGGATAATTATTTCACAGAAATAAAACAAATCACATAAACAAATGTATAAAGTAAATAACTGAAAACTGCATTTTCAAGACACAATTAACTAAGGTGATAATAATTTAACTGTGTCTAAAATAAAAATATTGCTTGCAATGACTAACCATATGCCACATACCTGGGTTTGCAGAAAGCATAGGGGCTGTAAACATGACGTTCCCCTGGCTTTCTGTCAGCCAGTCCAACTCTTGAACGACTGTCTGCTCTCAGCAGTATAAGCATGCTAAATATCTGTAGACATTATGAAAGTGTAGACAAGTGTGACAGTTTATTTCTTCCCTCAAACTAAATGATACACTGTTTCACTTGGCACTTTTCGTATCTTAATGAGATCTTAATGGAAACCTTTCAAAATACTGTTTTAGGAATACTGCATCAACAAAAATTCATTTGAAATAGGCAGGAAGAAAGCACTGATAACATAAGCTCTGAGAAACGAACAAGGAAGAAGAAGAATTTATGCTAATTTTATATTTGTTCCAGGAATGTTTCTAATCTGTGCAGCATGTAAATATTCAGGAAATGGGTAACAGACTGCATATTGTATGAATGTGTGTTCATGCATGCATCAGTGTATATGTGTGTGTGTGTGCACGTATATATGAGGTATGATCAAAAAGTTTTAAGACTGTTAAGGTGGCAATGCTGCAGCGAAACTCTGCCACCCATTGAAGAAAGGCATTGCGTATGACATCATCAAAAATATTATATGATAGCCTCGAAGCCAATTCACCAAAAGGGCATCAATGGCTTATGTACTATGTCTGCTCTCCTTCACATACTGCTATCTCTAAATACGAAGTTTTGGCAGAACAATAATAACATTCATGGGATAAGATTTCTTCTGTAATCACGCAACCTTACTCAATGTGACTTTTTTTCTGTTCTTCTTCGTACACTCTCAGAAGACTGCTTGAATATTTTCTTCTTCTTCTGCGATCAGTTTCCTATGATCAGCAATCTAAACAAGAAGATGAGTTGCCTCCATGAATCCAGTCGTCAGCAGGAAGTCCTCGCGGGTGCCCCACAGTTTCTCTTCCACTTTCGTCTCCTTTTCGAGAGGGCACGTTTGCAGAATGTGCTCCGGAGTCTGGGGGCCATTTTGGCTTGTGCACTGGTCAGTTGGGGTAGCTTTCATTTTGTGGAGGTGGGCTTGTAGTCTGCACTGTCCTGTGCGGAGCCTAAAAATGGTGGTTTGCTGTGTTCTGTCTAGCTTTAGGATGGGGTATTGTCGGTAACTGTTGCTTGTTCTCTGGCTCCATGCATTTTTGTACTTTCTTTTAATGAGTGTCTTTGCTTCCTTCAGTGAGACTCTGTGGTGAAACTGTTCCTTCTGGGTGCCTGTAGCAGGCTGTCGGCTGCCTCATTTCCTGCAATACCACAGTGTGCAGGAATCCACTGCAGTGAAACTTTGTTGTTGATGGACAGCTGATTCAGATGTTCTATGGCTGTTCTTGTTAAGAGATCTTGAGGTTCATTTAGAATAGTCTGGAGAATTGACATGCAGTCGCATAATAAGACTATATTTGATTCATTGAGTCTTTGTTCTTCCAGTATCTTTGTAGCCTCTAGGAATACCTGTAGCTCTGCCCTGCAATTTGTCGAGAGTTCTCCAGTAGCAATTGACTGTTCTATTTTTGGAGTGTTTGACATTAGTATTTGGATCCCTGCTCCTCCTTTCCTTACTGCTTCTTCTGAAGATCCGTCAGTGAAGACATGAATCCACTGTGGACTGGGGTATTGGTTGTTGAGGTGATCCAGTGTTTTCATTTTCAGAATAGTGGGAGTCTCCACAGTTCTGTTCTCAATGCCTGGGATTGTAAAGTATACTACTTGTCAAAAGTCAAGGGCCATCCTATTATTTTCAATACACTTTTATATAAGCCTATAGAATGATTAAATGAAGGAAGTTTTTAGTAAAAATGGGTGCATCAGCAGACTTAGGGTAGTTTCATCACTTGCAAAAACCATGCCACCGAGAAGAAGTCTTGACACCTTACAAAGAATGAGGGCTATAGCATGGGTTGAAAGTGGTTTATCTGTCCGTGAGGTTGCTAGACGGCTTGCAGTGTCACTCTCTATTATCCAAAGAATTTTGGAGAGATTACAGGCCACAGGAAGTGTGGAGGATCGCCACCGGCCAGGTCGCCCTAGATGTACCAATAGACATGATGACCAGTACCTCTTGTTGTCAGCCCTGCGCCATCGAACAGTGACTTGTTCCACTCTAAGATGTCAGTTGAGACAGTCTGTAAACGTTAATGTCAGTCAAAGCACCATTCGCAGACGTTTACATGAATTTGGACTGGCTTGCTTGATGTCCTGCAGTCAGAATCCCTCTTACTCCTGCTCATCGCAGAGCCCGTGTTGCTTGGTGTCGCGAGCACATCCGATGGACAAGGCAACAATGGAGTCAAGTTCTTTTCACCGATGAATCTCGCTTCACTGTGTCATTCAATGATGGCAGGATTCGAGTTTGGAGACGACCAGGAGAGCGATTTACTGATGACACAATTCGAGAGGTGGATCGTTATGGTAGGGGTTCTGTCATGGTCTGGGGAGGCTTCTACAGACACGGCAGGACACCACTCTACATCATCCAAGGCAACTTGACCGGCCCAAGATACCAGAACGAAATCTTGAGACCAATTGTTCAGCCTGCTCTGGAGGCCATAGGTGGTAATGCCATCCTCCAAGATGATAACGCTCGACCCCTCGACCTCGTGTGGTGAATGAGTTTATTCAGCAACATGGGATCATCAGGATGGCGTGGCCAGCTCATTCACCTGACCTTTCTCCGATTGAGCACCTCTGGGATGTCATTGGTCGAAGATTGTCCACAAATCACCCCCTGCCAATGGATGTTGCACTGCTGACTGCATTTCTGCTTCGGGAATGGCAAGCTGTTCCTCAGGATACACTTCGGACCCCAAAGAAGGTTTTGCATTTTTTTCTTTTCTACATGAATCTGAACGAAAAAAATTGGAGACATTTGATGACTTTTCAAGCATCAGTAACAATGTGAAGAAAGAAACTTAGTCTTATCACAGTTGAAAACGTCCAGTACTACTTTCACTTGGGAAGGAATGTTGGAATGCATATCAAGAACAAACTTCTAAAACCAGGAAACCTTCAACTTACTGCTTTGCGGATGTGGCAAGCTGCGGGTCCAAGGTAGAGGTGTGAGTAATGGAGTTCCAGGTGGGATGCCAAAAGCTCATAAAGTCTCTGACAATGTGAGGCCGGTGCTGTGTATAACTTCACCTAGGAGAATAAAAGCCAGTCAAGTTATTTCAATGTATCTTTTCAAATGTTCTTTGTTCGGTAAATACAAAGAAACATTTTGACAGCACTGTGTCAGCTGGTTACACCTTAAGATCTCACAAACAGTATGTTGACTACAATCGTCAATCAGTTTAATATTTCAGTAACAACATATTAATTATAATCACGAAGTAGATTTTCTGTTAAATACTGTCATGGTTCAAATATGATTTGTAGAGTTGGAAACTGAAACTCAAATTTAAATTTCTTAATCATTAATCATCAGCAAAGCGAACATGCCTGTATTACACATTTCTTCCTTTTTTCTGTTAAATGCAAAGTATCTGTTAACT
This sequence comes from Oreohelix idahoensis, assembly GCA_024509875.1. Classification (NCBI taxonomy): domain Eukaryota; kingdom Metazoa; phylum Mollusca; class Gastropoda; order Stylommatophora; family Oreohelicidae; genus Oreohelix; species Oreohelix idahoensis. The sequence goes on along the minus strand of JAMPIV010006495.1, from coordinate 188,775 downwards.
ATGGTACACTGACAGCTTGTCTGTTCTTCCTATGAACAAGAGAAAACATCATTTTTAGACCAACCTGACTTCACTGTCTTCTTAACTAACCTTGAACACCTCAATGATTTTACTAATGGCCACACGAATATCTAGCAGGTTTCTCTCGTCACGTCCCATCCCTGTTTCATCTCTCCTCTCTGTCTCTGGAGCTACTCCAATCAATGGTTTTTTAATCATCTGTGGATAATGAACATTCATTAATCAGAAATAACACCCAACATGGAGACAAAGTAAAAATAAAGCCACAGCTTCCCCCAGGCTCCTAACGGTGCATAGTGGCATAATCATTCGTGCACATAAAATAACATGAATTCTAAATTATCTTCCACTATTGTTGTTCATTACCATCATCTTCATTTACGCTCCTTATGCAGCACGCAGCCATCACTGCAGCTGGTCCACATGCAGGAAGTCTGCAGCATAAAGCATTCACATGCTCCTGCAGCAGTGCTTTCTGTGGCAATCTGTTTTACATGATGAAGTTGTCAGCCCCAGGTACAATCTCGGATTAGTCGTCTTGTACGACAAGCCTGAGGGTGCATTAGTCCTATTCTTTCTTTGTCTCTTCAGATACCACAGGGAACCACACGAGGTACTATTATTTGTAGCTTCCAAAAACATCAAGCAGTATAACATATGTCTCTTCAGATACCACAGGGAACCACACGAGGTACTATTATTTGTAGCTTCCAAAAACATCAAGCAGTATAACATATGTCTCTTCAGATACCACAGGGAACCACACGAGGTACTATTATTTGTAGCTTCCAAAAAAATCAAGCAGTATAACATATGTCTCTTCAGATACCACTGGGAACCACTTACTTACTCTGCAGACATGGCCAAACCATCTTAGTTGGGACTGTTCTACTCGGGTCTACAGGGGGTGGGATTTTAGGCCTTGACGTATCATCCGGTTGCAGACCATGTCTCTTCTTGTTACTTCAACCACCTTCCTCAGATACCTCATTTCTGAGGTTTGGATCTAGCTTTTGTGGGTTGTAGTCATTGCTCATGACTCGCATCCATATGTCAAGACTGGGACATAGGTGGATCGGTATACAGCCATCTTCGTTTTCTTACCAACCTCTCTCTTGCTGAGGAATCCTCGATTTATGGCCTGAAAAAGTCTCCCAGCTGCTGCTTTTCGAGTGGCCAACTCTTCTTTGATGCCTCCCTTGAGGTCTATAATAGCTCCGAGATATTTAAAGTCGTCGACCTGCTCCAGGACCTGTTCTCCCAGCTTAATCTGATGTCTTCTTTCTTCTCGTGATATCACCATGGATTTTGTTTTAGAGCTGCTTAAGACCATCCCTCTCTTCTCCAGCTCTTCGTTCCAGACTTGCAGGTTGGATTGGAGATGTGCCTCTGATTTAGCAATCAGGGCAAGATCATCAGCAAATGCCAGCTCTGAAATACATACCTGTCTCATCTTCCAGTACCCCACTGAATACTTTCTTGTTCTCTCCTTACATGCCTTGATAACATCGTCCATGAGGAGTATGAAAAGATAAGGTGACGGGATATCACCTTGTCTTACACCAGTGGTGGTCCTGAACTCTTCAGACTTATGGTTTGCTGTTCTCACATAATTTCTGCAAGACTTGTAGAAGCTCTGTATAGCAGAGGTGCTGGAATGTTCTTCCTTGCCAAACAGTCCCAAAGTTTGCTCCAGGGGACCCTGTCAAATGCCTTTTCCAGATCTATGAAACAAAGATGGATCTCACTCTTATACTCAAGGGCCTTTTCACTCAGCTGTCTGAGTGTGCAGATTAGGTCTTGAGTACTTCGGTTTGCTCGGAATCCACACTGGATCTCATCCAATTGTGGCTCAGCTAGGCGTCGGAGTCTCTGCTCTAGGATTCTAGAGTAGATTTTACCAGGGACACTGAGAAGGGATATGCCTCTGTGGTTTCCACATTGTTGATTGTCACCTTTTTTGAAAATTGGTGTTATGATGGCAATCTCCCAATCCTTTGGTATGGTCTTGTTGCACCACGCTGCCTGTATGACCTTTAAGAGTAATAGGTCACTTGATGCTCCCATGTACTTAACCATTTCTGGTGTTATACCATCATGCCCTGCTGCTTTGCCCATCTTGATTTTCTCCAGTGCTGCCTTCAGTTCTTCCATCTTTATGTCATCTTCATCACCATTGGTTTCCTCTTCTGTGCTAGTGGTTATCATTTCTGATGCTTGACCTTGCTCACCATCAAGGAGTTCTGAGAAATATTCTTTCCATCTTTCCATTACTTCCTTCGGGGTGTGATGCTGCACTGTAATTCTGTCCTTCAACCGGCCCGATTCTGTCGTCTATTTTTGTATTTTCACAATTTTTTTCTTCTCATTTGAATATATATCGTGTTTGGTATTTTTATGTAGGTAATTAAATGGGTTCGTTTATGATGGTAGGTTTATTTTACACTCGACCAGTTTTTCTTTCTTCTGATTTTCCGTTGTTTACGGAAATCGCTATTGTTCGGGAACGCCTGTATGACGCGTCAGAAACGCACGTGGACGTGATGCAATTTTGGACACGCGGTCGCATTGTTTTCAAATTTGATTGGCGTAGCTCGTAGTATTTTATTTTTCTAGCGTTTCCATTGGTCCGAGGGAAAGCTAGGGTATGCGTAGGAGAGAACACGCGGGGGTGGCCCCGGTGTGTATAAATAGCCAGTTAGAACCGCGGGCAAGTCTCTATATGAAAAAATACGTGCCTGCCGGTTGACTTCGTATTTATCGTCTCCACTGTGGGAAAAACAGCGATAATCGGTATGTAGTAGTTTTATTATCGTTTTACTTATTAGTGGGTTTTTGAGAATTTCGCTAGTAGTTAATTTCTTCGGGGGACATTAACTTTTAAGTTTTAGAAAACGATAGTGCCATCCATTATCATTTTTGAAGAACGACGTAAATGTAACAGTGTGCTTATTCTTTCTATGATTTTGGCAGTAGATAGGAACGTGTGAAGTTATAAGCTACACGTGTACTCATAGATGTAGAATGTTATGTAAAACCGCCAGTTATTCCTGTGCATTTACAAATGTAATTTTATTGGGAATCGATTGTGTGTACTAAATTTTATTATGCCTTAAATATAAGAAATGCAGTCGGAGAGTAAAGATGTATGTTATAAGTGAATTATACTGCTTAGAGGAGTAAACTATTCCTATAGCGAGATTTCCTTTAATTTTGGAGTAAGTAGGAAACCTCATGGGTAATGAAAAAAAAAGGAGGCCCCGGGATTTCGGACAAAGAAGTTTCCTAGTTTGAATGTTAGGTGCCACGTGGGTAGTATTATTGTATGTATTGTTGTACATGACGAGAGAAGTACTGAGTAAGGGAGTTATAAAGATTAATGGGTTAGAGATGCGTTATGTTGGAGTTGTTATACAATAGACGCATTTTCTTTTAATTTCAGCGAGTCACGGCGAAACAGTGTGGGAGCATAATTTTGTCAATTAAAATTATCCACGGCAAAAAGACATATCTCAGGGTCAGAGTACTCGAGTTATCGTCAGGAGCAAAGGAACACAACCTAAACGGTCTATTGCAGTGAAGTTCAATTCTTCAGCGAGACTTGCGTACAGCCGGAAATCAAAGCTGTGTTTTTCCTCTAACTCCGGAGCGGGTTAAAAGAGGGAAGCTATTCAGCAGCAGAGAAGTTTGTCGACAGTTAATCAAGTACCTCATGCTTGACGCCAGAACTTCATCATCATCATCGCAGAATTCAGGAACAGGTGATAGGGTTAAAATACCTGGGTCTTGAAAGTAACGAGAGAAGAGCGTAACGGAGACGCCGCATCATCAGTCGTCGAGTGTTAGAGAGACACTGAGACCAAGAGAGAGAGGGAGAGAGAGAGAGGAAAGGAGGGAGAAAATAGACAGGACCGGTAGGGTCTGTTCATTATCCATTGAAGGATAGACACTGAGCCATTGTGTTACTCCAAGTCTATTATTTTAGCATTTCCAGTGGTGTTAGATAGTGGCGCATATCGCCTACCAAGTTGGAAGCTGTGTAGACGTTTTCGTTGAGGAAGAGTCAACAGGACTGAGACAGTAGAATCTTATTTTGTTAGAGAGTGGAGGCTAAAGTGGACAGCCCCCACAATAGTAGAGTTATTTTAAATCACTAATCATTTTATTGTTCCTCAGCAGGGTGACAGAAAGAGTGAATGTGATTTGGGTTTTTTTTTCTAGGGTCTATCAATGTTCTTGTTACGCTGTTGTTTCAGGCCGTGCAACAGTGCACGCTAATTTTTTTTGTAATTGATGTATGATGAACTTCAATGATTTCTGTGTGTAAATAAATTTATCTATATTATATTTACTGGATCAGCTTCTACACTCTATACTTACTCTATGTTGTCTGTATAGTGGTGTCTGTGGTCGTATTTATACACCTTATCTCTTTGTGTTTAAAGGTAGTCAGAGGAGGGTGAGATTATAGCCATTTTGAAGTCACGAAGCGGCAAGGGGAGAGGCAAATCCTGGTTCTATCCCTTGAGCCAATAGTCTCATCTGTCCACAGGCATGTCAATTTTCATCTAAATTCTATCTTCTCAGACTTTCTCATACTAGGGTCTTGCTTTCATTCAGGCAAACTCTATAAATTGTAAAACCACTTCGTGACAAGTGGGCGGCAATCGTCCGGTGGATCATTCTGTTGAGACCAATTCTGTGATCTACATTCATAGATTGTCTCTAGGAAGTTTTCTGAGAATAGATTTCTTTAAATATCCCCTAGACTTGAGCTATTAGAACTGATCCAGTTATAAGTTTTTCCACAGGTTACAGTCAAGTAGATTTTTGTGGTATTTTGATGTATATGACATAGAGGTAATTGATGGCATACCGACATATTTTTCTTTAACAGGAAGGTAATTTCGGGTTTTTGGTAGCTTCTTAACTAAATTTTTCTCAGGTTATTATTCAGACTTGGTGCTAGTCCGAGGTCGGTGTTTTGGGACAGCGGTTATAGAGCGTATTTCCTATTACGTAACAGGTTGTTCCTTCTCTTTTCCTTTTCTGTCATTTCTCTGTATTTGTGAACTTACAGCAGTTTACAGGTAAGATGGCGGATATGGCCAAGTTACGAGCTGCATGGCGTGAGGCTGCTCAAGACATGGGAATGAATAAGGAGGAGACTAAGGCCTACCTGATAAGGGAAACTGATAGGCATAATCAGCGAGAGAAAGAGAAAGAGGACAGGGCAGTCGCCGCAGAAGCAGCGAAAGAAGAGAGGGCAGCCGCCGCGGAAGCAGCGGAGAGGCAGGCCGAGAGGGAACTTCGGAAATTGGAAGCACAGGAGAAGGAGAAGGCAGCAGAAAGGGAAGCACAAGAGAAGGCAGCAGAAAGGGAAGCACAGGAGAAGGCAGCAGAAAGGGAAGCACAGGAGAAGGCAGCAGAAAGGGAAGCACAAGAGAGGGAGAAGGCAGCAGAGAGACAGCATGAACTTGCCCTGCGTTCTCTGGAACTGCAGTACCAATCTTCGGAAGGCAGTTCAGCTAATGGAGATTCACCCGGAGCAGGAGTACGAGACACCTCAGGAAACGGAGGCCCCCGAATGGCAGCCATGAGCTTCCCATTTGACTCGTTCCCTAACGGGAATGAAAAGATTGACATGTTTTTGGAAAACTTTCAAAGAATGGCAAAGGCATACGGGTTGGATGAGAGTCTTTGGTGCCTAAAATTATCGCAATCACTCAAAGGTCATGCATATGACGTCTATAATAAGCTGCTCATAGATGACCAGAACAACTTTGAGGCTCTGCGAAACGCTTTATTGCAAAGATTTCAGTGGACACCCCATAAATGCCAAACCATGTTCAGGGAGAGCAGGCTGGAGAAGGGAGAGAGTTTCACACAGTTTGCAGAGCGGGTGAGAAATTACTTAACCTGGTGGAGGGAACTGTCAGGACTGGCGAAAACTTTTGAAGGATTGGAGGAGTTGGTTCTGTGTGAACAAGTAAAGGCCAACATGTCCCCCGACTTGAGGCGGTATCTGGCGGAGCAGGGTGCCCAGCAACTTGATCAGATTATCGTGTTCGCCGAAAGGTACCAGACAGCACAGGCCGAAGTACTGGGACAGAAACGGAAACACCCAGACCTGCCAGCCCCAGACAAAGGAGCTTCGTCATCGCAGTCGGCTACTTCACCAGCTCATCAGCAGCCAGGGCCTTCTCGCAAGGAGCCTCATTCTGGTTATAACTTCCGCCCCCAGCCGCATAACAGAGCACAGCCAACAACCTCTCAGGAACCCGCTAGAAACAGAGGAGATAATGAGAGGTATTGTCAGAATTGTAGAACCACTTCCCACTGGACATCCCGCTGCATGAACAAATCACCAGCTCATCATGCAGCTTGTTTAAGACCGGTGAGATGGACTAAAGGGAATAAATTGGAACCAGTCCAGGCAGAGAAGTTGTTCTCTAACAGTGGACCAGCCGTAGTGAATGGGACAGCCACTACGTGTTTGTTTGACAGCGGGCTTACTTACCCCAGTATCATCGCTCGTCATTTGGTGAAACCAGGGCAGTGGACAGGAGAAATAGTTGAGATTGGTGGCATTTTGAGAAGAGGGATCTCACAGCGTCTGCCTGTAGCCAATATTGAGGTGAAATGCAAGTTTGTGTCTGGTACAATCAAGGCAGCTGTAATGGCACAGCCAGCACATGATTTCATCCTGGGAAGCCCATACTTAGTTTTGGGAAACCCAACCAAACCGATCCTTGCTAATGCAAGGGGGCCTACTGCAGACCAGATAAGTGAAAGGGGAAAGCCCCAAATTCATGGAGCCCCACGAGAGCTCAACCGACACCCATGTCTTGCTATGAAGAGGATAGACGCCTCTAAAGACAGTGGAATGTTATTTACAGAGGCGTATTCGCCTATCAGCCCTGTTCAGCCTAATGGCCACACAGTGGTGACGCCTCTGATTTCGGAAGTATCTTCTTTTTCATCGGGAATTAGGCCCCCGATGGTATCACATCTCTCAAGGGAGGGAAATACTGACAAGAAGGAACATGTGCACGGTTCTTCAGTCAACCGCAAACAGTTACGCCCTGTTACGGCGATGTCTGGCCAAGCCAGTCAGTCTGTTTCCAAACACTGTGAAGCCGCACCATTTGATAATCATTATTTACCACGCGCCGCCAGGAAAATTCGTGGGCGAAGGAAACACATGAGATGGAGGAGGAAGGGCGACCAGTCAGGTTGCAGTCGCCAGGAGGAAATCACCAGGCGTGACACTCACAACCCAGTGCTTGCACAGATTTTCAAGGATATGGAGAGGGGCCTGTATGACAATCCTAATTATGACAGTGATTAGATCGGGAGGTAGATCTAGATAAGGGCGAGTATGAAACCCAGAGATTTCAGTGATTTAGCACGGATTCCCGCACTTGAAAGGGGGGACTTATGTGATGCTGCACTGTAATTCTGTCCTTCAACCAGCCCGATTCTGTTGTCTATTTTTGTATTTTCACAATTTTTTTCTTCTCATTTGAATATATATCGTGTTTGGTATTTTTATGTAGGTAATTAAATGGGTTCGTTTATGATGGTAGGTTTATTTTACACTCGACCAGTTTTTCTTTCTTCTGATTTTCCGTTGTTTACGGAAATCGCTATTTTTCGGGCATGCCTGTATGACGCGTCAGAAACACACGTGGACGTGATGCAATTTTGGACACGCGGTCGCGTTGTTTTCAAATTTGATTGGCGTCGCTCGTAGTATTTTATTTTTCTAGCATTTCCATTGGTCCGAGGGAAAGCTAGGATATGCGTAGGAGAGAACACGCGGAGGTGGCCCCGGTGTGTATAAATAGCCAGTTAGAACCGCGGGCAAGTCTCTATATGAAAAAATACGTGCCTGCCGGTCGACTTCGTATTTATCGTCTCCACTGTGGGAAAAACAGCGATAATCGGTATGTAGTAGTTTTATTATCGTTTTACTTATTAGTGGGTTTTTGAGAATTTCGCTAGTAGTTAATTTCTTCGGGGGACATTAACTTTTAAGTTTTAAAAAACGATAGTGCCATCCATTATCATTTTTGAAGAACGACGTAAATGTAACAGTGTGCTTATTCTTTCTATGATTTTGGCAGTAGATAGGAACGTGTGAAGTTATAAGCTACACGTGTACTCATAGATGTAGAATGTTATGTAAAACCGCCAGTTATTCCTGTGCATTTACAAATGTAATTTTATTGGGAATCGATTGTGTGTACTAAATTTTATTATGCCTTAAATATAAGAAATGCAGTCGGAGAGTAAAAAGTTCCATCCCTTAATACTATCTTTCTGGTTTTTGGCCACAATGCAACCCACACCCCCTTTAGCTCTTTCAGATGTGGGTACACCACTATACAGCAGTGTGTTGCTATTGAGATCCATGACACCTTGTCCCTTTTTCTTTGTTTCCGTTATAGCCAGGATTTCTAATTTTGCTTTCCTCATCTCTTCTTCTTTCCCATTTATAATCCTTGTGTTCCAAGTTCCATAAGTCGTAGTCTGTAGTCCATTCCAGTTCGTCGCCTTTAGAATCAGTCCGGTTTTCTCTTTTGTAGTTCGCGTAATCATGTTTTAAAGCAAACAGGTTATTGGCCTGTTGTGCCTTTGCATGGTGGAGGGGCTGCCTCCTTACGGCCTCCATGCAGGCCGCCCTCCTCCTTTTTCAGCCGGGCTTGGGACCGGCCTAGGCGGAGTTCCACTGGGAACCACACGGAGCACTATTATTTGTAGCTTCCAAAAAAAAAATCAAGCAGTATAACATACAAAAATATTTACAGTTAGCAAAGCATGAGTAGTGTTAAGTGAAAATACTGACTCTCGTGACATTTATGTCATCTCGGTACACAGGATTCTAAAGAAAATTTGACCGCTTGGTATCCTGTTGCTGCTTACTCACCTGTTCAATGATAATAGTGAGCTCAAAGAACTCATTGGAATGGCAATCTTCACAGAGCCCAAGCAGAAGTTCTACTGCCTTGCATCTAACTTCAGGATCAGGGTCTGCATTGAAGTGGGTGAAGTGAGGGATCACAACACACTCAATGAGCTCTTTCTGAGGAAGCAAAAATATGGGACATTACAGTCCAAATAATCCTCTAACTCCCCTGTGTGGTCAGTGGGAATACTATTAAAATCCTGAGATCATCAAAGAAAGTACACTCTTTCCCCCATAGCAAATGTTCTGCCCTTAAAAACCCAGATGAAAGAACAGGTGGGGGGGGGGGGGGGGAATGAAAAAGGGGGGGGGGGGGGCAGATCATGACAACTTAGGGGTCTATAATAATATCATTCTGCTAAAGTGTTTTATGCTCTTTAACTTTTCTAGGTATCTACTTCTCCTTCTGAATATAAATAACAGACGGGAGTGGTACACCATAACACAAAGTTCTCTTTAACTTCAGCTTTATAAACTCTAAGACATCAGTCTTCAAGCAGCTTTATAAACTCTAAGAAATCAGTCTTCAAACAGCTTTATAAACTCCATGAAATCAGTCTTCAAACAGCTTTATAAACTCTAAGAAATCAGTCTTCAAACAGCTTTATAAACTCTAAAAAATTTTCTTCAAACAAGCTTCAATAAAATATACCACAAAATCGTTTGCCACACCAATAACTTCAAACAGATTTATATATGAACACAGAAGCAGTGTTAACTGGTGTAATTTTGTCTCAAAAACTGCTCAGTGATTTTTTTCAAGTACCATGCCTGATGGTATAGGTGATGATGCCTCTCCACAACTTCCTGTCTGCAGTACTATTTATCAATTCTGTTGTTGACTACTGTGAATGCCATGATGTCAAACTGTCAAGTATCTTCTCCTTTTGTTGTCCTCTATCTCTTTTTTCCTTCCATCTTTCCTGTTGTCACAATATTCTCCAGCTTTCTTCTTCTCATAACATGCCTAAACTAATGTGGATTGCTTCCTTCCAGGATCATAACATGCCCAAACTAATGTAGATTGCTTCCTTCAAGGATCATAACATGCCCAAACTAATGTGGATTGCTTCCTTCCAGGATCATAACATGCCCAAACTAATGTGGATTGCTTCCTTCCAGGATCATAACATGCCCAAACTAATGTGGATTGCTTCCTTCCAGGATCATAACATGCCCAAACTAATGTGGATTGCTTCCTTCAAGGATCATAACATGCCCAAACTAATGTGGATTGCTTCCTTCCAGGATCATAACATGTCCAAACTAATGTGGATTGCTTCCTTCCAGGATCATAACATGCCCAAACTAATGTGGATTGCTTCCTTCCAGGATCATAACATGCCCAAACTAATGTGGATTGCTTCCTTCCAGGATCATAACATGCCCAAACTAATGTGGATTGCTTCCTTCCAGGATCATAACATGCCCAAACTAATGTGGATTGCTTCCTTCCAGGATCATAACATGTCCAAACTAATGTGGATTGCTTCCTTCCAGGATCATAACATGCCCAAACTAATGTGGATTGCTTCCTTCCAGGATCATAACATGCCCAAACTAAAGTGGATTGCTTCCTTCCAGGATCATAACATGCCCAAACTAATGTGGATTGCTTCCTTCCAGGATCATAACATGCCCAAACTAATGTGGATTGCTTCCTTCCAGGATGAAGAATAAGATTCCTTTGTGCATTGGCCTCTTTCAGAACATCCTTATTACTCCTTTTAGCTGTCCACAGTATTTATACAATTATTCTGTAAAACCACATCTGTGGCCTCTGGTGCTTTTCCTACTTGTTTACTGTCCATGACTCACTTCTGTAGGTCAGGTCTGGTAGTCTAATGTTGTCATTCACATAAAAGGCAATAATATCTTGATCACAGTAATGTGAATCTTTAAAAAAAATAAACCACATTGCAGCTGCAACTAACCTCGTATACATGAGTGTTAATACTGAGGACAAGTGATAGCACATCCAGTGCCTTCTTCCTCACTTCTGTTCTTGTCTGACCTCTGGAGAGCAAGAAAGTGATCGACAACATGGTTAAGAGCTACAATGGGTTCCATTTTTAAAGCAACAAATATTTTAGTAGAAAAGTTTGTTTTTAGTAGTAGCACATGTTAAATTCATCTTCATCATCACCATCACCATTTTCCTTTAAGCTCCTTACGGACCATGGAGCCGCCACCACTGAAGCTGGTCCCCCCTTGCAGGAAGCCTGGACCAAGCGACACATGCTCTTGGTAGTTTCTGTGGGAATTTGTTCTACATTATGAGGGTTAGATGATAAATTATTTCACATAATTCTCTGGGATCTCAGATAAAACAGCAACAGACAGAACGACTGCTCTCTTTGGCATGGCATAATAGTGAAACGACTGATGTTACGTTGTGCATGGGACTAGTAACCTCATCGTGTAAAATAAACTGCTCCACAAACCACCCCTGCAAGAACAAGGTGTCCTACAAAAAAGTCAACTGCAGTAGTGGCTTGGTGCTCCTTAAGCAGCATAAAAAGATAATGATAACACTGACGACAAGCAATTTCATGACCTAGGTTAAGGGGACTTTACGTGTAGTGTTGGGCAGAGCAGCCTAACCTTTGAGGTGAAGACAGGAGTACGACAGGGATGCCCCTTATCAACCACTCTATTTTTAACAGTCAGACTGGGTGATGCGCCAGACAACAGAGGGCAGTTCAAGAGGAATAAGATGGACTACATTTTCTACATTGGAAGATCTGGAATATGCAGATGACATTGCACTACTGGCACATTCACATCAACACATCCAGGAAAAAACGGATAGACTTAATAAGTTTAGCCAGCAGGTGGGCTTGAATATCAATTTAAAGAAGTCTGAGGTCATGACGCTCAATGTGAGCAACCCTGAGCCCATATCAGTAAGGAATCAGCAACTGGTACAGACAGATACCTTCACATACCTAGGAAGCATAGTAACACCAGACGGCGGGGCAGGCAAAGACATCAACATCAGAATGAATAAGGCAAGAACAGCCTTCTTTAGCCTAAACAACATCTGGAAGTCCTCCCAGTACAGCACAAGCACAAAATTAAGATTATATCAGAGCTGTGTGCTTTCTGTGCTTCTCTATGGTGCGGAATGCTGGAGAGTTACAGAGAAGGAAATGTCGAAATTGTCCTCTTTTCACACAACATGCCTAAGAAAAATTCACTGAATCTTTTGGCCGAATACCATCACTAACCAAGATCTGCTTACTCGTAGCAAGCAAGAGGACATGCACACCATCATAGCTGGCAGACGCTGGAGCTGGGTTGGCCATGTCCTCAGAAGAGACCCCGATGCCATCACAAGAACAGATATGCTTTGGACCCCTGAAGGAAAACGAAAGAGAGGCCGACCAAAAACAACTTGGCGGAGGACTGTGGAGGCTGAGATGCAAAGAATGAACCAGAGTTGGGGCACTGTACAAAGAATGGCCACCGACCGAGCAAAGTGGAATCAATTTGTTGTTGCCCTACAAGACGCCACTAGGCGTGATGGCCACTGACTGCTTTGACGGTCGGCGGCTAAGGATCAAAGAAGAAGAAGAAGAAGAAGAAGGTTAAGGGGAGGAGCTACCGTGAAAAGCTATTTTTGTTATTAATTAAAGGATTTCAATGAAAATGTACATACTTAACCTACATCAATCACAGATACGCATAATGAAGAGTTTGATGGTATTACATAATTGGTTGCCATGGAAACGGTGGCCATATTGGATTATATTGTTCTATTTCATTTTGCTAAGGCTTTTTTTTTTCATTTAGCTATCAATACCAAATTTAAACACAATATTTATTATTATATTTACTTTTGTCAGATTGGATTTTTGATAACTTAAATACATCCTGAGATATAGAACTTTAAAATTTGTATCTAAAAAAAAATAATTTTTTTTTTACATTTATTTGCAGTAAGTCAACATTTTGATAAGATATCAAAAATCGGATCTGAAACAAGTTTACATATCCAATGGCAAGTATCTGTGCCAAATCTCATATTGATTGACTAAAAACTATGCAAGTTATAAGAACATTATTAACAAAAAACAAAGTTCTGAGAAAATCATGATTTTCTTCACAGGAAAAGCATAATTTCTGAAGAAAATACTATTTACAAAATCAAAATACACTGACTTATCATGTGTTCTGACATATGATTTTCACATATTTAGATTCAGGAGAGCATAAATTATGTGAATACAGACAAATCTCAATTTTCATGTTTAAAATGTGGTGTAGCTCCTCCCCTTAAAGTAACTTCTGTGATGTTTGGCTTCTTGCTTTGTGTTGTTCATTAGTTTATATGCTTGATGTTGCTGTACTTGCTCTGTGCACATCTTAACTTTAAATCAGTTTCTGTTTATTTATTTAACATCCAACAATTAACTTCCTGAGTAGCCATTCTCAGAGATTAAATGACACTGAAATTAGCTTTAAAAAAAAACATAGAACAGCAGAAAAATCTCTTACAATTTGCAGTAATTATTTTAAATAATAGTATATGTGTGCTGATTTGTAGCTTAGCTAAAAAAAAAAAATGACACTCTTTTCCTTCTACAAATATAAACAAATGTTTTTACTTCAGATATTTTTCCATGAGGCTATTCAACGCTCCTATCCAGTTCTCCTGTCCTGGATGGATAAACTGTGTATGGTAGTCAATCAAAGCACATACTGAGCTTGTCTGCAAAGAAAAAGTTTGTAATCATGTACAATCACTATAACAAGAGACCAGAAAAAAAAAACACAGCATGAGAAAGTGGTGGAACTAAGTCATGCATTCAAAATAAACATCAGCGACACGTTAATTGGGCTTCAGACCAGAGGTTCTCAACCTTTTGATGGTGACAGACTTTACCAAAACTGCGTGGTTTCACAAAACAGCACTTAGGAAGAAGGGGAAAATGAAATCTGTGTTGTTTTGTAGCATACCAATTTGGACACCCCTGCAATACAATGAAAGCAAACCAACTACAATCATGTGCTTTAGTATGTTGGACCACAAGAAAATAGGTCGGAATGAACATAAGAATTAATGAAAATCTTCATTTTATCCAGGTTAATAAAAAACAATAATTATTGCCTTTTTATATTTCTGCCCTGCAGTAAATCAATTAAGTAAATTATAAACAAGACAGTAAGCTCAGAATCAAAGAGGAATGGACGCTTTTTTTTTAAGTATTGAAAAAAAAGGCTGTGACTGACAGTGTAGCCGAAACGTTCAGGAGAAGAGGATGCACCATTAAACAGGTCATATTAAATGTTACAGAATGTCCCATGATGCTTAAAACCATCACTATAAATAAGATTTAAAACATTTCAGTATCTGACTGTCTACTCAATCTGCACATGGTATACAAAGTTAATGACAGCAAAGTACTGTTGTCTTGTATTAAGATTATGTACTTTCAAATACAAAACTTTATTGGTGCTTAATTATGTTAGGGACTCAGAGATCAATACACAGAGAGAGAAGCAATCCTACAGGAATATGCTGAATCCTATAGGAACATGTAAAAGGGATGAATCAAGACTAACCGGTCTTTTGCTGGCACACATTTCCACAATCTTGAACAAACGAGCGGTTGGCCCAAAGAACTGCCTTGTGCTGTTCAGTGTCTCCATTGTTGTGATAACCTGATGTGTCTCCAAGGAAACTTTCTGATCAAAGTCACATTTCTATAGAATACAAAGCATAAAAGACAATCCAGGTTAGTATTACTTACCCACTCTTCCTTTTTCTCCTCAGACCTTGTCACGAAGTGGCTTTTAGTTAGAGTCTGTCTGAGTACAGAGACAAGACACTAGTAATGAGAACGTCTGAGAAGATAGATTTAGATGAGAATACAGTGAATGTGGAAAGATGAGACTTATAGCTTCGAGGGGGAGAACCGAGATTGACTCTCCCTCGCCACTTGTTACTTAATTACTAACTACTGTCTCACCACCTCTGACTACCAGAAAGGAGATAAGGTTTCACTAAATTATCCACAGACACCACTATACAGACAAAGCATATAAGTACAGTATAGGTAAAGATAAACTGATCCAGTGTACATTTTATAGTTTATTAAACAACAAAAATCAATAACACAGCAAAATAAATAATGTGCGAGGTCGCAAAAACCTGGGGAAAAAGAAAACAGATTAAGTGGGGAAAATAAAGACACGATATAAAATTACTTCACACTCTCGGTCACCCCTGCCCAACCTAATCTAAGACTAAAGAATTATAATTGGTGGGGGTCTCAACTTAAGAGCCGCCTCTCCTAACTATCCTATTATTATTAAATCTAACACACTGCCCCGCTGCAGACATATAACTAAATGTCTTCATTCATAACCCTCCACTCTCAAAGGAGCATAGGCCTTCAACAAACACATGCCAAGTCCTCCTGTCACGTGCCATCATCTCAAGTTCTTTCCATGTTCTCCTCATCATTTTCACCTCTGTTTCCAACTCTCTTCTCCATGTACTTCTTGGTCTTCCTCTGCCTCTCTTGCCCTAGGGGTTCCAGAACAAGGACTGCCTTGTAATGCTATCAACAGGTTTCCTCAGTGTGTGTCCTATCCATCGCCATCGTCTTCTTCTCATTTCTTGTTCCACTGGCACTTGTCTAGTTCTTGTCATCAGTTCCACGTTGGTAACCTTGTCATACCATTTTAATCCCTCTATTCTACGCAAGCACCCATTTATGAAAGTCTGTAGCTTTTTGGTTGTTGTCTTTGTTGTTCTCCATGTCTCTGAGCCATACAATAGGACTGACTTCACATTTGAGTTGAAGATTCTTATTTTCGTGTTGGATCCTATTTCTCTTGATCTCCATATATTTCCCAATGCAATGAAAGCTCATCTTGCCTTTTGTATTCTTATTTTGATATCGCTGTCTGTCCCTCCAACTTTGTCTATATTACTGCCAAGATATGTGTATGATTCTACATCTTGTATTGGTGTTTCTTCAAGTTCAACCCTGTTATCATTACCTGCATTTATTCGCATTATTTTTGTCTTTTCCCTGTGTATTTTCAGACCCAATTGCTGTGACCTCTCATCGAGTGTTTTCAATTTGTCCTGCATCTGATTACGGCTATGGGACAGAAGAGCCAAGTCATCAGCAAAATCCAGATCATCCAACTGCTTAGTCAGAGTCCACTGGATTCCATTTCTGTTGTGTGTTGCCGATGATCTCATAACCCAATCTATTGCCAGCAAGAAAAGAAATGGAGACAAGAGGCATCCCTGTCGCACTCCTGTTCTTATCCCAAACGGTTCCGTAAGCTGTCCTTCGTGAAGAACTCTGCATGTCATGTCTTCATATGTTTTCTTTATTAAATTAATGATCTTCGGGGGAACTCCATAATGCCTCAACAATTTCCAAAGTGACAGCCTCTGAGTAAGAGCCGGAAAGTCCGTTAGTGGATCAGTGCTTGTGGTACTGTTGTTAGCTGTGTAGGATATACTAGGGTGCATTTAGACTGTGTAGACATTTAGTTTTT
Source organism: Oreohelix idahoensis (assembly GCA_024509875.1). NCBI lineage: Eukaryota > Metazoa > Mollusca > Gastropoda > Stylommatophora > Oreohelicidae > Oreohelix > Oreohelix idahoensis. The sequence continues at coordinate 172,256 of JAMPIV010006495.1, read as the reverse complement.
TTTTTTTTTTTTTAAAACTAAATGTCTACACAGTCTAAATGCACCCTAGTATATCCTACACAGCTAACAACAGTACCACAAGCACTGATCCACTAACGGACTTTCCGGCTCTTATAAACACCAGGTAACGTAACCTGTTTGGTGTTTCTTAACGAGCTAAGAGCTCCTGAATTTTGGGGACCGGTTCTCGCTGAGGTATGGGTCCTCACTGCAAGAGACCGTCTCCTTTCTTTCCCTGGTGCAGATGTACTGAGCGCCGGTACTAACGCGTCCCCAGTTCTCTTCACCTATGGCGATGTCTCGAGCCTTCTACTCCTGAGAAGGAAAAATACCATGGTAAGTTTTAGGGCAGTCTACAGCCTCCACTATGTGCCGTGAAAATGCCAATACCGAATTTCTCTAGCTGAGCAGACGATGCGGCGTTATTCACGGCAGAAAATTTCTTGGGACTCACGCGCTAAAGACTTAGACGCTGTTATTTATAATAGAAATAGCTCATGCAATAACCGACGCTGTGAGTCATCGCATCGTGTCTATCTATCTGTAACCGCTTTAACCCGACATGTGACCTATTTTAATATAATAATAATTTTAATGCCTGCACATCAATTAAATCTGAACTCATCCAATGATATCATAATCAAACCGATGACTCAGTGTTTACCAAGCCAATCGCGAATTAATTTTTGCTCACGCGCGAAAGAATATGTAATATTAGGTAATCCTCTGACCTGCTGTCCACCGGAATAATATCATTGGTTCTGCGTACCTGGGTTGTGTTTTCCCCCATCCCTACCATTAAAAAGGGGTAGGTGAAAGTGGTCCGATTTTATCTTAACATTCAAGACAAATTTAACCCAGAAGTAATAAATATGAACGCGAACTCCTAATATTAATTTAAAGAACCCAAAAAAATTAGAAGGAAAAGAAAAAATGGGGCGAGTTGAAAATAAAAAATACAGTTACTCCTCACAGACCTTCTGTCCTCAGTAGAAGTTTAATGTAGAAAATATCTGGCATTTTGTTTGTTGTATAGTATGAATAAACAAAAAGGAAGACTTGGCATATGTTTGTTGAAGGCCTATGCTCTTTGGTGAACTGAAAGTGGTAATGAGGATTAGTATAAGTAAATAAATTAAGGCTGCTGTAAAACTGGTAAGGAATATAAGTATATAAACCAATAAAACGGTGTTGAATCAGTTTTACAAATAACGGTTCACATGAAACAAGGGACGTTTCGGGTTTTACCCTTCGTCAGCCACAAACAGGTGACAAAGACAAGAATTACATATAGGTACTACAAAAACATACGATGGTGAGAAACATTCACTAAATGAGCGATACAAGCAGATGGAAAAAGTAAACACCCACAGTGATGAGCGAAAAAAGAACAATAATAATGCAAGAAAATCGTAAAACCTAAAAAGAAATACCGAAACAAAAAAGTACATAATCAACAAAACGAAAAAAAGAATGAACAACACTTCGGAACAAGTAAAAGTTCACTTAGCTAGATCCGTAGATGCTTGGAATAGAAGACCGTAAGTACTCTGTCCAAGAAATCTCTAAGGAAATGACGTATAAGATAGCGACAATAATAAATACAAAAGGATACGAAACGAACCAAAACAAAAACATAAGAAGATAGATTGAAAAAACAACGAATAAAGAAGAATGAAAAAGAGAGAAAAGCTACCAGAATTTATGCAAAATGATGTTGCACATTAAGCCCATCAGGAGATAAAACGCCCATTTGAAAAATAAGACGATTCTCCAACGAAAAGCGAGTTCGGTCATCACCGACACATGAAAGGAGGGCAGTCACATGAATATCGGAATTACCTATGCCAGCTCCTTTCGTGGAAAAGCTTTACGGGGATTCAAACAGCCTCAAACTGACTACTGCTTTCTTTGAGAACATTCAAGTGGACGTCTGAGAGTGTACAAAGAAGAAGAAGAAGGAATTACCTGAATGGTGAGGCCTATTGAAATGAAGGGCCACCGGTAAATGTTTGCCATGATAGATGTCATTCATTTGCTCACGAAACCTGTCTGCCAAATGCCTGCCAGTTTCACCAATATAGGTAATGCCACACCTCTTGCAGATGATAGCATAAATCAGGTTTCTGGATTCGCACGTGAAAGACTCTCTGATGATAAATTTACCTTTCGGAAAAGTGACTGTCTGAGTTTGGAGTACAAACGGACAGCTCTTACATATGCGGCGTTGGCACGGTTTAGTACCAAAGTATAAAGGGCTAGTATGTCGCAAGCGACTGTGTACAAGAATATCCCTAAAATTCCTATCCCTACGATATGCCACCAAAGGTGTATCATGAAACAACTCTCTGGTATCAGGATCAGAGTGGAGAATAGGCAGATGTCGAAACAGAATTCTCTTCACCGCCAGACAGTGAGGATGGAAAGTTAGAACCAGTTTAAGTCTATCAGACTGGACAGAAGGTTTAGTAGTGAGTGCCATCTGACGAGTGACGCGTGTGATACGATTAAGAGCATCAGATAAAACATGTTCTGGATAAAGACGTCGACGAAAGAACTCGAGCATTTCTTGAGCTCGCTGATGGAAATCATCGTCATTTTGACATAACCGACGCAAGCGAAGAAGTTGAGAAAAGGGAATGGAATTTTTACAACTAAGAGGATGCGATGAAGTATAAAGAAGGAAACCATGAGCGTCAGTAGCCTTATAATAGACAGACGTTTTAAGACCAGTAGGGCTAATAGTAACAGTGATGTCAAGGAAGTTCACTGAAGTCGTAGAAATTTCAGAATGTGTGCGTATAGCTTATTATTTTTTTTAAATACCATTTTGCCCAGTTTCAACCCAGATACAAGGTCTATCAGTTATATTAGGGCAAATGACAGCCCCGGTCTTGAATAATAAATATAAAGTTGGTTACCCCCTTAAACCTCAATAAAAATGTCTTGACCATCACCAGAAGATAGGTTACCTCTTAACATCAAACAATGCGCTGACAACAGTTGCAAATAGAGAAAGAAGGACATCCCTATCAGCGTCACTATTTATTAACAAAGCTATCTATGAAACTAAACTTTTGCATCTATCACAGCATAACCCCATCACAGCTGGTATAACAAAGTTACAGAGTTATAAAACAATTTGTTAATCAATGCCCAAATTACTGAAAATTCCACTGCCGTTGTTAAAGATTGTTTTCTTGTTTCAAGAAATTCATTAAAAGTCAAATATAAAAGACCACTAAAAATTCTAATATTATGTTGTTACGTACGTCAATTTGTATGAGCAGAGCTTCTAGAATGTCCAGGACAATCTCCCAAGTAACGTGCTGTAAATCTTTACCATACTTATTCACCAAGCGTTGCAAGTTTAAAACCACTTCATATGCCACTATGCTATTTTCATGGGACAATGCCTGAAAAAAAGGAAGCCAAAAACATGACATAAGAGACTTTAAAATCATTTATATTGGGTAAGAAACCTAACATTCCAGACAATATTTCAACTAGAAAGGTACAGGTACACCCATACCTCACTCTTTCGACAGGTTAGGGACCAGAGCTATGACGAAAGTCGAAAATCGATGAAAGTCGAAGCACAGCCTTTATTTAGCTTACAAATGCATTAGGGCCGCCAAAAAACGTAAATAACTAACTATATAACACTTGCGAATGCGTGCAACACCTAGATAAACAGAAATAAACATAAGAATAAAGAAAATACAGTAATAAATAAAAAATACGTAAATAACATCTTACCTTAAAATCATTCTTGAGCAAGTAGACGATGAATATATACAGTATGTACAGTTTTTAATGTTGGTAATTTAGGGGGATTCTAGACTTAGAAAATCAGATGGAGAAAATTGAGGAGGCTCATCTTCAGAACTGGAGGATTTCAATCTAATTCTTTTAAGAGAAGGGCACTTTGAAGGAGATCTAACAGGGGCTGGGGCTGATGTTGATGGCTCGGAATCTGAAGGGTTAGAGGGAGGGGTGACTGAAGTTGGTTGTGGCGGTTGCGTCTTGAAAAAGGAGAGCAATGACGTTTGCCTCATTGATGTCTTCTTCCTTTCCCTAAGAAGTTCTCTGTAACAGGCTATTTGGTGTTCTAACTCACTATTTACTTTAGAACTTCTGCCGAAATTGGGATCCACCCTTTCCCAATATGCAATTGCGTCCTCTATTTTGGCGATTCCAACCTCAAGTTCTTTGGTGGTCATCTCCTTAGGCTAAGCTGTATCTTCAGGCATGGCTTCCTGTTCATTCAGTTTTCTTTGTTCTTCCATCGCCAGTAGATCCTCATCACTTAGGGGCTGATCATGAGACTCAAGCAGCTCTTTAACATCTTCAGCCTCTACTTCCAGTTCCAGCTGCTGGGCCATTTCCACAACATTTGAAGTGATGGCCTCCACTGTTTCTTCAAACCCTTCAAAGTCGTCCATTAGGGAAGGAATCAACTTTTTCCAAGTGCCTTTCAGATTGGATTCTTTAACATCGGCCCATGCATCTCTGATAGTTTTGATGGCATCTAGAATATTGAATCCTTTCCAAAATGCTTTTAATTTATTTTGTTTAGGCCCCTCATCAACACCAGCATCTAGTGCAGCTATAGCCTTGGCAAACGTCCGTCTGATATAGTAAGATTTAAATGATGAAATTACTCCTTGGTCCATAGACTGCAGCAAAGAAGTTGTGTTTGGAGGCAGAAACACAACTTTAATTTCTTTGTGAGCCTCAAGCACAATTCTTGGGTGGCTTGGAGCATTATCCAAGAGCAGTAGGATTTTAAAGGGAATATTCTGTTGTTTGCAATAATCCTCAACTGCAGGCTTGAAATTATCAGTGAACCACGCCCACGGCGACCGTTGCCTCAATTGGCTGTGTGTGGTGTACCCGGAAACGGGGCCTCCCAGTACTGAGGCACAGTTAAGTCCCTGATGTCACTTATCGGTGCAGAGTTGAAAGAGATGGCTGAGCATCACAATCCCCCCTGTGTTGCAGCATGATGAGAACCCAGCATTGCACACTGAGCTTGGGGGGATCACTTGGGCACCAGACTTAATACTGGCTCTTGACTGGATGGCCGCATGCAGGAGATTTCTACAATGGAGGGTTGGCAGGTGGTGGGTATCTGGAAGTGGCTCTGTGCAGGACATGAGGATTCCTTGGGAGAGCCCAGAACCAGAGCACAGCATTGTGCAAGCTCTGCATAGTTGGAGAGCCCTCTGGATGACGGGGAATGCACAGTGTGCTACCCCACCTATCCCCAACTGCTAACTTAGAACCAGAAGTGGGGTCCTCTGTATGCGTGCCAGGCCAGGATAAAATGCCTGGGAAAGAGACTGGAGCTCAGAACTCCCTAACTCAAAGTTGCAGGATGGCAGAAAAGCCATGGGAAAGACAGGGCTATTTTGAAGATAACACAACCATATTTTCACCATACGAGCTCGGACGCCGCCTCGGTAAACAAGGTCCGCGCAGAGCAGTGACACCCCCAGGCTGCTTGCGAATAGTCTACTACTGGGAACATAAACAGATTAGGGATGAGCCCACTCTCCCGTTGAACAGGTGCTAAAGTCATAGATACTGGGCCAGAAGGCGCACCGGAAACCACAGTATCACGCAACTCGCTTTTTTTTTCTATGGAGAGTACACCGTCAAATAAATCTTGTACTGGTGCTCGCCCTGTGGAGCTCCACCAGGCAGGTGCAGTGCCGGGCTCTGAGCTTCGACAGAGCCCACCCTCAGCTACTGGAGGACCCTCTAGACCGTCTTGTGGAGTCAGCAGACGGCGGAGGAGAACTACTGACCAAAACAAAACAGAAAAAGAGAAACCCAGAGTGCCACTTGTCATGATGCACTGGAATGCAGAGGGAGTGAACAGCAAGCAGGCTGGATACAGCAAAAAGATAGAGCTGGAAAACATCTTGTATGAGAAGCAAGTCAGTGTTTGCTGTATCCAAGAGACTCACTTGAAAGCAGATCAAACCTTTAAAATAAGGGGATATCAATGCTTCAGATCCGACAGAAAAGATAGACGAAAAGGAGGAGTACTTACTCTTGTAAGGAATAACATTCATGCACACGAAAGGAAAACCTTCATGGATGGAGCAGAATATCAGCTGTTGCAGATAAAGGTAGACAAGATGGAAATAGAACTCCTGAACTATTACTGTCCGAACAACAAACCCCTGAGTCTCAGCTCTATACAGGTACCAGCCACCAACTTTATAGCAGTTGGAGACTTTAATAGCCACTCCCAGAGCTGGGGCTATAACCATCTGGATCACAGAGGTGAAGAAGTTGAAACTTGGCAAGATGATCACTCCCTAATCCTAGTCAATAATGCCACAGATACTCCTACCTTCTACTCCAGAGGATGGCACACAACTTCAACACCAGATCTTGCCTTCTCCACACCAGATATAGCTGGATCTATTAGTAGAGAAGTAGGAGACCAACTAGGGGGAAGCGACCATCGCCCAATCTTTCTTACTGTCCAGAGTGCAAACTCTCAGTACAGGCCCAGCCATTACAAGATGGAACTACAAAAAAGCCAACTGGGGTTTATTCAGGCATCAGGTGAACACGCTGCTGTCTACCCTCAAGGTACAGAACAGAGACATTAATGAAGTGGTAAAAGACTTCAACAGATGCATACTACAAGCTGCAAAAGAAACCATTCCCAAAGGATGCCGGCGTAACTACATACCATACTGGTCCAGCACACTCCAAGAACGTCAGGAAGCTATGGACAGGGCTAGAAAGGACGCAGAGTCTCAGCCTTCACTTGAAACTCACAACAAATGGAAAAAGGCTGTAGCAGAGTTTCAGAGAACAAAGCTAGAAGAAAAACGGAAAAGCTGGAGAACTAAAACGGCATCGCTGAACCTTGAGAAAGACGGCAGGAAACTTTGGAGATTAGTCAAGTCTCTAAATGAAGAGTGTTCCTCACCTAGGCAGACTATCACATTGGATGAAGGTGGCAAACTTTTCAGAGGAAAACAAGCTGCAGACTTGTTTGCTAGAAGATACAGTTCAGAAAGCAAACTTACCCATTAACATAGATCATCAGAGAGAGATAAGAAAAGAAATACTGGCAACCATGGGACAGACAGATACTCCTGCCCCAATGAGGGAACCCATCACACTAGGAGAACTACAGAAGGCTATTTCCAAGCTTAAGTTTCAAAAGTCACCCGGCCCAGACAAAATCAGCAACGAAATGCTAGTAAATCTGAGCTCAGCAGCAAAGACAAAACTGCTTGAGATATTCAACCACAGCTGGTTGAAAGGAACGGTACCCCAAGTATGGAGAGAAGCCATCACAATACCCATACTAAAGAAAGGGAAATGTAAGACCGAGGCTGCAAGTTACCGGCCAATCAGTCTCACAAGCTGTGTTGGGAAGACTATGGAGCGAATAGTCAACCACAGATTGAAATGGTATTTAGAGTCTGAGCAGATCCTGGTGCCGGAACAAGCTGGATTTAGAGAATGCTACAGTATAGAAGACCAAGTTACTTACTTGCCTCAAGCAATAGAAGATGCCTTCCAGGAGAAGAAAAAGGTCCTAACGATCTGGGTCGACTTCAAGCAGGCCTTTGACAAGGTGTGGAAAGATGGCCTCATTGCAAAACTTAGGAGAAGTGGAATCCAAGGCAACATGATGAAATGGATCCAGTCCATACTTGCATAACAGGAGAACTAGAGTCACTCTTGACGGTCTGCAGAGCAGAAAAGTGTTGCTCCATCAGGGGGTACCTCAAGGAGGAGTAATTTCCCCAACACTCTTCCTTGTTTACATCAAATGACCTGGTGAAAGATCTCCCTGACAGCTGAGCAGAAAAGGCCTTGTTTCAGGAGTGAAAGCTGCCTTATATGCAGATGACCTAGTACTCTGGTGCGCTGATGAAAATGTCACCACAGCAAATTATAGAATGCAGCGGGCAGCAGACATGCTAGTGTCATGGGCAGAGAAATGGCTTATCACAATAAACACAGACAAAACCTCCACAACACTGTTCTCCCTCGCCCCCAAGGACAAATCAGCTAACATACACCTAGGGACAACCGTGATCAAGGAAGAAAGCTACCCCACCTATCTTGGGGTGACATTTGACCAAAGGCTTACATGGAATAAGCATATTGAAAATGCAGAAGGAAAGGCTCGAAGACGACTAGGCATACTCAGAAAATTAGCAGGTACCAACTGGGGAGCAAATGAACGAAATCTAAAGAAGATTTATAATGGAGTAATAAGACCACACTTAGAGTTTAGCTCAGCAGCATGGTCATCAGCTGCTAACTCACATCTGCAGTCTTTGGACAAGGTGCAAAATCAAGCTCTCGGGCTCATTACAGGAGCCATGAAAACTACACCAATAACAGAGATGCAGAAGGTTGCTGGATTACAGACATTGTCCCATAGAAGAGACACAAAAACCATGATCCAGATGGAAAAGTACAACAGTATGCCAATGCACCCAATGAAGGCAAGACTAGATGATCTGGCATTGGGACGTCTAAAGCGTAGCAGCTTTGTGCATCGGGGGAAAAGACTTATCCATGAAGACAACACCACTGAAGCCCACCCTATACCCTGTACCATGGGAGCAGGCCAGCAGTGCCCTCCAAATTAATACATCAGTCAGTGGTCTCACAAGTGGATATGAGTATAATGATCTGCAAAAACGAACTGCTACATTGAGTATGATCCAAGAAAGCTATCCCGATCAATCATGGATACATGCCTATACAGATGCTGTTAGGAATGGAGGTGCCGGTACTTTATTTCATATCCTGACAACCACTATGAGACTAGGCACATTCCCACTGGTAAATTCTGTTCCAACTATACAGCTGAGGTTCAAGCTCTAGAGCAAGCTGCAAATATGATTTATAACACCAACTCTGACTGCCACCAGGTAGTCATCCTCACAGATGCACTGTCTGTCCTGCAAGCTCTCAAGGGTGGTAAACTCCCGCATCTGAGAAATGAACTAAACAAGGTAGCTGCCAAAAAGAGAACCATACTTCAGTGGGTACCATCTCATTGCCGTGCACCCGGAAATGAAAAGGCAGATAAACTTGCAAAAAAGGGAGGAGAATGTGAACAAGAAGATAATGAAGTCACATACTTTGAGAAAAAGAGAGCTATCCAGACTATCAGAAGAGAACAGAACCAACCCAAAAACGACTATCACACTCTCGACCGGCAGGGACAGATAACTATTTTTCGACTCAGGACAGGGCATAACAAACTGAATAAACACATGCACAAGCTACGATTGTCTGCTTCACCACTGTGCACATGTGGATTAAACGAACAAACTGCTGAGCATGTTCTACAGGACTGTCCTCTGTATGACCAGTTAAGAAAGATATACTGGCCCAATGACTCAACACTAAACTCAAAGCTATATGGAGTTAAAGAGGAACTTCAAACAACAGTCGAATTCATCATGAGAACTCGTCTGACGGTGTAATCATCAAAGATGCGATCGCAAGAAGAAGAAGATCAGTGAACCAAGTTGTAAATAATTCACCAGTCATCCAGGCTTTTTTTATTGGACTTGAAATTAACTGGAAGGGAAGACTTTAAATAATTTTTCAAGGCCCTAGGATTCTCAGAATGATAAATGAGCAGAGGCTTTAGCTTGCAGTCACCAGCTGCATTAGCCCCTAGCAACATAGTAAGCCTATCTTTGGCAGCTTTAAATCCAGGCATTGATTTTTCCTTTTTGGCAATAAAAGTTCTGGATGGCATCTTCTTCCAAAAGAGGCCCGTCTCATCTACGTTGAAGATCTGCTGCTTTGTGTAGCCAACTTCTTCTATAATTTTTCAAGCTTCACTTGAAAAGCTCCTGCAGCTGCGGTATCTGCGCTAGCTGATTCTCCCTTCACTGCTATATTATGCAAATTTGACCTTTTCTTAAATTTCTCAAACCAGCCCCTGCTAGCTCCAAATGCCTCTTCAGCTGATGTCTCTCCTTGTTCAGCCTTCATTGCATTAAATAAAGTTTGTGCTTTAGCTGGCTTCAGAGTCTTGCATACTTATCGGATATTTTCCTACAAATAAACAAACTAAATTTGGCACTTCAGAATAGCTCGGTAACGATCTTCAATGTTTCAGACAAAATTTAATCTATGATTAAAAAATTAGATTTTTGGAGGTCGTGTATTGAAAAAGGCCAGCCTGAGGTATTTGAAACTCTGCACAATTTCTTATCTGAGAACGAGCTGCACCCTCTCCCAGGAAATGAGCGAACAAATAATTGAACACTTGAAAGGGCTAAAATCATCTTTCGAGAAGTACTTTCCGAAACCTGGAAAAGAGAACTACTGGATTGTAAATCCCTTTGAAGAAGAATATTTCCAAGCAGCCACATTATCAATCAACGAAAAAGAGAAGTTGATTGAACTTTCGACTGATACTACTTTAATAGCTGAATTCAAAGGAAAATTCCTTATTAAGTTTGTTCACCTTTTTATTACATTGTTATTAATCCCGTGGTTGGCCCCTTTATTTCTGGTTATAATCTATAAATTTTGAATAACAGCAAATATATTAATTTAAAATATTTTGCTAATATTAGGGGTACAATTTATAGAAATGGGCTGCCAAGGGGTACGCAAGTGAAAAAAGGTTGGGAACCGCTGGCTTAGAGGAATGTTGTGGCTGACTTGGTCTTCAATCCACACATTTAACACTTTCTCCATCTCACCAATTAAATTGTGCCTCTTTCTAATAAGTTTGGTATGCACTGGCGTAGCGTTTTTAATTTCCTCTAACACTTTAGCTCTGTTCTTTACAATTGTGCTAACTGTAGTGTGAGGTACACCTAGCCTGCGGCCTATTTCAGCATTTAAGATGCCTTGTTCATTAAGCTTGATTAGCTCAAGCTTTTCTTGCAAATTGAGAACCTTATGGGTTCTTTTAACTTTGTCACTACACTTAGGACCCATTATGAATATATTAAAGCACAAAAATAAGTAGTACTGTACTTGTATAGGGCCTAATCACACACAAAAGTACAGTATGAAAACTGTACACGTGTCTTATAATCACGATATGAACACTGTCATTAGACTGTTATCGGGACCTCAAGACGCAGCAATAGAGACCGCAGTCAGCGACTCATAGCTTGACTGCCTGCATCAGGACCAGCGAACCAGAGCTGGTCAAGACCGTGCTCCACCTCCACGTGGTGGTCCTGGAAACAGTCTGCAGCAGTGCAGGCTGGCTGAGCGAGCACGGATCGCAATGGGAAGGCAAACCCGGTCCTAAAATATGCCGTGCAGAAGTCGGATGTGTCGACCGAAAGGTGCAGATATCACAGCTACGTTGTAAACAGACACAACGCAACCACCGTCCTTTTCAGGGCGAACGAGGAAGAAGAAGAAGAAGACTGTTATCACTAAAATAACTATGAACTGTTTACAGTATAATCACAAAAATAATATAGTATGAATAGTTTTGTTATTTTAATCACAAAAATAAGTAGTATTAATATGTTTAATCACAAATATAAGAGATTCAATGCGGACAATTTAAAAAAACAGTGCACACCTAACGACTTTTACTCAAAGACTGAATGACGAAAGAAACAAGATGGCACGCGGTGGTGACGAAATGCGACGAAAGAGCGAAGCGACGAAACTCAAAGCGACGAAAGTCGAGGTATGGGTTATTTCCACAGCAGATACTGCCACAGGGGAGTGAAGTGTTAGAGACTTCACCATTCTAGGTCCAGCATCGAGAGGTGGGCGTGACCAGTTCCCTTCCTGGCTGCCTTTTCCTTCCATAACTCAAAGTCAGGTACCCATTTACAGCTGGGTAGACTGGAGCATGTCAGTTCTGTGATTTGAACCCGGCACCTTTGCCGCGAGAGACCAACACTCTAACCACTCGCAACTACACAACATTAATTAAAATGTGGTGCTGATTATTCCCTTAGTAAGTGCCGTTATTTGATAAGTTCTTAATCAGTGTTTTTTTTTTTAATGTTGCTATAAGTATTCCTTGAATATTCAATAGCACTCTGTATGATTGTTAAGTAACTTCTCTTACATACAACACCCACTCCCTCAATCTACCTTTTCCCACTGTCTTTCTCATTTCCTATATCTGATGTCTCAACATATAAGGAATATGATGCCAGCTGGTCTGTCTGTGTTTTGACCAAGTGATCAAACCATTGTTTGGTCCCTATATATCTTATGGCTCTCTCGAGTTCCAGCCTTTTCTTTTGTGGTGTTTCTAATATGACCCATTTTCTTGTGAAATCGTTACAGTTCACAGCAGTAAAATCTAGAAAAAGGTCTTAAAATACCTTAAGAAATGAAGGCAAAACTGACGCATGCGTATGCTTCAATGTGGTCACTCGTCGAGATCCCCATAACGCCATGCCCGTGAAAAAGATTGCACCCCTTAATATCAATACATCAACAGGCTGTCTTCTGCAAGAGTTGAAATTATTTGTTTTTTTTAAAATAAAAATAGAAAGAAAATAAACCACAAAATAAAATATAAAATAAAAATATGACATGTGTTACTGCACTTATGGATGAATTAAAGAAGGAAGAGAATGCGTTTTCTGGTGCATTAATTTTGTTAATGTTTCTACTCTTCAATGTGGTGACTGGTAGTATGCTTTATCAGTCATCTGCTAATTTTAAGCAAACTTTTTTTTCAATTGCTGCTTCCCTGTTATTCATTGTTCCTTGCTGTTGATCTTATATTAGTTTGTTCTTTTTGTAAACCACTGTTTTTGAGTGCAGTTTGTCCCAGTGAAGATGTCAGGCTGCAAGGATGTTCAATCTTATGTCAAAATGCTATATATACCTATGTATTTCTATTTAAATAATAGTGGATAAAAATCTATAGACTTTTCACACTAATCCTAAGATGTGTTTCTGCTGTCTGGTGCACAATCTATCTTCTAAGTACTTATAAGCTACTGTCTCAGCTGTCATTTAATGAATCTTCTACAACTGATGAATCAAATAACTGAAATAATACTAGGCAGCAGTAAATAAAGGAATATTCCAGAAGATTATGACATTCTGTAGAAGTGTTAAAAGCAATGACACAATGTGCAACGATAAAACTGCCAGAAATATCACCAAATACAGACAAAAGAGGAACCAATCTTGGCGCGATAATCTCAGACCTAAGGGTCTTTTATATTTGGACATGCACCCTAATATAACCGACTAGGTTGAACGGGAAATGCCTCGCCAAAACGAGGCAAAAATTTATTAAAAAAGGAACCAATCAGTGACTAGACAAAAAATGGGATCATGATCTTAATACACAAGAAAGCAGACACAACAAACTGCACTCAGTGGACAAAAACACTGCCAGTACTAACAACAGCGAAAGGTTTCTTTTATTATGTGACATCTGATGCAGCTTTCCTGCAAAAGGACCAGCTGCTGTGGTGGTTCCATGCTCCTTAATGAGTGAAGAGGGAAATGATGATGAAAAAGCAAGATGCCTAGAACCAAGTCTGGATCGAGAATTATCTTGTCCTTTGGGCGTGAGAACTGATAATAATGATGATGTTATGCTTCATGGAACAGAAAACCTCTCACATAATGAGCTGCAAAAATTTGATCCAATGAACAACTTACTTGTCTTGTAGCATACAGCACATGGTAAATATGGCACTGTGTCCTAGATATGTTCCCAGCAACTTCCTCATCAGCTAGGAAATATTAAGTTAATTATTAACAATAAGATACCACATATTAGCTATCTGAAATGAAACAGGTCAGTAACCCATAATCTGAACATCCAAAAACCAAAATATTGCGAAAAATGGTTTTTTCGGCCGACTTTTGGGCGATTTTCAAATAAATTTTTGGTTGACTTGTGCTACTTTTGGGCAATTTTTGGGTTACTTCAGGTGAAATCTGAAAACCAGAAAAATCAGATTTCCAAAACACGGTCATCCCAAAGCACTTTGGGTTCTGGGTTACCAACCTGTATTTTGTTTTTTTAATTCTTTTATCCATTACATGTACACAACCAAACGCTCGGAGTAAGAAATGCACAGCTAAAATTCTGTACTCTGGCTATGGGCTCTCCCAAGGAATTGTCACGTCCTGCACAGAGCCATTTCTCAGCTTCCCCTGCCTATCACTGGGTCCACAGTGAGATTCTTCTGCATGCAGTCAACTAAGTCAAAGCCAAAGAATTACGCTTGGGGCTCAAGTGACTTCTCCAAGCTTAGCATGCAATGCTAAGTTCTCAACAAATGTCACCACAGAGGGAATCCCTGGAAGTGTGTGGATGATTTCAAGAGTCAATGAGGGTGTAATTAGCTTCATAGACATAGGTTCACTTCCACGTACGTATACTGTAGCAGTGTGCATAGCTGGTGGTCATTTAATGGGTGGGTTTGAAAAAAAATTGAAAAAAGGTGATTCGTCTTACGAGGACAAAAGACAAAGAAAATAGTCTACGTTACGGCCACAAGGCCTTCGTCAGGAAAGGAAAGAAAGTGAAGTCTAGATAGGACACATAAAAAACTTAATAAAATAATAAAATAAAAACTGGGTACTTCCCTGAAGGCAAGAACCGCAATTCGCTGTCTGTTGAAGAGCGCCTCGCTGAACAGTGGCGACTTCCGCCGCCGGGTGTACACAATACATACTGAAAAACTAAAAATCGAAACCGGACAATAAACTACCCAACGGGATAAAAGTGGGGACTGGAAATAGAAGAGGACAGAATGAGTGGGAGATAAATAAATATGAAATTAAAAAATGTATATGGCATACAAATAGGAGAATAGGATAAGAGTGGAAAGAGTCAAATAGAGCAAGAGAGGAAAGCGTGACCTCAGACAAAGGTGTGAAAAGGGTTGAGACCGGCTGGTTTTAGACACCCCATGCGGTGTATAAGACGGTTCTCAAGCTGTTCTCGGCTGGCAGTGTCAGAGGAGCAGGATCGGATCGCTGTGACCTGGATGTCGATGGGCCCATGGTGGTCAGGACCATTGAAGTGTATGGCAACTGGTGTGGACTTTTGCTGAGCGATGTCATTTAAGTGCTGGCTGAATCTGTCCCCAAGTCGTTTGCCTGTTTGGCCAATATAGGTTTTGCAGCAACGTTTACATATGATCGTATAAATGACATTGCGCGATTCACACGTGAAGCTACTAGTGATGGTGTACGTAGCCTTAGGAAAGGACACCTTCTGGGTTGAGGTGACATACTTGCACAATGTGTTGCAATCTTGTCCGACCACAGGGTAGTGTGCCAAAGTGGGTGGCATTCTCCTTTGGGAGACGGCTGTGAACAAGAAGATCCTTCAAGTTCTTGTCACGTCTATATGCCACCAAAGGTGCTTCACTGAATACTTCTTGGGTCACAGGCTCTGCTTGGAGGATAGGGAGGTGGCGGAAAAGGATCTGTTTGACAGTAGTACTATGAGGGTGATGGGTCAAGATTAATTTGACTCTATCCGAAGTGGATTTATGGTGAGGTATGAGGGCCTCCTGACGAGAGATGGGGAGCACACGTTGGAGAGCAGAGGTGAGAACATGTTCTGGATAAGTCTGTTACGGAAGAAATCCAACATCTCATTTGCTCGTAAGTGGAAGTCATCGTCGTCTTGGCATAAACGGCGGAGGCGGAGAAGTTGTGAAAAAGGAAGGGAGTCACGACAGGCCCGAGGATGAGAAGAGGTATACAGGAGGTAGCTGTGGGCATCTGTCGGCTTGTAGTATACTGAGGTATTAAGGCCGGAGGGCGTGATAGAAATAGTAATGTCAAGGAAGTTGACAGAAACTGTGGAGACGAGGGAGGTGAACTTAATGGTGGGGTGAAAGTGGTTGACAAAGTCGATGAAGCGGTGTAAATCAGTCTCAGACATATCTGTGAGACCTATGCCATCATCGATATATCTGCGGTAAAACCCAGGGAAAGGACCGGAGTATTGTTGCCATATCTGATGCTCCAAGTGGCCCATGAATAGACAGGCATAGCTGGGACCCATCTTCGTTCCCATGGCAACACCACTAATTTGGTCAAAAAATTGACCATTGAATTCAAAGGAATTCAGGTTAAGGACCAGTTCAGCAAGACGGAGAAGGGTGTCAGTGGATATAGAAGGGCAAGTGCGCTGATCCAGAAAAGACCGAAGAGCTCGGAGACCATCAGAGTGGGGAAGAGAGGTATACAGAGAGCAGACGTCTAGCAAGAAAAGACGGTAGGAGCGGTCTGCTGGGAGTCGGATAGAGGAGAAAGTAGTAAGAGCGTGATTGGTGTCTTTGATGAAGGAGGGAAGACTCTCAACGATAGGCTGGAAAATGCTGTCGAGGAAGTCAGAAATGTGTTCAGTAGGACAAGAACAGGCTGAGACAATCGGTCTTCCAGGGTTTTCGATCTTGTGAATTTTGGGGAGCATGTAGAATACAGGCTTGCCCAAAGAGCTGTCATGAATCCTAAGACGAGATGCCCCGGGAGGAAGATCATTACTATTGATAAGCTGTTTAATGGTGTTGTGTACAATGCGATTGTTAGAGACAGTCGCATCGCTGGTCCTAGACCTGTAAAAAGAGCCATTGGTCAACTGGTTTTTACCTTCACTTAGGTACAAGTCTTTCTGCCAGACGACAATGGCTCCTCCCTTGTCAGCCGGTTTGATGACAATGTCGTCTCTACGGCGAAGAAGGGAGAGAGCACTAGACTCTGCCGAAGTGAGATTGGAATAATGCAATCATTTAAGGATGACTCCAGATATGCCTCCATGCATCCCTTGCAGATGTCTTCATCAAGCAGTCACATGCTGTAGTTGCGGTAGTTTCTGTGGCAATCCATTGTACATGATGAGGTTGCCAGCCCTATGCACAACCTCATATTAGTTGCATTGTAAGACACACGAATGCCTATACATGTATGAATCTGTGTCCAGTCATATATATTACATAAACTGTTTGTTTCTGTATGGTGCTGATATAACTTAAAATAGCATTTAAATAAAGGGAAATGTATTGTTATTGGCATCATCGTTTCAGGAAGACAAGCGGCTGTTTTATGAAGACAAGCGGCTGTTTTATGAAGACAAGTGGCTGTTTCTTGAAGACAAGTGGCTGTTTCTTGAAGACAAGCGGCTGTTTCAGGAAGACAAGCGGTTGTTTCAGGAAGACAAGTGGCTGTTTCATGAAGTTCTTTTCTTCTTCTTCCTCGTTCGCCCTGAAAAGGACGGTGGTTGCGTTGTGTCTGTTTACGCCTAAGCTGTGATATTTGCACCTTTCGGTCGACACATCAGACTTCAGCACGGCATTTTTTAGGGAACGGGTTTGCCTTCCCATTGCGATCCGCACTCGCTCAGCCAGACTGCACTGCTGCAGACTGTTTCCAGGACCACCACGTGGAGGTGGAGTGTGGTCTTGACCAGCTCTGGTTCGCTGGTCCTGATGCAAGCAGTACAGCTATGGGTCGCTGACTGCATTCACTATTGCTGCATCTTGGGGTCCCATGAAGTTCTTTTAAATTATGACAACCAGACCCCTAATTATTTGTGAACTGTCTTACCTCCCAGGATTTTTCACTGTATAAGGCTTTATCCACCGTGTGACACAATGCAGCAACAAAGTGGTATAAGGAGTCAGATGGGAGATAGCTGTAGCAGATGACAGCATCCAGAACATGCAAGCATTTCTAAAAGTGATGAAACTAATAATATGCAGTATCCAAAAGATAATTTTTTAAAGTTTCAAACAAAACATTATAAAACAAATTATAACCATTTCTGCCTAAAAATATATTAGATGTTTGGAAAACTTTCTCAAGTTAAGGAAACTAAGACAAAAAAAGCGATATAAGGTAAACATATAAAGTTTTATATACATAATAAACCCCCTGTCCACTAACAAGTAGTGTCAGGGTTTCTGTAAACTTGACAAAAGCAAATTGCATGATTGACACAAGGGGGGAAAAAACAAGAACATACTAAACTGATTTATGTAAGCATTTGAGTTAGTAATTAAAAAACAAATAATACATATTCTACTAAATGCTCATACTGTTTGCTATCAGTGAAAGTTTGTTATGCCAATTGTGAAATAAAAAACTGGACTGAAAACTTCACCCTCAAACATGACACATATAGACACACAGATCAAGAAAATTTTTAAAAGTATCTCTTGCCTGCTTATGTATTACAAAGTAAACTGGTGTACTAGAATAAAATATGAGTCATATTTTATTCTCACAAACACACAAATAGACAGACAGAGCTGTAGCAAGGGACAGGCTGAGAGAAGCAGCTGTCCTGGGGGCAAAAATTAAAGGAGCACAACAGCGATGAAAACAGAGTTTTATCTATATTTGCTACATAAACTGTTTGTCCCTGGCGCGTAAATCTGATGCTATGGTGCAGGCAGGAAGAAAAAATATTTCATAGTGTTTATACTAAATGGAGTTTGACTCAGCTAATAGACACATTTTGAGACAGAGAACCTATTGAATTAATTAATTTAGAACCAAAAGCCATTCTAATCAACTGAGCAGGTTAAAATTTACTCTGGGACAAATAATTCCAAAACTTTTCCAAGATTCAAACCCTCAGATTAACCTAGGGGAGCTAGAAAAAGGAGCGACAGAAGTAAAACCAGGTTTTAACAGTATCATATTCCTCTCTCTCTCACTCCCACATGCATGCTGGCGTGCATACATGAATGTATACACACATTTAATGCTGCTTTATACCTAATATGGACAGTTGTAAACACTGTTAAGACATTGTATAGTGTGACTTACTGTAATTTCATCATCAGAACGAGTTCTGTTAGGAATCATACACGTCTGCCTGCAAACAAAAGAAGGCAAAATAACTAAAGCTGACAATAAACAGATAAACAAAATGTTGCAATGATGCTGCAATATTTTCTATCTAATACAGAAACAGTCAATTAAAAGCAACTGTCTGATAAATTTTTAAAGAAAATTATATTTCTGAAGTGAAGAAAACACAATTACGTCCTCATTATTAAGTAAGGAAGTTAAAGCATTGAGAAAATACAAGTAAGCCCATAAAACAAACTTTTTATTTTGAGCAATTCAAATAAGAAAACATTTCTTGTGATGAATCCATATCATTCAGTACATATTTGTTCATTGTATGGTACTAGTAACAAATTATATTTGCTCTATCGTAAGGCTCTCTTGATGTATGGGGTAGATAAATGGATTAAAACAAAAAAATACACAAAACCCAGTATATTACCTCGTTAGCAGATGCTGCAGAAGAATCCTGAAAACTGTACTCAGGAAAGAATTAGAAATGAAGAACTTTAGGACATAAATTTACATGACCCCCGCAACAGAACAGACAAGAAAACAAAGTTTCAGCACAATTACATGGAACCCTTGGGAAACAGGAAGAGGTAAAATATCAAGTTTCATATAAAGAAGAGAAATATTTGACAGAAATAAAGAAGGATGCGATTTGAGATGGATGGGGGGAAAAGGCAGCACATAGATAAAGTGAAAGGAAGTGTGTGATGAACTGCCTATGCATCCAATGCAGCATGGTCCAACTGCAGTCCCGCGGGCCAAATGTTGCCTGTGTACAGTTGTTTTGTGGCCCGCGCTCATACAAAAAATTATTATTTAATTATATGGTATAATTAATACTTCTGAGATTAGACTCAAAACGTCCAGTGCAAAGCAATATTTTACTACCTGCAGTCAGCATTTGAAAGCGTTCAATTGACACCGATATCAAGACTTTTGTTACAGAAAATCTACACCCCCCAAACTTCCCATTAGGAAGAAAGAATAAAACTAAAATTATTTCAATAGAAATTCAATGCTCGTTGTCATTTTTATTGTATTTTATTTTAGCTAGGCTGATAATTTTCAATCAGTAGTCAACAACAAGGCGTAATTTCTAAGTTTTGTGAGGGTTAAAGCTCAATGTGTCACTTATAGCCATTAGACTAGCTAAAATTAGAATTAGATTCCCTAGTTTTACTCTGTCTTGTTTATATAAACAAAATAATCTGATTTTCATTAACTTTTTACCATCAATATAACAAGTAGTTCCTGTAGGGCAGGGTAATGGCGACACACCAAGCTTTTAACATGGGTCATTGGTCAATCCTAGTTGTCAACCTCTGTTTTAAACAGTCCCATTAAAACAACAACATTTTAGACTACCCAAACCAGCCTCATGCTACCATAGCAGCAGTGCAGTATAAACCATGCAATAATTTTCCTCACAAAACTCTAATAAATTAGACCAAAATTTGCCTGGTTTTAAAAAAATCTCTACATTATACTATAATTGTGTGAACAAAGAAATAGAGGGAAACCTGAGACGTATATATTTTATATATAATAAAAACAAGTAAATTATAGGCACTCATAAGAAAGAAAGAAAATTCCATCTTTTTCATTATCTGTATGCTTAACAAGTCTTTAATACAACTGCCTGCTTCACAAAAGCTTTTAATATACTGTACCAGTATTGCCTGACCCATACTTGTCAACTTGTATAGGAAAAGGATAATCTGTACAGCATTTTAAAATTTTCATTGTTGTATAGGCGTACAAGCAGTATGTTATTGTTTTTTCGTAATTACATGTCAGACAAACACAAACACCTGCTGCAAATATTTTAAAACATCTGTTGACATTTTTTACATTACAAAAGGTGTCTGTATTGCATATGATGCAGCATATCCAAAATTAGAGGAATAAAGTTAATTTTAGCTAAAATGTGTAACTTTGTTTTATTTTTGTACTATTTTTAAACGATCTTCTGTATTACAAAAATGTAGATATTTTTTTTACTTTGTAAGTTTTTATTGACATTGCGTACAGGTTTTTTAAAATGTGTACAGGTTTTATTAGTATGGCTTCCAGGATTTTATCTCAGGAGGTTGACAGGTATGCTGACCCAGCAAAATGTATTCAGTTCCATTTCCTATCATGTGAACATGGAGGTGGATGTTAGTCTAATGACTACATAGGCCACCTCACTTGTCCAAAAAATGAGGCTGAATTTTCCAAGAATGCACAATCTCACTTCTTAGGGTAAGGATTTACAAAGAATTTTTTTTTTTAAAGGCAACATATTAAAATGCACACAATTCTGGAACATTTTTCAGTGTACAGTATCATGTACAACTCAATCATTATCAAGAAAAATATCCAAGCTCATCTATCCTTCACACTGTGCACTGCCTGAAACCCAATAAACTAAACTTCAAAGCCAGTAAACTTAACTCACCAGTTTCATCTTCAAAGTAGAGAAGATTTTTACCACATTCACTCAAAGTCTTAAAGAGTTCCAGTCTGAAAAGTATACAAAGATTTTACTGTATTCAAAATTACATAATTTTTGTTAACACCTTAACAAAACAGAATTTCTCAGTACTCTGAGTCCTAAGGTTATCTGTTAAAGACATAATTCTTTTTTTATTTCTCTAGTCTTTGATCATGCCAATCCAATTTTTTTATATTTATTTTTATTTAGGCTCTTTCTGACCTTCCATTTTCAACTTGGGTTATATCTCCGTAGCGTATCTTCATTTGCTCTAGATATGTAAATTTTCTAAGTGAAGATAACATAATTAAAATTAATCAAGGTAGAACACTTTTTGTGTTAAAACCAGATGAAAAAACATTTTTTTTTAAAGTACAATTAACATTTATGTCAAACTCACAAAATGAATCTATAAAACAACCCCAGCTTACCTGTGATAAATGTCAGCAGGATCTGTCAGGTTCTGTATTACTCTGAAGAAGTGTCCTCGGACAATGGTCATGTTAGGCAACTGAAAAAAAGAGTGTACATTCACATTAGCGCATCTAAGTCTTACTTACTTAGTCGTTCCCCTTCTACCGTGAGGTGTAGAGGTGCATCTAAGTCAACAATGTAAATAACATCTAGAGCTT
Source organism: Oreohelix idahoensis (assembly GCA_024509875.1). Classification (NCBI taxonomy): domain Eukaryota; kingdom Metazoa; phylum Mollusca; class Gastropoda; order Stylommatophora; family Oreohelicidae; genus Oreohelix; species Oreohelix idahoensis. The sequence continues at coordinate 150,332 of JAMPIV010006495.1, read as the reverse complement.
GGCTAAGGCCTCAAGTTAAAGGAAGCTGAAGTGAAATAAAAATACATTTTTTAAATAATAACAAATTAAAGAACAGCTCATTTGGGTTAACATGAGACATAACTGACATCTGCATCTTACCTGTCCTTGCAACAAACAATGTAAAAAGTGAAGAGCCAACTGTCGGTTTTCTGGAATGACATGAGGCTGTAAAAGATCACTTATCTGGCCCCATAAAGCTTCAACTGCATTCTGGAAAGAAAACATAAAAATGAAGAAATATTTACCTTTTTGCAAGCTCTACCAAATATCATCATGTTCAAATGACATATACATCTCTATTCCATACAACCTCATCCTCTCAAGTGTTCAGTCACTGAAGTTCTTGGTTGCAGATACCATTTGTTTTTGAGGCTTGTTTCACATTTCTTACCTGTTCTTCAACATTATCTTTCAAATTTGTTCATTCCCATGATGAAGTATTCTCCATCTCTTCTGCATGCATTTTGCTCCCTTCCCTATTGTTTTCCAATGTTTCTAGTGGTTTACTGCGCCCAAAAACAACTAAAAAACCAGTGCGCTTTAACCCCTGTACCATAATACACAAGCCCGGCAGATCAAGGACTATTACTCCCATACCATTATGGATGAGTCTAACTCATCTAATTTGGTGATGAGGATTTTGAGGATCAAGAAGTTTACAGACTTTTATAAATGGGTGCTTACACAGAACAGAAGGATTTAAATAGCCTGACAACATCACTAATGTGCAACTGATGGAATGAACCCAACAAACACCAGTGGAGTGGAACAGTAAGCGAGAAGAAGATGCTGGCACTGGATTAAAAACATATAAAAATAAAATAAAAGTTTCATGAATATTGCAAGGCTGTCCCTGTTCTGAAATCTCCAGGGTAGGAGAAACACAGGGAGACCAAAACACACAGGGTCACTCTGGCAGTGAGGCAGTGGTGCTATTTGGATGAACTTAGGATCAAATCCTCATAATGTCTCATTATTTTATTACTTTTGTTTGTTGCTGCCTATTTCCTCCTTCCACCTTTCTTATGAGTGCCTACCATTTACTGTATTTCCATGGATATGTTTATGACTCAGGTTTCCATCTTTGTTTATGTCTGTATTTATCAACAACATAAAGATACTGTCACGAAGTGGATTTAAGTCTAGAGGTTGTCTTGGATAGAGACAAGACCCTAGTGGTAAGAAAGTCAGAGAAGATAGAATTTTGATGAAAAATGACATGACTGTGGAAAGATGAGACTATTGGCTCAAGGGAGAGAACCTGGATTGACTCTCCCTTGCCGCTTCATGACTTCAGAATTGCTATAGCCTCACCCCCTCTGACTACCTTTAAACAAAAGGAGATAAGGTTATACACAAAGACCACAGACACACTATACAGACGACATATACATACAGTACAGTATAGAACCTGATCCAGTTTGCAATATATGTATAGTTTATTTACACAATCAGAAAATAAAATTCATCACACAACAAAGAAATAAATTTCGTGCACTGTTGCACAGACCTGAAAAAGCAAAGAACCAATTAAATAGATAGCCACATAAAACCACAACCACATTCACTCTGTCAGTCACCCTGCTGGGGAACAAAATAGAATGATTAATGATTGAAACCACAATCTAACTGGTGGGGCATCAACTTTAGCCACCACTTCCTAATATTATAATATTTTCTACTGTCTCTGTCCTACTGACTCTGCCTAAACGAATGTTTATACAGCTTCCAACTAGTTAGGTGATATGCGCCGCTAACTAAAACACTGGACTGCTACCTAGTAGACTTTTGTAACATCTATTACTCAGAAACTATCCTCTAAGGATATCATCAGACCCTACTGGTCCCGGCTATCTCCTCTCCCTCTCTCTCTTTCTTTGCTTCAGTGCCTCTCTGACACTCTTGACCTATGTTGCGGTGTCATCTCCGTTACGCCTTCTCTCGTTGACTTTTTCGTAACCAGGAATGTTCACCCTTTCTCCTGTGTTCTGACGACTGCTCTGATGACTTGATTATCAAGCACCAGGTACTTGACTAAAATATATATAACATTGCCGTTGTTGGGTGGTATAATGAGCTAAGTGCTCTGGATTTTTAAGAAAAGAAAACCTGTTTCCCAGATGAAGACTGACTTCACTGCCTGAGATCGTAGGTTATATTCTGTCGCCTTTGGCGATATCGAGCTCTCGGCTCCTGCAAATGCCAACTTTGCCAGTGGTAATTTGTATGGAACAAACTACACGCTCCTACTGTACCGTGAACCGCTGGAGACATAAAAATACAACTTATGTACACCAACTTCAACCAGAACTCATCTATAACATATAACTCCCCTTCACTCGCTATGCACAACGATACATAAAATATTTCTAACCACGTGTCACTCAATCTCACACTCCTTCCCTTCCCCGCTTCAACGAAAATCTTACTGGTACGTAAACAAACTCCCAACACTGTCTGACCTTAATCTTTTGTTACTTGAATCTACCTCATGTCAAAACATTCAAACTAGGGAACTTTCCTGTCCAAAATTCTTTGGTCTCCTTTTTTTAACATTTCACATGAGGTTTCCCTGCTTAACCCAAAATTAAATTACTCCTCTTACTGCATTACCAAACATTTAAGGCACAATAAAATAACATACGCACCATTAGATGCCCAATAAAATTACACTTGTAAATATACAGAAATAAATGGTGGTTTACCCAACACTCTACATACTACAGAGCGCCCATGTATTAATAGCTAACCCTCACACAGTGAATATCTCAAAACTTCACACACTCCTATATACTGCCAATATCCTAAAAACAATTAGGCACACTTTACCTTTACATCATTCTACAAAGATAGTAATGGATGGCACTACGTTTATAACTTTAAGTTAACTTCCCGAAGAAAACTTTACTTAAATCAGACTACGACTCTATTTAAGAACCCACTAATATTACGGCTCTAATAAAATATGAACATACCAGTTTATCGCGTTTTCTTCCGCGTGCAGCAGAACGATAAATGCTAGATTCATGGTAGTGAATCTCATCAGAAGATGGCTGTATACCGCTCCACCTATGTCCCAGTCTTGACATATGGATGCGAGTCATGGGCAATGACTACAACCCACAAAAGCCAGATCCAAACCTCAGAAATGAGGTATCTGAGGAAGGTGGTTGAAGTAACAAGAAGAGACATGGTACGCAACCAGACGATACGTCAAGGCCTTAAATCCCATCCCCTGCAGACCCAAGTAGAACAATCCCAACTAAGATGGTTTGGCCATGTCTGCGGAATGGGAGAAGATCGGCTACCATGACAAGCATGGGAAACAGACCCCCAGGACGACCCAGAGTCCGCTGGGAGGACAACATTAGACAATCTTTGAAGGACCGAGGACTAGAATGGAACCAGGCCAGGAGGAAGACAGCCGATAGGATGGTCTGGCGCTCTCTCTTCCAAACCTCTACACCTCACGGTAGAAGGGGAACGACTAAGTAAGTAAGTAAGAATCTCATCAGACAAAGGGGATCTGTTAAAAGACCACTCAGGTTTATATACAAGAAAATCCCCACAGACTTTCGGCCTACGTCATAGCTATAGCGTCCTACTAACCCAATGAAATCACTTACAAAATTTTAACGGGGTCTATGCCAATAGATTTGAAAGCACGCCGTGACCTGTTTAAGCGCACATTCCAATTGCATCATGTTACGCTGACCTTGATATGTCTTTAACAAAGAAACTGGGACTACGTGATCGCGATTATTTTAACAAAGGAAGACCCTCGTGATCGCAATTAACTTTAAAGAAAAGAAAACTAGTGTGAGTATAAACTAAACCTACCGTCAAAAACGCAATAAAATACCTACAGAAAAAGACCAAACATCTAATAATTTCGAAAGAGAAGAAAACTGGGCCTCTTGAAAAACAGAATTACAGTACAGCATCACAGATACCAAAAAAATTAAGTTGATTAAATATATCATCAGAATGCAATGAAAACAGCTACCAGTATAAGCATTTAAACAAATAAAGAGGAGAAACCCGAGGCCTGTAAACAGTAAATAAATATTATATACAAAAAGGTATGTTTCTTGTTGTGACCTCTCATCGAGAATTTTCATTTTCTCTTGCATCTGATTATGGTTATGTGACAGAAGAGCCAAGTCATCAGCAAAATCCAGATCATCAAGCTGTTTAGTCAGATTCCACTGGATTCCATTTCTGTTGTGTGATGTCGCTGTTTTCATAACTTAATCTATTGCTAGTAAGAAAAGAAATGGATACAAGAGGTTTCCCTGTCTCACTCCCGTTCTAATCCTAAATGGTTCTGTAAGTTGTCCTTCATGAAGAACTCTGCATGTCATGTCTTCATATTTCTTCTTTATTAAGTTAATGATCTTCATGGGAACTCCATAATGCCTCATCAAATTCCAAAGTGATTCTCTGTCTATACTGTCAGATGCCTTTTCATAGTCCACGAATCCAATGTATAGTGGTGAATTCCATTCCATACTTTGTTCAACTATTATTCTCAATGTGGCTATCTGGTCTGTACAGGATCTGTTTTGTCAAAAACCTGCTTGTTCATCTCTCAGTTGCTTATCTATGGACTCTTTTAATCTCTCAAGGATGATTCTGTTTAATACTTTTCCTGGCACTGATAGTAACATTATTCCTCTATAATTTGTGCACTCTTGTAAATTTCTTTTCTTAGGCAACTTGACCAAATAACCTTCCTTCCATTCTGCTAGTATTTCCTCTCTCTCCCAGACTTTGCCAAGTAGTTTGTATAATATCTCTGTAGAGGTATCAATATCTGTTTAATGGCCTCTGCTGGAATGCCATCTGGACCAGCTGCTTTTCCATCTTTCAGAAGCTTTATGGCTTTCTTTATTTCTTGTCTACTTTGTCGTTCACAGCTGATTTGTAGCTCCGCTTCTGCTGGCTGGATGTCTGGGGGATTAGTTGGAGCTGGTCTATTGAGAAGTTCTTCAAAATGTTCTGTCCATTTCATTTGTTCTTGTATATTACTAAGCAATTTTCCATTCTTATCTTTTATAAGGCCATTTGCTTGCTTATATTTCCCTGTTTTCTTTGTGTTGTTGTACTGGTCCCTCATATTTCCTGTGGCTGCAGCTACCTCTGCTTCCCTTGCCAACTCTTCAATATACTTCCTCTTAACTCTTTCCAGACCTCCAGGACGACCCAGAGTCCGCTGGGAGGACAACATTAGACAATCTTTGAAGGACCGAGGACTAGAATGGAACCAGGCCAGGAAGAAGACAGCTGATAGAATGGTCTGGCGCTCTCTCTTCCAAACCTCTACACCTCACGGTAGAAGGGGAACGACTAAGTAAGTAAGTAAGACTCTTTTGATGCTTCTTCTTACTTCTTTGTTTGCATCTATGTACACTTCATGAGCCTTGGCTTGGAGCTTCTGGTTTTGCTTCTGTTTGAAAATACACAGGGAAATGACAAAGATTATGAGAATAAATGCAAGAAATGATAACAAGATTGAACTTGAAGAAACACCACTAAAAGATGTAGAATCGTACCCATATCTTGGCAGTAATATAGACAAAGATGGAGGGACAGACAGTGATATCAAAATAAGAATACAAAAAGCAAGAGGAGCTTTCATTGCATTGGGAAACATATGGAGAACAAGAGAAATCAAGTCCAACATAAAAATAAGAATCTTCAACTCAAATATCAAGTCAGTCCTATTGTATGGCTCTGAGACATGGAGAGCAACAAAAACAACAAACAAAAAGCTAGACATTTATAAACGGGTGCTTGCGTAGAATAGAAGGATTAAAATGGTATGACAAGGTTACCAACGTGGAACTGAGGACAAGAACTAGACAAGTGTCAGTGGAACAAGAGATGAGAAGAAGACGATGGCGATGGATAGGACACACATTGAGAAAACCTGTTGATAGCATTACAAGGCAGTCCTTGTTCTGGAATCCACAGGGAAAGAGAGGCAGAGGTAGACCAAAAAACACACGGAGAAGAGAGCTAGATACAGAGGTGAAAATGATGAGGAAAACATGGAAAGAACTTGAGCGGATGGCACGGGACAGGAGGACTTGACATGTGTTTGTTGAAGGCCTATGCTCCTTGGGGAGCTCAAGGGTATTGATTGATTGAAAGGTATGTTTCAGGCACTCGTGAGAAATTAAGAAGTAGAAAACTAGACAACAGAAAAACAACAGTACCAGCATAAGCTTTCATCAGCAGATATGTCTTCAGGCAAAATACTGCCCAAAAGGAAAGGTGAACTGACATTATTAATAAAATTCTGATGCGTTATGGCATGACGTTTTCCCTCAAACAATCATGAAAAGTGCTTCTAGTTATGACTAACGAATTATATGACTTCAGGCAAATAGCAGATTGTGATAATCTAATAAATGTGAAGACAAAAAAATCTTTAAAAGAATAATTCTTTATGTAGAAAGCAACTTACATTCTCCAATTGTCTGTGTTTCACTATCTCACATAGCTCCCGGATAGTGCGGATTCTATTGTTAGCAGGACTTTCTGGTCCAATTTCCTGCCATGACAGAATAAAATTATGGGTAATTCAGCAAACACACTGTGGTGAAATTACAGTGATGCAACGTTAAAATTCCTCCATTTATAAAGATAATAGGTAAAATAACATGTAGGGATAAAAATATTGGTAAGATAAGCTGATACATTCTCGCCCACGCCGGCATTTTCTAGCACCATTGAAAACTAACTAGTTATACATGCAGACTAACGGCCTATCCTTTTAGACGGGGTAGAAATGGAGATAAAAGATTAAAAAAATGTGGCGGTCTGAACACTTGTTTAAATCTAAAGGCTAGAAGCCACAATTTGTAGTTTTTAAAGAAAAAATTACGCCACTAGTTGACACAATGTAAGGAATTGGACGAAAAACAACCTTAGCTCTTGTCAGAAACAGACGTATCTTGGACGTTCTATGGTAAATAGTCGTTTTAGTATGAATATAGCGGCAAACGCCGTGAACAAAGGTACAAAAACAAATTTCAAAACTAGCCTTGAAAAAAGTAGGTTTTTTCTTAATAATAAGTTTAGGAAAATAAAAACTAGCTAGTTTGATAGCCCATCTTTTTCTGAGAAATAATATACTTTTAATTACACTGACGGACAGATAACACGAAAGATATTGGCGAAAGACTGTATTGTTCAATACAGACGAGCAGACAGTTTTTTGTGCATACTTTTACTAAAGTTACATTTTGACGTCCTTGAGACTAAAAATGCAGAAAAACAAACTGCATGTGGACAAGGGGCAATCAGGGGAGGGTAGAAGCTAAAAATAACTTAGCATAGAAATCGTATAAGTAAGTGGGGGAAAAATTGTGTAGTTTTTTTGTAGTTTCGTCCAAAACCAAGTGTAATTTTGGGAAAAACCAAGTTCGTACGGACAGACTGACAGAAAAATACTACACACTAGACTGAGACTGGACTGAAATTGGACATTGTAGTTTAAATATTTGAAAGGTAGAGGGGAAGTCCGTTGATTGGACGAAAGAGTTCATATTATAGAAAGAAAGACACCCGCAAGTGCCATTGTTTTAAAGACTGTCCATATACACAGTTCGTTAATGCTAGAAGAGTGATTTCCAGGAGATATTATATATTATCAGTGGGACGCCATAATCTAGCCAGCAGCTCAGCTGAGTTTTGCTAGTACAACATAACTGTGTTTTCAAATTTGAATTGTGGTAAGGGAAAAAGTATTTACTTTTTTTATTTAATATTTTGAGTGATTGATACTGCCATGTCATGAAAAATGATTACGACAAGTGAGTGCTTACTCTAGGTCCCCAGCGACAGTTCAGGGCCTAGAGGCAAACAAATAATATAGGAAAACATATCCAAGACTATAGAAGACAGATCTATATTTGAGATCAGTGGGAACATATCACCCACCTTATTGGATGGAAAAGGAGACTAATGAACATATTTCGGATGCAATGCAGTCATGGGAAACTAGTGCCATTTGATACCGCCTGGGTGAGATGTGCTGAGTCGGTCAGAGAGATCTTTGTCATTTTTTTTTGCTTTGTTGTTTGTAAAAATGGTGAAGTAGGCAGTGTGTTGACATATGACACAAATTTTGGTTTCAGAGTTTCTGGTCTGGCACTACACTAGTGTCAGATGCTTTGAAGAGATCCAAGAGTGGATGACTTAGAAGCCTACCATTTTACCTCAGCAACTGTGAGGAGTGGGCCACTTGAAGTCTTTACTACAGCGACACAGGCCAGATAAGTTGAAAACCTGGCCTGCTGTGGATTCATCAAATTTTTTCCACAATAAAATAAATAAACAAAATCCTGGTGTATAAAAACTATACCACAGTTCCATATTTCAAAGACAATGACTATTGTAAACAGAGATCGGGTATGATGACACCACCCCGACTAGACATCCAGTAACAATATATCTATGTACAAAATTTTCATTTGATTATTCAATATATAAGGCTGTATTATGTCACCACTACTTTTTGGAATAGCTATTGATTGGGTTATGAGAAACTATACCCACAATGAACAATTGGGTATAAAATGGACAAATGGAAAATTCCTGGGGGACCTGGATTTCGCAGATGATGTAGCATTCTTAAGTTCAACACCAAGACAATCCCAAGAAGCAATAAATAATTTGTGTCATCTCTCGTTTAAAATTGGTCTCCAAATAAATGCCTCTAAAACTAAAGCTATGAACTTTTCTAACGAGACCTTTGATATCATCTTGAACAGGGAAAAACTACAGAAAGTTGAAAGTTTCAATTATTTAGGCAGTAAAATGACTCAGGATGGTGACACAACAAGAGAAATCCATACTAGAATTGCTTTGGCAGCTAGCGCCTTCAATAGATTATCTAACATTTGGAAATTACGATCATTGAATATATATACCAAGCTTCGTCTGTTTTAATTCAAATGTTATCTCAGTGTTAACATACGGCTGTGAGAGTTGGAAAATAACAAAATCATTGGAGAACAAGCTGAATACATTCGACAACAAATGTCTTAGAAAACTCACGAACATCAGTTGGAAAGAATTCAAGACTAATCGACAAATAAGAGAAGACTCTAGGCAGAAATATGTCTCCGACTATATAAGGAAAAGACGATGGTCATATATCGGTCATGTCCTACGAATGCAAACAACAGAATACCACTACAGGCGCTCACTTGGGTTCCTGAGGGTAAGCGGAAAAAAAGGAAGACCAAAAGAAACACTCAGAAGAACAATAATAAGAGAAGGAAGAACGTTGGGCCTAAATAATGTGCAAGAGCTAAGAGGAGTGGCGTCACAACGAACAACCTGGAGAGCACTGGTTTCTGCCTTATGCGCCGTGTTTGGCGCTTAAAGAATTTATTATTATTATTATTTATATGCACTTTTATTGATAAATACATATTGTTTCATACGTCCTGACCAGAAGACAATTTGGTTCAGGACTAAATAAATTCTCAAAAAAATTGTAAAATTTAAATTCTAAAGCCAGTGTTAGTTGATTTGATCATAGAGCTTATTATTATTAGACTTAGTGTTTACATGTGTGTGTCTGTGTATTGAATTACCTACACATCACATTTCATTACCGTAGACATTAAACGTAGCTAACATACATAATAGCAGAATAAGTCTGTTTGAGGTCATAAGTGGTAGCAGAAAGGCATTCTGTAACTCACATAAACTGTTATCTTCAGGAGCCTTCACAGCTGACCTCATCCAGTACACTAGGTAACATATCAACCACGCAATAACATCAAAAACCACTACAAATATTGGGTAGCTCATGTCTGGGATTTAGGTTTATCAAAGATATTAGGGTCTCCTGGTCCGGGAATTAAACTATTGGGGGCATAAGTTGTATAAATTTAACAGTGTCCCTAAACTTAAAAGTGGAAAGTAAAAATTGATGAATCTTCACAGCCAGTGGTAATTAAGTAATTAGTATATTACCTTAGTAATTAGATTTTGTAATTTACCTTAGTCATTGTTAAATTGTGTGATATAGTATGGCAGATCTAGCCAAATTCAGATCGGCTGCTGTGCTGACGGCTAGGGAAATGAACATGGATGGTCAGGTTTTAATCCAATATGTTACTTCAGAATGTGACAAGTATATTGAAAGGGAAGATAGGAGGTTAGCTGAAGAGAAGAGGTTACAAATTGAGGCTGACAAAGAACTTAAGAGGCTGCAGATTGAGGCTGACAAAGAGGCTAGGGCATTGGAGGCAGAAGAAAAACGACAGCAAAGGGAAGCAGAGGAAAGAAGAGTAGCTACAGAAAGAGAGGAAAAGAGATTGACTGCCGAAAGGGAAGCAGAAGATAGGAGATTGCAAAGGGAGCACGAGTTACGACTAATGGAGTTGGAATTACAAGGCCATGCTCCGGAAAATGGTGCCAGCCCCTTTGCCTCAGATGCCACGCCTAGTCAGGGAGCCTCAACCTCAGCTATGGGGTTTCATTTAGACCATTTTGTTGAGAAAGACGATGACATAGAGGGGTACCTAAGTAGATTTGAACTATTGGCTACTACGTATGGGTTAGAGAGAGAGAGGTGGAGTCTCAAGTTATCCCAAGGGCTTAGAGGTACTTCTTATGAAGTTTTTGCTAAAATGAATAGAGACGACCAAGACAATTATGACATGCTAAAGCAGGCTCTGTTATTGAGATATGAAAAGAATGGTGAATTTTATCGTAAGAAGTTTAGAAATGCCAAACTTTTGTCTGGGGAGACATACCACCAATTCTCTGCCAGACTGGAAACCTATTTGGAGAAATGGACGGCTCTGGGGAAGACCCAAGATCTAAAAGAAATGATCATGATAGAGCAATTAAGAGAGTCCATGGCTCCAGACCTGAGAAAATTTCTCATGGAACAAGGTGCAGAGAGGTTGGGGGAGGTTTGAATGTCGCTGAGAGGTATCAAGCAGCCCAGGCAGAGGTAGTTGGCTCTAAAAAGAAACATATAGAAAATTTTAAAGCCCCACAGCACTTTAATAAATTTGATACCAGAGAACAAGGTAATAAAGGTAGGACAAACTTTGATAGGCCACGAAATGATTATCGTGATAGAAGCTCACAGTTCAATGACCAAAAATATAATGAAAGAAAACCTTTTAACCAAGGAAAGAGGTGGTGCAAATGGTGTAAGAAGGACAACCGTAACACCGAATTTTGTAAAAGGAAACCTTCAAACATTGCTGCAATGAAATCGGGGAACCAGAGATTAAAGGTTAATCCTAATGGACAGCAGGAACCTTATCACCCCCAGTTTGTGAGGATGTTATTTGTAATGGGGTCACCATAAGGTGCCTATATGATACAGGTTTGGATTATGATTCAGTTGTGAAGGCTAGCCTAGTGGACCCAAGTCAGTATACCACCGAAACAGTGGAAATACAAGGGGCGACTAAGGACATACCACTCATGACACTTCCCATCGCAAGGATAACGGTGAAAACTCGCTATGTGGAAGGAGAAATCAGAGCAGCAGTGATAGATGAACCAATCTACCCTCTATTGGGGTGTAGATACGTCTTCTTGGGGAATCCCGAGAGACCTGTGATCATGGCAACAGTGCAGACCAGGTCACAGTCAAAGGAGGAAGAAGGTGAACCTATAAATGCTCATCCAGAAGAGATGAGGAAGGCGCAGGCTGAGGATAGGACACTCAAGCCATGTTTTAAAAAACTGCCCAAATGCCACACACCTCCAAGCAAGGGAGAGTATTTTATGAAGAACAAATTGCTATACCGGAAGGCCGGAACTGGAACAAATGGTCACAACCAGCTGGTTCTTCCCACCTCATATAGGGAGAAAGTGATGGAACTAGGGCATGCGATTCCCTTCAGTGGTCACATGGGGATCAGCGCCACAGGACAGCATATAGCTTGTCATTACTTCTGGCCAGGGATAATGGAAGATATAAAAAGATATGTCAAATCCTGTCCAGAATGTCAAAGGGTAGCTCCAAAGCATTGGACTGCTCCTGCAACTCTAAGGGAAATGCCCATAGTGGGAACACCTTTTGAGAGGGTTGCAGTGGATATTGTGGGACCTCTCACTCGGACCAAGAGGAGGAACAGTTACATCCTTACTCTGGTGGACACTTGTTCTATGTGGGGAGAGGCGGTAGCCCTGCCATCCATTGATTCGAAACATGTGGCAGAGGCACTACTTACAATATTCACAAGATTAGGATTCCCGCATCAAATCTTGACTGATAATGGCTCACAGTTCAAGGGGAAACTAACGGAAGAAGTTTTTAAGCTATTTCAAGCCAGACACTTTCATTGTAGTCCGTACCATCCACAAGGGAACGGCCAGATAGAGAGGTTCAATGGGACTCTCATTTCTATCCTGAGGAAGCTGGCACATGAGAAACCTGATATGTGGGATCAATTTCTGCCCGCTGCGTTGTTTGCGTACCGGGAAGTACCACATAGTTCAACCGGGATGGCACCTGCAACCCTGTTATTTGGGAGGCCAATAAAAGGTCCATTAGAAGCATTGTTAAGGACCTGGACAGATGAGCAAGCAGAACAGACTGTTACCTCATCACATCAATATGTGAACGAGCTGACCACTCGTCTGAAAGCTGGATGGAAACTGGCAAATGATAATTTGAGACAAGCCAGGAAGAAACATGCAGCTTATTTTAATAGGAAAGCAAAGGACAGAGAATTAGCTGTGGGAGAGAAAGTGCTTCTTCTACTACCCGGCAGCCAGAATAAGTTGCAAATTGGATGGCAAGGTCCATATACGGTTCTAGAGAAGGTGTCTAGAACAAATTATAAAATTGACAAAAAGGGGAAGGAGAAAATATATCATGTGAACCTTTTAAAGAAGTATCTGGACAGACCAATCCAGGAAGGCACCCCCTTACTGACCTTGGCTATCGCAACTGAAATGAAAAAGGAACCACTCACCTCACATGAATACCCATTACACCCCTGTGAGACAGCCGCACAGGTAAAAGTCAGTAAGCACCTGACTAAAAATCAGAGGGAGAGAGTTCAACAGGTTCTGGAGGAACATACGGATGTGTTAACAGACAAACCGGGGCATACTAATTTGCTACAGTATGACATGAAGCTGATAGACTCAACCTTAATCTGTATGAGAGCCTATTCTGTTCCGTTCGCTAAGGAGAAGGCATTGAAAGAGGAGATAGATTATTTGTTGAAAGAAGGGATTATTTCTCAGTGAATCTTCTTTTAGCTCTAGTGTAGTTTTGTTGAGGAAACCGTCTGGGTAACATAGACTGTGCATAGATTACAGGAAACTGAATGCTGTCACAGAAGGTCAGGTGGATCCATTACCAGACACAAAACAGTTATTTGCCTGATTGAACAAGGCAAAATACTTTTCGAAGGTGGATCTTAGCAAAGGCTATTACCAGATTCCAGTGAAGCCTGAAGTTAGACCTTATTTAGCTTTTAGCACCTCGGAAGGACATTATGAATTCAACATGCTACCATTCGGATTGAAAAATGCTCCGAGTGTATTTTCTAGGATGATGCGCAAATTGTTGGATCCCCTGAATAATCCATGTATCACAAATTTCATGGATGATATTCTCATCGCCACAGAAACATTTGAAGAACACATTAACTCTCTGAATATGTTATTTGATAGGCTCAGAGAAGCGAACTTAACTGCTAGACCAACAAAATGTTGTATTGGATGCAAAGAGTTGGAATTCTTGGGACATACTGTATATCAGGGTAACATGACCCCTGACCCCAAGAACTTGGAAAAACTGCAGAGAGCACCTCGACCACAAACAAAAAAAGATGTGCGATCATTCGTGTCGTTATGTGGGTTTTACCAAAAATATATCAAAAATTTTAACTCTATATGTGCTCCTCTGACTGATCTGACTCGCAAGGGAAATCCAGATAAAATTGTTTGGTCAGCGCAATGTGAATTGGCATTTCAAGAGTTAAAGGAAAAACTCACTAGCAAGCCTATTCTCAAATTGCCTGATTTGACTCAGGACTTTGTGGTGAGAACAGACGCAAGCAATGTAGGCCTGGGGGCTACTCTGTTGCAAAGGTCCTCTTCACCCAATGGGGAACTGAACCCAGTCGCTTATGCAAGCCGCAAGTTGAACAAAGCGGAACAAGGATATTCCACAAGCGAAAAAGAATGTTTAGCGTTAATCTGGGCAATAAAAAAGTTCCAAATCTATCTGTATGGTAGGACTTTTGTGGTCCAGACAGATCACCAGCCTCTCGTGTTCTTATCTCAGGCCAAGCATGAAAATGCAAGATTGTTAAGATGGTCTTTATTGTTGCAACCATATCAGTTTAATATTGAATATATCAGTTGGAAAGAATTCAAGACTAATCGACAAATAAGAGAAGACTCTAGGCAGAAATATGTCTCCGACTATATAAGGAAAAGACGATGGTCATATATCGGTCATGTCCTACGAATGCAAAACAACAGAATACCACTACAGGCGCTCACTTGGGTTCCTGAGGGTAAGCGGAAAAAAGGAAGACCAAAAGAAACACTCAGAAGAACAATAATAAGAGAGGAAGAACGTTGGGCCTAAATAATGTGCAAGAGCTAAGAGGAGTGGCGTCACAACGAACAACCTGGAGAGCACTGGTTTCTGCCTTATGCGCCGTGTTTGGTGCTTAAAGAATTTATTATTATTATTATTATATCCCGGGATCACAGAATGTTGGTGCAGATTTCCTCAGTAGGTACCCCTGTGATCAAAATTAGAGTAGTTGGCAGGCATGAGGAGTTAATTTCATCTATGTGTATCACTGGTTTTGGAACTTGCTTTAGTGCATGTTCTCAGGTGGGGAGATGTGTGGTGAAATTACAGTGATGCAACGTTAAAATTCCTCCATTTATAAAGATAATAGGTAAAATAACATGTAGGGATAAAAATATTGGTAAGATAAGCTGATACATTGTCGCCCACGCCGGCGTTTTCTAGCACCATTGAAAACTAACTAGTTATACATGCAGACTAACGGCCTATCCTTTTAGACGGGGTAGAAATGGAGATAAAAGAAAAAAAATGTGGCGGTCTGAACACTTGTTTAAATCTAAAGGCTAGAAGCCACAATTTGTAGTTTTTAAAGAAAAAATTAAGCCACTAGTTGACACAATGTAAGGAATTGGACGAAAAACGACCTTAGCTGTTGTCAGAAACAGACGTATCTTGGACGTTCTACGGTAAATAGTCGTTTTAGTTTGAATATAGCGGCAAACGCCGTGAACGAAGGTACAAAAACAAATTTCAAAACTAACCTTGAAAAAAGTAGGTTTTTTCTTAATAATAAGTTTAGGAAAATAAAAACTAGCTAGTTTGATAGCCCATCTTTTTCTGAGAAATAATATACTTTTAATTACACAGACGGACAGATAACACGAAAGATATTGGCGAAAGACTGTATTGTTCAATACAGACGAGCAGACAGTTTTTTGTGCATACTTTCACTAAAGTTACATTTTGACGTCCTTGAGACTAAAAATGCAGAAAAACAAACTGCATGTGGACAAGGGGCAATCAGGGGAGGGTAGAAGCTAAAATTAACTTAGCATAGAAATCGTATAAGTAAGTGGGGGAAAAATTGTGTAGTTTTTTTGTAGTTTCGTCCAAAACCAAGTGTAATTTTGGGAAAAACCAAGTTCGTACGGACAGACCAACAGAAAAATACTACACACTAGACTGAGACTGGACTGAAATTGGACATTGTAGTTTAAATATTTGAAAGGTAGAGGGGAAGTCCGTTGATTGGACGAAAGAGTTCCTATTATAGAAAGAAAGATGCCCGCAAGTGCCATTGTTTTAAAGACTGTCCATATACACAGTTCGTTAATGCTAGAAGAGTGATTTCCAGAAGATATTATATATTATCAGTGGGACGCCATAATCTAGCCAGCAGCTCAGCTGAGTTTTGCTAGTACAACATAACTGTGTTTTCAAATTTGAATTGTGGTAAGGGAAAAAGTATTTACTTTTTTTATTTAATATTTTGAGTGATTGATACTGCCATGTCATGAAAAATGATTACGACAAGTGAGTGCTTATTCTAGGTCCCCAGCGACAGTTCAGGGCCTAGAGGCAAACAAATAATATAGGAAAACATATCCAAGACTATAGAAGACAGATCTATATTTGAGATCAGTGGGAACATATCACCCACCTTATTGGATGGAAAAGGAGACTAATGAACATATTTCGGATGCAATGCAGTCATGGGAAACTAGTGCCATTTGATACCGCCTGGGTGAGATGTGCTGAGTCGGTCAGAGAGATCTGACTCGGTCTTTGTCATTTTTTTTTGCTTTGTTGTTTGTAAAAATGGTGAAGTAGGCAGTGTGTTGACACATGGCACAAATTTTGGTTTCAGAGTTTCTGGTCTGGCACTACACTAGTGTCAGATGTTTTGAAGAGATCCAAGAGTGGATGACTTAGAAGCCTACCATTTTACCTCAGCAACTGTGAGGAGTGGGCCACTTGAAGTCTTTACTACAGCGACACAGGCCAGATAAGTTGAAAACCTGGCCTGCTGTGGATTCATCAAATTTTTTCCACAATAAAATAAATAAACAAAATCATGGTGTATAAAAACTATACCTCAGTTCCATATTTCAAAGACAATGACTATTGTAAACAGAGATCGGGTATGATGACACCACCCCGACTAGACATCCAGTGCTAGTTTTCCAAAGACACTGTAGTTAGTGTTAATATTAACGAATGTAACAATATATCTATGTACAAAATTTTCATTTGATTATTCAATATATATATGCACTTTTATTGATAAATACATATTGTTTCATACGTCCTGACCAGAAGACAATTTGGTTCAGGACTAAATAAATTCTCAAAAAATTGTAAAATTTAAATTCTAAAGCCAGTGTTAGTTGATTTGATCATAGAGCTTATTATTATTAGACTTAGTGTTTACATGTGTGTGTCTGTGTATTGAATTACCTACACATCACATTTCATTACCCTAGACATTAAACGTAGCTAACATACATAATAGCAGAATAAGTCTGTTTGAGGTCATAAGTGGTAGCAGAAAGGCATTCTGTAACTCACATAAACTGTTATCTTCAGGAGCCTTCACAGCTGACCTCATCCAGTACACTAGGTAACATATCAACCACGCAATAACATCAAAAACCACTACACACACCTTATTCATGGGCAGTATGCTGGTGGAGCCAGCAAAGACAATCACAGTAGACTTAATAAAGCAGAACAGTCTTCACAAGCTAAAAAGAAATATTCATGGTAAGGAACATACACAACGGTAAGAGTTTATCAGAGCTGTGTACATACACCCCTGATTTTTAAACACAACATACATACAGATTAGTATTAGACTTGTACACAGAAAAATGGTAGTCACGTACACCAGCAGCAGCACCTACAGCAGGATATTACCACAAAAGCAAGCACATATACTGGAAAAAGGACAAACAGACTATACTAGAAATAGGCATTTAAGTAGAAAAAAAAATATATAAATCATCATCCTTCCTGTTCATTCCTTAAGGAAGAGAGAACTGCGCAGGCTCATCATTAAGTCTTATTTTGAGCCATCTTCTTCAGTTCTGCCTATGAGGTCCTGGTTACTTCGGCTGTTTTTTTTTCCCTCAGGTTTTCTTTTACTCCACTCTCCTCAGGGTTGTAGTCAATAGCATATCTTCTAAAAAAAAAAAGCAAGGTCTCGGGTTACGGCGGTCTGGACTTAAGCAACCTGCAGAGACGAATCGAGCCCACAAGACCCATTTATTTTCAACTACTGTCCACCAATTCTTCACAACAGGTGACAAACCGCCAGTTACAACTTCTCCAGCTTCATGATGTATCATTATCATTCACAGAAACTGCCCATGTTTACAAATATGGTAGAGATATACCATGCCATACCATTTTTTAGTCAGAATTGTTTGTGTGTTGCAGTCTACTGTAATTTAATATGTTATTAAAAAGTTTTAGGCATGGTTTGGTTTGGTTTTAAGGACTATCTTCATTACACACGGACAACTACATCAGTGCTCCAATTTCCTACCTTAGATCACACAAGGAGAATCTCAGCACAGTGCAGAACTCTGTAGCACCGGTGAGAATCCCAATGTGTGTATATAGGAATCACACATTCTATAAATATATTTGGTGGGTAGGTTTCTAAATCTTTAGATTTTGCCAGGGCAGCGGCCTTACAGCCTACTCTTTACAATTTCCAACTACCGTGGGATTTTTTAACGTGTACAATTTGCACATGGGACCTCCTATTTTTTTCACCCTTATCCGAGAAGGCTAGGCATCCAATCTCACTACCCATGAGACCAGGAGGGAATATGACATCATTAGGACCACTGGTTCTGAAAAAACATTTTAAGCATGTTTCAGTGAAACAAATGTTATAAGGCATTATTTCTGTAGAAGTTTCATTAATGGACCTTCAAAAACATTTACTGAAAGTACAAATTCCGATTTACACGCAAAATCGAGTAACGGCCTCTCTTAACCTTTTCAGCACCAGTATGACGTACGCCATACGGCATAAATATTCACAATATTTGTCACTATGCCCTACGGCGCATGTCACAGAAGTAGCGCGATTGCTCGTTCTCATTCACCTATGCTCGTTCGGCGCACGTCCTATTTTAAAAGCAACAGAACTCTTCTGTTTACAAGCATATTGGCAATTGATGGGCATAATCGAGTTCAGCATTGAAAAAATCTGGCCACTAAGCTTGAAACGAACAAATTTTTTTACTGCTAGCGAATACAGTAGAACTGATAATAGCAATTTCACAAAGGCTAAAGTTCACAAACATGGAAGCTGCCAGTGCAGACAAACCATCAACATCTGATGGAAAATCAGAACGAAAATCCTTGTCTGAGTTGAATTTATTCAACTTGAATGATTCTGACAATTCTTGTTACTCAGATTCAGAGTATGTGTTTAGTTCAGAATCAGATTCTGATGCAGATTTAGATCTCGAGCAAAGTGATAGTAAGAGGCTTGCTAAAACGAGGAAAGTGAACGATAGTAGTAACATTCGATCTAGATCACTCAGTTTAGATCAAAATAATTCATCAGTGAAAGGAGAAGGAAAGGCAGTGAAAACAAGATCTGCACCTAAACAAGGAAAGAAAATGTCGAGATCTAGACCTCGGAATGAGAAAAACATTGATGAGGAAGAATGTCACCTAAAAGATACTGGTAACAAAGAGTTACCAGAGGCAGAGGAAGAAAATAATGTAGATGCAAACATAAGTCATGAATGGAGACAAGAGGACCAAGAAAACCATGCTGCCCAGCCTGATTGGCCTGAGTTTACAGCACAGTCTGGTCTACTCTTTGATCATACTGATTATGAATGCCATGATTTCATGAATGAGTTTCTGAATGATAACTTTTGGATACTAACAGTGAATGAGACAAACAGAAGAGCCTCACAATACCTTGCCACAAGGACAAATTTAGCTAAACGATCAATCTTCAGGTCTTGGGAGGAAACAAATGTATACGAGATGAAGTGGTTCGTTGGCCTAATTCTTCTTATGGGAATCATTCACAAGTCGAGATACACTATTATTGGAGCACTGACAGTTTACTTCTTACACCAGCTGTCATGAGTCGTAATCGCTTCCAACTGCTGATGAAATTCTTCCACTTCAACAATAATGAAAATGAGCCTCCCCACAAAGCCAAGGAAAGAGACAGATTGTTCAAAATTAGACCTTTGTTGGAACATTTCTCCACTGTATTCCAAACAGCTTTCTGCCCTGGAAGGGACATTTGCATCGATGAATCATTGCTTCCATGGAAGGGCAGAGTATTGTTCAAACAGTACATACCACTCAAAAGGGCCAGGTTTGGCATTAAGATTTTCTGTTTGTGCGACAAGGCAGGCTATCTATATTGTTTTCGAGTGTACTCTGGGAAGCAGGACCCACTGTACAACACAGATGACCATATTCCTGAGGACTGTCGAGAGCTCTCTAAAGTGATATTTTATTCCCGTTAATGATGTCCACCAAAAGATAATTATAAGTGGATGGAAGCAGACATCATCATCATCAGTTGATAAACTCTTAATACAAGACCCTTGCCCTGAGCAAGAGACATGCTGAGAAATCTGAAGCTCGCTCGAACATCACCAGAGTTAAATACTGTGTTGTTGTGTTGCTCGTGGTTCGAGTATGGAATGTCAACTTGACCTACGCAGTGGTGTGTAGACATAGATGGAGTGTATAATGTGCGAATGATAGGAAGAGTTCGTGGTGTTGACAAATGTTCTTTTCTTACACTCATGTATGGCTGGAAGTCATCGACACCAACGACTGTGTACCTTTTCTAAAGTTTAATTGGACGTACACACTCGACAGCACAGATAGTGACAAATCACAGGTTGGCATAATACATCATGGTACAGTGGATAACTGGTCTTGCAATGTTATGTTACATGGGCACTCATGTAGAATAATATTATAATGGACTGTCAGTAGCCAAGCACTCAGTATTGCCCATATATATATATCAACTGAGTTTACTGACAAAGCACGTCAGATTATAAACAATATCCAAGATGGCTTCTACCTAATCTCGTCTAGCGAAGATTCTTTAACATAAGGTTCAGCACAGTTTTTTCATATAATAATATTGAACCACTAGCAATGGGTTCTCATGTGTAGCAGTGATCTCTGGACTAATCAAGCGATAATACGGGCATCCCTTTTCTCTTCTTGAAAGTCACTACATGTTTGGTTCCAAGATGGCTTCACTCGTGAGCTGTCACTCACGTTTGGATACAGATAATGAATCTGTCCTAAAGTTAGTCATTCATTAAATCTTTCATTGCTCTGTAGATTTGATCATGAACACTTGACTGCAATCTACAGGATATAGTGCTGCTAGGAATCGAAGTCGTTTTCATCGAGTCAAATATATTCTCTTAGACATTCAAATCGTACCTATCGAAAATGGTGGCTTCGTACGAGAGTTCATAAGAGTGTCTATTATTACCTTGGTATCAGAAATATGATTCTGCCATTCCTTGGCAATACGAATAAACACTGGGGTAAAGCATACACGATAGGTCTAGACGACTATCACTTTCCCCACAAATACTGAGATCACTTTTTCCCCGGCGACAAGCCGACATAGAAAACACAGTCCCTATCGGGACGAAGCCAAATCACACCACACTCTAGCGACACATCCGCCGAATAGCCTTTGACCTCTCTAGAGACAACAGAACATATAGTTCGACTTAGATATGTAAAGATATACAGATATAAGACAGACTCGTCCTACTCAGACAAACAATACACATAAATTCAGGCCATAGATATTCTGAAGCAAGAACAATCTATTACTACCCAAACGAAGAATAAATCGCAGAAAACTGGACTCATCCGCGGAGTTCGATCGAAAGAGCCGACACAACTTTCAAGGGAAGTAACTCAATAATGACTTTTCCTTAAGCACTATTTTGTTTACAAAATATTTGCGAACATAACAAGTATACCAATGTATAATATTGTAAGATATCAAAGACTGCACGTAACAGTCTTACCACACCTCCCGGGAAAAAAAAAAAATGGAACATTTTTTTTTTTTTTTGAAATACATCTAGGAGCAACGTACAATAGGCTCACAACGCATGAATAATGCGCAGATGAAAATATCAGGAATACCTATAACGCCTAATATGAGGCTAAGTCGACTTATGGAGCGACTGGTGAGAATGTGTCTCATAAACTGAGAGAAATTATTTCTCTACAAGTATATTTTTCCAGGAAGGTGTCATCAAAGTATAATACAATTCTGGCAATTACACAATGCCTAAAAAATTCATATCATCATTTCTTATTAGATATCTTAAATTTATGATTTATGAAGAAAAAATCATCAAAGCACAGCGGTGAATAAACATCAATGAACCGCTATGTAGTGATACAATCATTATATTATTAAATTACAAATGTGTATCTATCATGATATAGAAAAGGAACTACTATAGAACTAGACATATCAAGAAGTCTAAGCCCTAATAGTTATGTGGAATCATGTGGGCATCTTGACAGAATGTCTGCCATCACATTATCTGATCCACGAATAGCTCGCACAGAGAAATGAAAAGGTTGAAGAGCAATTGCATATCGAGTAGACCTCGAGCTCTTCAAATTCTTACTCTGTATAGCAGTAAGAGCTTTTTGGTCGGTTTCTACTATGAAATGTGCGCCTAGAAGGAATCTCTGTAGTTTGAGGATCGACCAAACCATAGCTAATAGCTCACGGTCTAGAACCGAATAATTCCTTTCTGCCGCATTAAGTTTTCTGGAAATATACATTACAGGATGCAGAGTTCCAGAGTACTCTTGCATTAGTGCCGCTCCAATCCCAGTGGATGAAGCGTCACTACGAAGAACGAATGTCTTATCTTTAGTAGGTAGCACCAAAATAGGTGGTGTTGAAAACAATGTTTTAATTTTATCCAGAGAGCATTGGCATTCCTGAGACCAGTGGACCACATTAGGCGAACCTTTCTTTAGAAGTGTTGAGAGAGGTGCCATGATAGAGGATAGATTCTGAATGAATCTGCCATAAAATTGAATAAGACCTAACAGACTTCTCACCTGTTTTTTTAGTCTTAGGGATTGAGATGTTAAGTATCTTACTAGTATTATGGTCCTCTGTCTTTAGGAAACCATGACCAACTCGGTGGCCTAGGAAAGAAATTTCGCTAAAACCAATATAGGCTTTAGAGGGTTTCGCTGTCAGGTTGTGCTCACGCAAAGTAGACAGCAATTCATCTAACCCTGAATAGTGATCTTCCCAAGTATCGCTGAAAAGACAGATGTCGTCTAGATATGCAATGACATCTGACCGATAAGATAGGATTCGGCGCATCATGCGTACGAATGTAGCTGGTGCGTTCATAAGACCGAAAGGCATAAAATTCCATTGGAACAAACCTCTAGGTGTTGAAAAAGCCGTGAGAGGTTTGGCGCGTTCAGATAAAGGAACTTGCCAATATCCTTTAGACAAATCAAGTTTAGTGAAAAAATGAGATTTGGAGAGTCGAGTAAGTAGCTCTTCCAGTAAAGGCATAGGTTCGGCATCGAACTTCGTTACTTGATTCAATTTTCGATAGTCAACGCAAAGACGTATGTTATTGTCTTTTTTACGAACAATAACCATCGGCGAAGAATATGCAGAGGTGGATGGTTCGATTATTTTCAAATCTATCATCTCATCCAACTCTTTCTCGACCTGTGCTTGAAAATGTATAGGTATAGGATAAGGTCTAACCCTAATAGGAGTATGGTCAGTTAGAACAATGTCATGTTCAATGACATGCGTTTGTCCAGGGATGTCAGTGAGTACATCCTGAAATGTTTGCAACATAGTTGAAACTTGTCGCTGTTCTCCTAGAGACAAATCAGGAGAGACAGTAACGTTCTTCCATGATTCACTAGAATGAAGTGGGATCATTGGAAGAGGAAGATTTACATCTGAAAAACTTGTTTCCTCATCCTGTATTACGGACAGTGATGAGTAATGACCATGTGGTACTGGAGAATTGTCCGTTGCTTGGAAAATGGGTTGCAAATAATCCGGACGTTCATGGAATTCCGTAAGCATATTGATGTGGAAGGTTTTATGCTTCCCATCAATATCGACAATATAGTCGACATCGGAAATTTTCGATATTATATCGTACGGACCTTTCCAAGAAATAAGTAGTCTGTTTTCCCTACAAGGTAGTAATACAAATGCTTTGTCACCAGGACAAAGTTGTCGTAAGCATCTCTTCTTATTGGCAAATTGCCTTGCCTTCTGTTTCGCAAATTCAGAAGAAGAAGTTGCTAATTTGCATGCTTCGATAATCTTTTGTCTCAACGCGATGACATATTCGTAGGATGACTTTGTGTCATCGTCAATATTGTCAGATGTAATGAGATCGTGAAGCAACGACATAGGGCCACGCGGACGCGCGCCAAAGACGAGTTCAAAGGGAGAAAATCCTGTATGTTCATTGGGTACCTCTCTGTAAGCGAAGAGGGCCGCAGGTAAAAACTCTGTCCCAGTCTTGAGGATGATCCTCAGTTATCTTCCCCAGTAAGTTTTTAAGTGTTCTATTAAGGCGTTCGACCATACCATTAGACATTGGATGGTAGATACTACTTAAAGATCTATCTATCTGCAGAGTAGACATTACTTGAGACATGGTATCTGATATTAGTTGGGTGCCATGGTCTGACAATATCTCTCCGGGGAACCCCAGACGAGAAAATATAAGCCAAAGAGCATCTGCAATATCAGCAGTAGTAATGCTCTTCAGAGGAATAGCCTCTGGCCAACGTGTGCACATATCAACACACGTCAAGATAAACTGATGTCCTCTGGCAGACTTGATCTTAAATGGACCAATTATGTCTATGGCCATTTTTTGGAACGGCCGAATAGGAATGTCCGCCGCCTGAATGGGTGCAGCATGCCGTGGACCTTTGGATTTAACTTCCTGACATACTTTACAAGATCGACAATAAATCCGTATGTCCTTGTTTACCAATGGCCAAAAGAAAGCCGCAAGGACTCTTGACTTAGTACGGGAAAAACCCATGTGTCCAGCACACTGAGAGTCGTGAGCGTGCTGCAAAATTTTAACTCTCAAATTCTTGGGAACCAGGATTTGAGAATGACTTGACGTAATGGAGTCTTGAACCATACGTACAAGTACGCCATTCTTCTTTGTAATCCACGATTTACGACTTGTGTCTTTATTCGGATCACCTTTAGTTGCAAGAATGAAGAATTTCTTCAGAGTGGGATCATCTTCTTGCTGTTTTATAAACGAGTCACGAGAAATTACCAAGGGATTATCTTGGTTATGCACTTCATTATCTTCAGTAGATGAAGTTTGAGGCATATTAAGAGCCTGAGCTCTAGTGACTACAGCGTTAGCAATCTGCATGTTTTGCCTTTCCCACGTGGAAATTTGTTGCGGAGTGCATTCTCTGACTCCGTGAATGCGACCGATGATGAGGTCAGCGATCGGATTCGGAAGAAGACATGCGTGTACATCTCCTGTAAAGAAAGGAGTAGCAATCCTAATGATAGCAGTAGAGTATTTCTCTAATGTGCCGCCAAATGTTACACATTTGACTACTTGTCCAGTGGCACGGGAAGGATCTACGAGTGACTGCCTAACACCAATTGTGGTGCATCCAGAATCAAATAGCACAGAGACTGGATTGTTATTCACTAAACCCTTATGTAAGACAAGAGAACCTCTTCCATCATGCGCGACTGATGCCGGAAGAGCAGGAAGAGGATGGCCACAGCTTAAAGTAGACACTGTGGTTGGCTCAAATAACGTTTTGCATTGGGGGCACTGAGATGCTCTCCCAAAATCAAAAGCGGCACATGCCATATTACTAGCATCATTATTATCTTTACTCTGTTTATAGGCTTCATTGGACTCTTGTTGTGCAGAGTTTGCCTGAAAATGTGGTTTATGTCTTTTGTATTGAGATCTACCTCGGTTATTATCACCTCTGTAGTTATTGTTACCTCTATTGTAACCCCTATTTGGGTTTGAGTCATAGTTCCCTTGGTTACCATTATCATATTCATTATAATGAGTATCTCTGTAATTATGATCTTGTTGACTCCAAGACGGATAACCCTGATAGTTTCTATAATTACTTCCTCTACGGAAATTCCTATAATTATGACCACCCCTGTGTCGAGAGCTATCAGCTCGTCTCCAGTTCTTTGAAGAAGAACCCTGAAATGATTGGTTACCTTGGTTTTGATAACTATTATGGTTACCTTTTTTATCAAATCTGTTTTGAGGTCCCTGAAATCTGTGTGAATAATTGGGATTGTATGGTGTTGCTGAAGCAACTGGCATACTCTCCTTAATCTTAGTGTTGCCAAAAGTCACGTCGGGGTGTGCAGTGACATATTGGGAACAATATTCTTCCATTTCTTTTAGAGATTTGGGTTTACGCTCATGTATAAATTCAAGGAAAGGTTTGTTCACACATGACATAATCTTATCTCTGAGCAACAAATCCATAAGTCCTTCATACGTTTTTTTCTGTTTTGGAAAGCTCAATCCAACGATCAACTGTGAGACGTGCCTTTGCAGTGAATTCTGAGAATTCTACACCCGTCTCAGGCACCATCGTTTTAAATAAAAGGCGATAGCCTTCCTCACTTAGCTGATATTTTTTTTTATCAAAGCCGCCCTAATGACATCATAATTATCCTTATCTGCTTCTCCTACAAGGCATAATCTAGTCAAAGATTCACCTTTCAAGTTTTCTGATAATTGATTAGCGTATTGTGATTTATCCACATTATGTGTACGACAAGAACGTTCAAATCTATCCAGCCAGAATGTAATATCGTCACTGGACTGATTGAACGGTGGAACCTTAACCTTGTAAGTAGAAGGTTTACCATTACCACTAGATGCCTGATTAACATTACTCATACTTGTCAATCTCAATTTCTCTAACTCAAATTCATGTTCTCTTATTGCTTTTTTCTCTTCAGCATCTAATCTTTTTTGTTCAGCCTCCCTGTCTAATCTTTTTTGTTCAGCTTCCCTGTCTAATCTTTTTTGTTCAGCTTCACTGTCTAATCTTTTTTGTTCAGCAGCAGCTTCTCTTTCTAATTTTTTTTGTTCAGCTTCCCTGTCTAATCTTTTTTGTTCAGCTTCACTGTCTAATCTTTTTTGTTCAGCTTCACTGTCTAATCTTTTTTGTTCAGCAGCAGCTTCTCTTTCTAATTTTTTTTTGTTCAGCTTCAAATCTCCTTTCCTCCTCCTGCACCTCCAATTTCTTTTGTTCAGCAGCAGCCTCAGCTTCTCTTTCTAATCTTTTCTCTTCAGCCATAGTTTTTTCTTTCTTCTGCAGCTAATGCTTTGTCATATTGAGCAACAGCCCATTGTTCTAATTGTTGACCAGTCTTATCAAGGGCTTTCCCTTGTGTAATGAAGTATTCTAATGTAGACATGATGTCTAACAATAATACTAATCACCTGAACCAATAATAATACCACAAGTTCTTAATGACTTGATTAATCAGTATACTATCCCAATATCTGTGGGTCACAAGCCTTAATAAGGTCTTGTATAATAGTAATAATAATCAGGTACTGGTTTATACCATAATCCAAGTGCAGTGCACAGGCAATTGTGTCTTATGAAATATACCTATATAAAACATATGTCAACCAACAGAATACATAAAGTACAAATAGGACTGACAATACAAGAACGTTTGCAGAAATCAAAATAAATCAAATAGGGAAATCAATGAAAATAATCACTGAATCTGCAAAGAATAACAACACAAATGACGTCACAATATATGAATATAAATTGTGAATAGAACTGAAAGATAGAAAAGGTTAGACCAACAAATTACAAACAAATCAAAACAAAACTAAAGAACAAAGAAATATTACAAAAATAACAATAATTACAGACTTCACAGCTAACACAAAAGCAACAGTTGTCGCAGCAAATTTTCAATCAAGAAAATTGCACCTATAGAAAACGCCCACAACGGACCCTCTATGACGTGGGATATTCTGTTGTGAGGACGCCGCCCAACCTTAAACACAACCCGCTGACATAGAAACTAACATACTATACAAACAAATAACATGTAAACATAAATATATATAAATTATGTGTATGATAGTATGTGTTGCAAAATAGGCTCAGTTTTACAGTAATGGCAAAGTTATTTTTATGAAAATAAACAAACTGCCACTTTATTCAATTAAACATTCTGGCCTTAAATATTAAAGTTCATATACAGAAAACAAGAAGATCCATCGATGAAAATAGGACTTCTTAGTTCACCAATACTGTCTTCCTGTTAATATTGACAAGAATTGATCCAACTGTTCTGTGAAACTCTGTAATGTCTAATGTAAAAATGTCAACAACGCTGACCTACATACTGCATTCACTTGACAGGTCACGTGACGAAGTGTTGACAAATAGCAAACCAATACTGCAAGTGTGTCGTATCAGCCACAGGAAACGGTCTGGTATCGGTAATCTGTTGACTTCTGAACTTCTGCGAGGTCAAACCCAGAAAGCTGGTCCACCAGTTGATAAAGTGATATTTTATTCCCGTTAATGATGTCCACCAAAAGATAATTATAAGTGGATGGAAGCAGACATCATCATCATCAGTTGATAAACTCTTAATACAAGACCCTTGCCCTGAGCAAGAGACATGCTGAGAAATCTGAAGCTCGCTCGAACATCACCAGAGTTAAATACTGTGTTGTTGTGTTGCTCGTGGTTCGAGTATGGAATGTCAACTTGACCTACGCAGTGGTGTGTAGACATAGATGGAGTGTATAATGTGCGAATGATAGGAAGAGTTCGTGGTGTTGACAAATGTTCTTTTCTTACACTCATGTATGGCTGGAAGTCATCGACACCAACGACTGTGTACCTTTTCTAAAGTTTAATTGGACGTACACACTCGACAGCACAGATAGTGACAAATCACAGGTTGGCATAATACATCATGGTACAGTGGATAACTGGTCTTGCAATGTTATGTTACATGGGCACTCATGTAGAATAATATTATAATGGACTGTCAGTAGCCAAGCACTCAGTATTGCCCATATATATATATCAACTGAGTTTACTGACAAAGCACGTCAGATTATAAACAATATCCAAGATGGCTTCTACCTAATCTCGTCTAGCGAAGATTCTTTAACATAAGGTTCAGCACAGTTTTTTCATATAACCACTAGCAATGGGTTCTCATGTGTAGCAGTGATCTCTGGACTAATCAAGCGATAATACGGGCATCCCTTTTCTCTTCTTGAAAGTCACTACATGTTTGGTTCCAAGATGGCTTCACTCGTGAGCTGTCACTCACGTTTGGATACAGATAATGAATCTGTCCTAAAGTTAGTCATTCATTAAATCTTTCATTGCTCTGTAGATTTGATCATGAACACTTGACTGCAATCTACAGGATATAGTGCTGCTAGGAATCGAAGTCGTTTTCATCGAGTCAAATATATTCTCTTAGACTTCAAATCGTACCTATCGAAAATGGTGGCTTCGTACGAGAGTTCATAAGAGTGTCTATTATTACCTTGGTATCAGAAATATGATTCTGCCATTCCTTGGCAATACGAATAAACACTGGGGTAAAGCATACACGATAGGTCTAGACGACTATCACTTTCCCCACAAATACTGAGATCACTTTTTCCCCGGCGACAAGCTGACATAGAAAAACACAGTCCCTATCGGGACGAAGCCAAATCACACCACCCTCTAGCGACACATCCGCCGAATAGCCTTTGACCTCTCTAGAGACAACAGAACATATAGTTCGACTTAGATATGTAAAGATATACAGATATAAGACAGACTCGTCCTACTCAGACAAACAATACACATAAATTCAGGCCATAGATATTCTGAAGCAAGAACAATCTATTACTACCCAAACGAAGAATAAATCGCAGAAAACTGGACTCATCCGCGGAGTTCGATCGAAAGAGCCGACACAACTTTCAAGGGAAGTAACTCAATAATGACTTTTCCTTAAGCACTATTTTGTTTACAAAATATTTGCGAACATAACAAGTATACCAATGTATAATATTGTAAGATATCAAAGACTGCACGTAACACACAGCTCGTAGTAACAGAGTCCCCAAGGAATTGATAGCCATCTCAGCAAAGAAAGGGGAAACTGTCTCAGATCAGGAAAAATGCTAGCCCAAAAGTACATTGATAAGAAATCTGTGTTTATGCTGACCAGTGCTTTCCCAGCTGAAACTGTGCCCAAAATCCATAGAGGCAGAACTGAAGCCTAACTTCCTGTGTCAATCTCAAATTACAACACAGTAATGGGTGGTGTGGACCGTATGGATCAAATCTTAGAACCAATCAGTGCAGCAAGAAAAACCACTAGGTGGTACCTCAAGCTAGGAGTTCATTTCATACAACTTGCACAAATGAACTTGCTGAAAATGAAAATGTTGCCAGACTAAATCAAAGGCATTTCATCGACCAGATCCCCTCTGAAAACTCAGCAAAGAGCAGACCACAGAAGAGGTGCAGAATTTGCTACAACAAAAGCATTCATTGTGAGATTATCATAATAAAATGAAAACAACAAAGCTTTTGTGGCTTAAACAAATAAATTTTGTTTATTTCTCTCTCAATTTTCATTTATGTATACCCTGTGACCTTGACTTATGCTGGCCTTGATCAGCATATTCTGAAACTTTGTTTTATGCTCTTTCATAATATATGTACTTTCAATGGGTTTCCTTTTTAACGATAAACTGTATACAGTCAAATTAAAAATATGACCCCAAAAATTACAATTATCCTGTCATTCAGGGGAACGAACTAAACTGAAAATGGTATCGTAATGGAGAATGAAAAAACCTGTCATTGCGAAAGGGTTAAGAACGAAACTCTTTCATAACCCAAGATTTTACTGTAATTAGTACGCTATTTCCTAAACTATATCCTACACATTTTCACTCTTCCTCTTAAATCTACAGATGCACTAATGGTTGTCTTTGTTCTCGTAAACACTAAGAATAACATGAAACACACCCAATATTCACAACAGTTGTGTAAGCAAAGCATATATCCAACATGCTTGACAAGTAATCACAAATAAATTCAATAACCTGAAAAACATTTTAAAATATATAAAAATACAAACTACAAAGGGGGAGCAGCTGCTGTGGTGGCTCCAAGATCCATAGGGAACGAAAGTGTAAATGATGATGATGACAAATAAATAATATTATTAAAATCCTATATGCCCCATTATAACAACAGTTATCAGGATAAGAGGAAAAATAATATAATTTAAATGAAACTGGATAGCCTACTAAGAGTAAACTACATTTAAATATCTTTCCATCTACCTCACCTTTAGAATTTCAGTGGTGAAAACTACGTCACGGGTTGCAGTTTTAGGGACTGCAAGTGGTGCTGATGATTTACCAAACCCAAACAGTCTCTGCATTTTTTCCTTCATCTTGCTGAAATTCTCTTCATTCTTTGTAGGCTGTTTACCAGATGCT
This sequence comes from Oreohelix idahoensis, assembly GCA_024509875.1. Classification (NCBI taxonomy): domain Eukaryota; kingdom Metazoa; phylum Mollusca; class Gastropoda; order Stylommatophora; family Oreohelicidae; genus Oreohelix; species Oreohelix idahoensis. The sequence goes on along the minus strand of JAMPIV010006495.1, from coordinate 119,132 downwards.
GACATGTTCAAAATTAACACCTGATTACAGGTCTGTTATCCCTTTCTTTCTGGATATACCATATTATTACCTCATTCTGGAAAAAAAAAGGAAAGGATAATTTTATACTATTAAAAACATTTACACATGTCTATAACGTTTTGATATGTTACAAAGAAATCTGTTGAAAGGTAAATGGTTGAAATGTAAAACAATGGGACATGTGTCCAATTTCACCCAAATGTCTATTTATCCGGCAGTAAATTAAGTTGTCGGTGATGGAAGATAAGAAATCATCATGAAGTAAAATGGAAAGAATGAATGTAGGCATACATTTTTTACCATTTACAGAAAGAAGGAAGCTCTGCAAATCATAATGGCCTAGAGTGAAGTTAAATTATAAACGTCACCTACTGAAAGGCTCTACGCAACTGATTTAAAACAAAAACAGGACTAGGCAGAAAACCTTACTAGCATTTTATATCACTGCATATGAATTTAATCTGACACACAGACTAAAGCAAAAGGTACATTTTCGGTGTATCTTCGAATGATTTTACCTATTAGCAAAACTACAAATTACAAACTACAAGTGTTACGTGAGCTGCAAGCAAATGTCCTCAATCTCAATTACAAAAAAATTAAAAATCCCGTAACCTCAGTAGGCCTAATTAGTAGGCTAGGTAGACTAACTAGAATCTTCGAAAATTAATAATTAGTCTCGTCCACACACTCTAATCTAGTAAGTAGATTATCATCTCTAAACCACAATTCACTATAGGCCTATGTACTTTACGATTACAAAATAAAAATACTAACATTACGCTTAAGAACAAAACTAACATAACAAACTAACATTAAAACTGATGAACATTACAAAGGCGTTGACTATTGACAAAGTTGAGTGCGAATTTTTAATCAACCTAATTATGGTTTTCGGTTATTTTTTACTATCCGCTCCGACATCGCTTAGATCTACTGTTACTTGAGAGAAATATTCCGTTTTACATCAAAAATAAATCGACACGAAGGCCCGCATTTTTCTTTCTAATTTAAGAGGTTTTTTTTTTCTCATTAGTTCTCCTAGCGTCTTGGCCATGTTAGAAAACTCGTGCCCCCCTCTCAATTCATTCAAAAAATAACCGGCCGTTAATATTTATTCAGGAACAATTTTATATATACATGTATATATAATACCGCTTCCAAAGAAAGGAAATCTAAAAATGTGCAAGAACTACAGAACCATTAGCCTTATTAGTCATCCAAGTAAGGTGATGTTAAGGATACTTTTGAACAGAATAAAACAGAAATCAGAAGAAATCTTGTCAGAGGAACAGGCTGGCTTTAGACCAAAAAGAAGTACCTCAGAACAAATCTTCAATATTAGATTACTTATCGAAAAACATCTCCAACATCAACACGATTTATACCATAACTTCATCGATTTCACAAAAGCCTTCGATCGAGACTGGCATGAAGGCTTATGGCAAGTAATGAGAAAATTCAATTTTGATACTAACATCATAGATATCATTGAAGCACTATACAAGGACGCAAGCAGTGCTGTTTTTGCAAGCAACGACATTGGAGAATTTTTCAAAACAACTGTAGGAGTTCGCCAAGGATGTATCCTGTCACCAGTGCTCTTTAATA